>QEPC01001982.1:923523-962615 GCA_003113815.1 Sphenodon punctatus | reverse complement strand
TATCTCTCCACCCTCTCTCTCTCCCCTTCTGTCCAAGCTTGCCTCATCAACTGTCTCTCTGATATCTCCGCCTGGATGTCCCAACGTCAGCTCAAGCTCAACATGGCTAAGACTGAACTCCTTATCTTTCCTCCCTACCCTTCCTCTCCCTCTTCCCTGTCCGTCCTTATTGATGGGGTCACCATCCGCCCCATTCCCCAAGCCCAGAGTTTGGGCTTCGTCTTCGATATTCACCTTTCCTTTAAACCTTACATTGACTCTGTTGCCAAATCCTGTCACTTCACACTCCACAACATTGCTCGGATTCGCCCCTTTCTCTCCGTCTCCTCAGCCAAAACCCTTCTTCACGCCATGGTCATATCTCGCCTTGACTACTGTAACCTCCTCCTTACTGGCCTCCCCCGCTCTCACCTGTCCCCCCTTATCTCTATCCAAAACTCCGCTGCTAGTGTAATCCACTTAGCTCATCACTTCGACCACATGCAGCCTTTTGTCTCCTCGCTTCACTGGTTCCCCCTTCCAGAATGCTTCCTTCACAAACTCCTGGTGTTCACGTACAAATCCCTTCACAACCTGACTCCCCCTTACCTCTCAGCCCTAGTCTCCTTACATGCTCTCTTCACTCCCCCTCTGCCCCCTCCACCTTGCCCCCTCCCTCCGCACCTTCAAATCCCTTCTCAAAGCCCACCTCTTCCTCGCCCACCTTTCCCAACACGTGCCGACCCACCTCTTCCTCGCCCACCTTTCCCGACTAGAACTTGCCTTCAATATTTACTGTCCGCCCTCCCCGCAGACTCCTGCCTAACTGCAACCAAGCCAAGCACGTGCACCTGAGACTTCACATCCGCTGAATGTTATTTATCCTGTGTCTCTCCCTATGTCCCCTCTCCTTGTCTCCCCCCTCCGTGTCTATTAGATTGTAAGCCATAGGCAGGGGCCGCGTCTATCTTATTGTTCTGTAAAGCGCCAGGTACACAGTTGGCACTATACAAATGCTTGTAATAAAATAAATAATAATAAAAATAATAATAAATAAATTAATAACCAAATTGATGAAACTAAAACTGTATTAGTAGGATGCTTAAATCTTAAAGTATGTGTGGGTCATAATGAAAAAAGGGATATTGATATTTATTTATTTAATAATGTATATCCTGCCCCCTCCTGCTAAAGCAGCTCGGGGCAGCTAACAAATTCCACATTAAAATATAAAATATAAGAATGTAAAAAATAATAAATATAAAATTAAAACCTATGGTGGAGCATACACAACACAAAAAACAACAGGAACCCCCTCCCTAACTCTCAGCCCTCCACTTGTACCCATCTCCCTCACCAAACACCAGGAGGAACAGTTAAGTTTTGCATTGACATTGAAAAGAGGAGAGGTCTGGGGCCACCCTGGCCTCTGCCAGAAGGGAGTTCCACAGCCTTGGTGCAGTCACTGAGAATGCCCTCTCTATAGTCACACACCACCACCCCCGGAAAACCCGGGGGACTTTGAGAAGGGGGCTCCCGATGACCACAGGGACTGATCCAAAGCTCAGTGAGTAAGGCGGTCTTGAAGGTATGATGGGCCCAAACCATGTAGGGCTTTACAGGTCAACACCAACAGCTTGAATCGGGCCTGGAAGACTATATGCAGCCAGTGCAGAGAATAGAGTTCTCTGGTGTTGCGTGCTCCCAGCGGCCTGCCCCCATAAGGAAACGAGCTGCTGCATTCTGCACCAGCTCCAGTCTCTGAGCCATCACCATGGGTAGCCCCACGTTTATTTTATTTTTATTTTCTAAAAGATTTTTATCTCGCCCCTCCTGCCTGCAGGGCAGCTCGGGGCAGCGAACAACAAATTAAAACATTAGAAGTAATTTAAAAGTTAAAAATTCCATATGCGGAAGAAAACAACAACTCCCCCCCCCAACCCACACACCTACCACCCCCTCGCCAAAAGCCTGGCGGAACAGCCAGGTCTTACACAAATGTCAAAATGACAGGAGAGTGGGGGCCAACCAAGCCTTCTCTGGGAACAAGTTCCACAGCACAGGGGCAGTCACTGAAAAAGATCTAACATTGGTGGTCACCCATCTCCCCTGGGGAACCTCCAAAAAGGCTGCCATGGACAATCTCAGGGGTCGCACGGGCACATGGGAAGTGAGGCGGTCCCACAGATAAGCAGGGCCCAGGCCATGAAGGGCTTTAAAGGTCAAAACCAGCACCTTGAACATAGCCCAGTGCTTTACAGGCAGTCAGTGCAGAGTCCAGCACAGGTGTCATGTGCTCCCTGTGACCCGCCCCCGTAAGGAGATGGGCCGCAGCATTCTGCACCAGCTGCAGCCTCCAGACCAGCTTCTCGGGCAGCCCCACGTAGAGCGCATTGCAGTAATCCAGCCTCGAGGTGATGAAGGCATGGATGACAGTGGCAAGGTCGGAGTTTGAGAGATACGGCCGAAGCTGCCAGACAAGATGTAACTGCCAAAACGCCCTCCCCGCCATGGCCTTAACCTGAGATTCCAGGCTGAGCCGTGAATCGAGGAGCACACCCAGACTCTACACTTGAGAGACCATGGGAGGGCGAACCCCCCCCCCTACAAGAGGAGACTCAACCACTCCCAGGCCCCCCAACCCCTCGCCCCCCAACATCACCTCCATCTTGTCAGGATTCAGCTGCAGATGACTCAACCTCATCCAAGCCCCCACAGCTGACAGGCACTGGGAAAATAAGGAGACTGCATTGCATAGAGTGCGTTCCAATAGTTCAGTCTTCAGAATGAAAGCATGGATGATGGTGGCCAGATCAGAGTCTAAGATATACGAGAGAAGCCGCCTCACCAGATGTAATTGGCGAAATGCACTCCTTGCCTCAGCCTTCATCTGGACATCCAGATACAAGTATTATATTTTCAGAAGTTCAATAATGTTTTTTATTTGAAATAGAGGTTTCTCTTTAATTTGTGTTAAAATTAGCTACACATGTTTACAGCAATTTTTGACAGTAACTCAGGGTTCCCCATCCCCCCATCATACTACTTCAGGAAAGCTGCTTTTAGTTAAAACATAAAAATGGTAGTTACAAGGTTTCTGCAAACATAACTGCCATTCCATTAAGGAAATGGCACGACAAAGAGCAAATAGTGGCCCTGAGGGAAATGTAAGTATTGATTTTATTACTATGTTGGTCGGTTTGTATTTGCAATTGTCAACTCTAATTTTAGACTGTGCATTAAGTATCCTTATAATAGCTTAAGAAAAGAACAAATATTAATTAGAGTATATTGGAAATATTTTTATACGTCTTAGATTTAGCGTGTTAAGAGCATAGTGTTTTGCTTTTTTAAAAATGTATTTAAAAACCTATCTATTAAATAAGCAGACAGGAAACTTTAATAAAGTTGAGGATACGACAGTTTTTATACAGTGAATTGTCCAGTATGTGGTTTTGCGCTGTATAGGGATATTTCTGACTGTTGTGTGGAAAGGAAAACATTTATGAAATGAGGTGGTATAACTGGTTTTTATACAGTTCAAGTATAACTGACTAACACACAAACACAGATCATAATCTAGATTCTCTACGGTATTCTGCAGAAGCAGACTACTCTCCACTTAAACCCCAAACTCGGGGTATTCTCATCGTAGAATTGATAGATGTAAAATAGGAGGCTAGAAGGGGGACCACCAGTCTGGACAAGCCTGCAAAACTTCAGCTACAACAAAGTCGATGCTGGGCAGTTTGGGGCATATCTATTATTGTTCCTATTTTTAAAAAGGGGGATCCTAGGAACCCGAGCTGCTACCGCCCCATTAGCCTCCTTACAGATATAGGCACACTTTATACTAAGTTATTGCTTGATCATCTCGAGACTTGGGCCTATGGGCAGAATTTAATTCCTCAGGAACAGAATGCTTTTCGGAAGAACTTTTCTATTACTGACAATTGCTTTATACTTACCCATGTAATCGCTAAATATGTGAGAATAAGTGCAGGAACGCTCTTCCTGGCTTTCATCGACTTTCATAAGGCCTTTGATTCCGTCCTGAGAATGAAGCTTTGGAAAAAGTTTCATTGTCTGGGAATGGACTTCAATTTACTGTCCCTGCTCATTCACGTTCATGCAAAGAATTATGCGAGAGTTAGGTTGAGGGCTGACGGCTCCCTGTCCGCCCCATTTCAGATCCAGAGAGGGGTTAGACGGGGATGCATCTTGGCCCCCCTACTCTTCAATTTGTATTTGAGCGACCTTCCAGCCAGATTAGTCTCGTGTGTCTGTTACCCTCCAAAGATTAAAGACAGGTGTCTCCCTGTATTTATGTATGCAGAGGATGTCATTCTCATGTCACAGACGCAAAAGGGATTACGTAATCTTTTGGGAACCCTGATAGACTACTGCGCAGAGAATGAACTGGACGTCAATTTGCAGAAATCTCAAATCATGGTTATGGGGAAGAAAAGGACCCTTAAACGTAGCTGGGTTATTAGGGGGATGGAGTTCCATCAGGTTACCTCCTATGTTTATTTAGGGATTTCTTTCTCAGACAATGGTTTCTGGGAAAGGCACAGGAAGTTAATCGCCCTAAAGACAAGGGTGGCGTATAAAGGGATCTTAAGGCTGGCTTCTCGCTCTACCGGAATAAATATCTCTCTTATTCTGGATGTATTTAGAGCTAGGGTTCAGTCCATTCTTACATTCGGGTCAGAGGTTACTCTCTCAATGGATGTTCAGGCTCTTGAGACAGTCCAGAATGTATTTTTGAGGAAGCTATTGAGAGTACTGCAGAATGTTCCTGCCCCAGTGGTAAGAACCGAAACAGGCACTCTGGCCATCTATTGCCTTAAGAAGTGGTTGGCTCTAGGATATTGGCTCAAGTTAATTAATTTGGGTGAGTCTTTCTTACCAGTGCTTTGTCTGGAGGAAGAGTTAGATCATTCAGAGGTGCCACCTTATCCTTGGATTTCCCAAATTATGTCATACTTGTCTAATACAGACCTTTCAGTGTCCTGTCTCTGGGGGAAAAATGTGGTCAAACTCAGGATAACTGAAATTTCTAGGCAGGAAGATTTGGCTGCTTTGGCCTCCTGGAAGGTGGTTCCTCGGCTCTGTCACTTTAAGCAGTTGCACAGGGCTGAGTTGTATCTTAATGTCTTAAATTACACCACATTGCGCAGAGCCTTCATGTGCCTTCGCTTCCAGCTTCTCCCTTCTGCTGTTGTGGAGGGCCGCTATAACACCACACCCTATGACCAACGATTCTGCCCTTGTAAGAACTCTGCAGTGGAGGACCTGGAACATTTTCTCTTTTGTTGTCCTTTGTATGAGTCTCTTCGGCAGACTCTTTGGTTAGTCCCCTTCTGGGATGAGAGATGCTCTTCATCCAAAAACAAATTAATTGAGCGGTTGGCATCTCAGGATGAAAAATCTATACAGGCTGTTGCTTCCTTTGCCTTGTTGGCCATAAGAATTCGAAATACAGTGATTTGAATCGATCTCTGTTTTCTCTGGCTAGTACCCTATTGTGTGAAGATGAGTCCCCTTTTGTTCTTTTTCTTTGGCTCTCTTTGATTTATTATGTATTTACGTATGTACGAATGTTTGTTTATGTCTTTGTATTGTTATCTGTTTTTATTATTTTTGACCATGGCGAAAGTTAGCGTCTAATAAACTATTATTTATTATTACTGTCCACTCATGGAACAATGCGTGGGTGCAGAAATTTGATTCTGTTGAATCATTTGTATGACAAGCGCCTATATTTGGGAAACTGCTTAAAAATAATCTAAATAATTATTACTACCTTTTAATTAACCTTAGCTTTCTTATGCCTACTTTCATTATGTACCAGAAACATATGACAATAAATCATTACAATTTAGTTTTAGTAATGTCGGCATGCACAGGAAACCACAAAGAGTGGGGAGGGGTCCCTATTTTAAAGAGTTACAGTATTCAGTGTAAAAAGACAAGGCTAACCAGATGAAAAGACCAAGAAGCAGCCATGATTTTTTAAAAAAATATTATATACACATTACTCCCAAGTACCTTCCACAACCATGACAGAAAGGAGGAGGGATGGAAATATATTGTGATGGTGAATTTTAAAATAATTCACAGTAGAAAGTAGAAGGGGTGGAAATATACTGTAATTGTGAATTTAAAAATAAACATTAGCTTGACTATTCATGGGAACAGGATTACTTTAGCTATTTCTACTAGGGATGGGGGAACAGAACCGAGTTCGGAAATTTGGTTCGGTTCGAAAATCTAGTTCAGTTCGGAAGTTCAGTTCAGTCGATCGAACTATTCGAGTTCGGTCCGAACTCTGAACTTCCGAAAAGAGTTCCCCATTGAACTAAATGGAATATTATCTTATAGGGATGGGCGAACAGAACCAAGTTCGGAAATTCAGTTCAGTTCGGTTTGAAAATCGAGTTTGGTTTGGAAGTTCAGTTTGGTCGACCGAACTGGTTGAGTTCGGCTCGAACCCCGAACTTCCGAAACGTATTCGCCCATCCCATATTTCTACTTGGAGGTTTATTGCAGGAGGGCTATTTTCATGCCATTTACACAGGTAGCCTAAATATTTTTAAGCATCATAGCAATGAACTTCTGGCATCATAGCAGGGAACTTCAGTAAGCTCCGAAGGACAGTTGTGGGAGAAATGAACCTGATTAATTTTAAAACAGAGTTGGGTAAATGTATGAGAGAGAGAACTTCTGAGGAATTTTATGTTAGTTAGATGCTGCAAAATAAACTTTTTTTGTTTGTTCATCCCATAACATATTTACATTTTTCTTTCTTTCTTCCTGAAGCATCAAAGTTGCCTGCAGCTTGAGGTAAGACTTGAGGTAAGACTGATGGGGGTGTTCTGGTGCCTGACTGGTGATTCCTGTACACATGCTTAGGGTCTAACTGATCACCATATATGGGGGAGAGAAGGATATCTACCCCAGGTTCAGATTGGAAGTTGACCCAGTTTTGTTTTTTGCTTTTTTAATTTTCTTTATTGGTGGATTTTTCTGTGTGGGCAGGTTAGGTATGGGGAATCCTGCATTAGTACACTATGACTCTAATAAGGATACACTCTGGGTATTTTCAGATGTGATGGTACCATGGGTGGCCAGACTTTAACCCGTGTGCTAAGCATTGCTGCGGCCTGTGCAAAGCATCTCAAGACCGGGGTAAAGTGGGCCATCATGTTTGATGGTCTGCTCTACCTGACTTCTGTTTGAGTCCAGGGCTGTTCCAGGCGGGCGCAGCACCCTCACAGGCTGCTGTGGTTACCCATCAGAGAGGAGGGCGGGCCTGCTCTCAGCAGTGCGAGGGGAGGGGTCTGCAGACTCACATCTGCATGCCGCCCCCCCCTCTCCCCGGTGTGGGCCACCAACAGATCTGTTTGGTGGCCAAGCCAGATCCTGCCTTAAGTGCAGACCTTCACCCTGGGAAGGATCAAAGCATGACGGCACAGTCACGTCTGAAAATACCCTAGAATCATAGAACAGATTTGGAAGGTTCCTCAGAGGTCATCTAGTCCACCTATTTTACAGCATCCCTGACAGATGGCCATCTGGCTTCTGTTTGAAAACCTCCAGCGAAGGAGAGCCCACCGCAGTCAGAGGCAGTCTGTTTCACTATCGAACAGCTCTTACCACTAGGATGTTCTTCCTAATGTTTAGCCTAAATCTGCTTTCTTGTAATTTGAGCTCATGGGTTCTAGTCCTACCCTCAGGAGCAACAGAGAACATTTTTCAAAATCAAAAAGACCAATAATGTGGAGGTTAGGGGACTTACTTTCTCCAGGGTGAGTGAATAACTCTAGTCCACAATAAGCAGTATTAGGCCTCATTATCATGACCTTAACCTAGTGGTACTTACTATCTGTATTTTGTTTGGCAATGCACTTGTTTAACATGTATTCAATATTTACCAGTAGTTAAAAAAAGGAAATGTTTATGCAATGATTTGAAAAGGTTAAATCAGTATCACTGAAAACACTAGGAGCTCTACCTAGAGTAGAATGCATATTATCTTCTGGAACTGATAAGCCATATGCAGTGATCCAGTCATAAAAATGTTCCTCCTCTGTGCAAGAAAGATCAGTTCCCTAAACTCCGCACTATTGGTCTTTATGATTTTGAAAAATGGACTAGAAAGTTCATGTAAAGTAATCTGCTGCCTCCTACAAAACCATAGACTGAACCCATTGACTTCTGCTCAGGAAATGTCATATTTGCCAC
Organism: Sphenodon punctatus; assembly: GCA_003113815.1. Taxonomy (NCBI): domain Eukaryota; kingdom Metazoa; phylum Chordata; class Lepidosauria; order Sphenodontia; family Sphenodontidae; genus Sphenodon; species Sphenodon punctatus. The sequence goes on along the minus strand of QEPC01001982.1, from coordinate 954,386 downwards.
AAAAACAGCCTAAATGTCACCTTGCTGAAAGTTAGCACCGTGTTTTATCCATCCATACTTGTTGTGTACATTGGTTTTATTTATATATAGCCATCCCCACCATGGTTACTGAGCCTCTTGATAACTCAACAGAAGGCCATGGCTTTACCACCAATACTAAGCAAAAAGCAGCTCATAGTTGTGCTGCCCTAGGAGCACAATGGGTATCATAGAGCAAATAAATGTGGACTATAGATACACTTATGGCTTCCTATCTACACCATATTACCAAAGCTGGCTGGTGTATTAAAGGAAGCTAGTAACTTTGTTCCATCCCCATCCATCTATGTGGGGTGGAAGTAGTATTGTTACTCTACAGCAGTGCTCTCCTTGCTGTGCCACAGCCCAGGATATAGAGAAATAAGTGGGTGATAATACAGGCCACAATTCTGCTCAAATTGGATGTGCTTGTTGACCATTATCACTATATATGCAAGGTTCAATTGAGAGGAGGCAGATTTTTGGCCTAATAAGTCCCTGACTTCTTTCTGTGCAAGATCATTTTACAAAACTAAGCCAATGAGTTATTGCCTTTGTGCAATGTTGCCGTAAAATTTCTCTTCTGGCTTCCTCTCTAACAATGACTGGGAGAAAGCTGCTATCACGTCAGTCCCCTCAGCCCAGGAAATATCAAAAATACTGTGTTTTGTCTGCAGAGAGGAAGAAGGCTACATAGAAGGGCTCCTTTACATTTTGAAGAGTCAAGATCCATAGAAGTAATGTCTGCAAAAGTAGATGGGGGGTCTATAAATAACCTAAAGGAAACCCAGAAATGTGACAGGCAAGTCTTGCATCAATATGCTTACCCATGCATTAGAACATAGAGGACCTCATTGGGTGCAGCCAGGTGACACAGGCTGGGGAGGCTACCATACTTGTAGCCATACCCCTCCTTGGGCTAAAAAGCCCACTGGCTCGCATGCCCAGGGCCCACCAGGTGTTCTCCCCACCCCAGGGAGGGGCAAGTAGCCGGCTACTCCACGACACATCCTTGGAAAAATTCAAAGAATGCATCTATCCAACTGGGATAAGGCTGACCAGGGTGGGGCAACTCGTATGATGGGGCACGCTTGCCCTGTTATGCTTGGTGCAACACTATGGAGCTGTGAGCAATGGGTGCTAGTGCCTATTGCAAATGGCCATGTCATGGCCGGGGGGGAGGAGGGCTCAGTCTGGCTGGACTGATCGGGGGGAGGAAGAGCCCAGAGGAGCACAGTGCACACCCTCCTCCCCACCCTGACAAACAGCTGATTGAGGATGGGGCTCACTCCTCTGGGCTCCCCTCCCCCTGATCAGCTGTTTGTAGGTTGGATCAGGAGGAGGGGAGCCCTCTTCCCAGGCCCCCCTCTCGCCCAATCCACCAGACTGACAGCTGATCAGGGGAAGGGGGACCTGGGAAGAGGGTGCACGCTCTTCCCAGGCTCCCATTCGCCAGGGGGAGGGGGAAGAGCATGCACCCTCTTCCACCACCCCCAACAGCTGCCTATTGGTAGTGGGCCCAGTCCTGCACCTCAGCAGGAGTCAGAGCGTCCATCTCCCAGATGTGGCAGTGGCTCAGGCAGGGGCCGGCCACCTGGCTTCCCTCTGACCATGTGGCTGACTCCCTAAACTTGCCTCCTAGTGTGGTGGTGGCAATTTCCCATCACTGGTCCATGCAGGGATTGGGCCCCTGCTGATCGTGTGGCTGCACCCATTCATTAATCTCTCACCTGTACTAGCAGGTATCTATGCTCTCTCACCTGTACTAGCAGCTATGTACCTGGTGCAGGGCCAGCCTGCCCTCCCACTAATCTCTTTCTAGTCCTTAAAGACTGGCCTAAGGAGCAGTAGAGAGGTAGGTATCAGACTGATACTGACGGCATTATTCACAAGACCACTGGATCTTTTGGTAAATTTCACAAGCAGCCCCCATTCATCCTAAGCAATCAGTTTGGGGTTAACAATTCTATTACTATTATTCCTGAGTTAGCAGCCCCATTTGTCCCTGTCTTAGGCCATTTTCAGACACACACCTTCCTCCCCCCCCCGGCGCGCATATTCTGGCTGCAGGAGGGAATGCGCAGCCAGAATATGTACGGGGATTGACTGGTGTGAAAGCCCCCCCCGCGCGGCTTTGTGGGAAGACATGCGCAGGGATGCAGAGCAGGAAATGGAGCTCTGCATCGCTATGCATGTCTGCTGGCAAAGTCACGTGAGGAGGGGGGGTGGTGAGGCTTTCAGACCGGTTGATCCCCGCACGTATCCTGGCTGCACATTCCCTCCTGAAGCCAAAATATGTGTGGGGGGGAGGTCTGAAAGTGACCACAGTTCCGTCTGCTCAGGAGGAGGATTTCATACAGCTGTAAGCAGTGGTAAAGCAAAGCCCTGGTGGGCCCAGGCTCTTGTCCCAATTATTTCCCCCCCCCCCCAAAGTCAAGGGTGTGTGGAGTATCTCTAAGCAGTAGCCCTCTCAAAGGGGCTCCCAGCAAGCTGCCTGCCCTGGAGCAGAAGCAGAAGCAACTACACCAGAAGGTATTTCTGAGAAGGGGGAGGGGCAGAACGTTGGTCATGCACGGGGCCATCCCCATCCTCCTTTGAATATTTCCTAGCAGCGCTAAGGCTACTTGCACGGGGCACCCCCATAGTCCAGGGCCTGGGCTCAACTGAGTTCCTTCACTCTATGGTAGCTCAGCTCTTGATCGTAAGGGTTTGCCAACAAACTTGAAATCAAAGGAGAAACTTGCAACACAATCAACTGCAATATTTGCAATCGTATGTGTTTAATAACAGCAGTATATGAATTTTATTTCATTAACTTAGAAGTGAACTGAATTCACATTACATTATCCAATTTCAGATGATTTTCAATTTTCCACAGATATGCTATTCTCAATATAAATGAAATCTGAATATTTTGATACCACTTGTTCCACTAGGTATAGCCCCTGGGCATGGGAGAGATGCATGTGGATCACTGTAATTATTTTATACATACAACACAGAACTTTTTTCTTTAGCAATATGAACAGCAAAATAGTGTTAGCTAACATTTACAGCTCTGTGCAAGATAAAATGATTCCATTTCTAGTGTCTCTGAAATGACAAATGGAGCTTGACTTGTTTCTGTTACTGTTGTCTAATAAGACTACCATGTTACAACATCCAACAGGCTTAAAAGGTAGACCACAAAAGGAAAACAAGTAATTGAGTTTATAAACCTCCACGTATATTAAGTAAGCAAAAACCACACAACCCCAAGTTTCCTTAAACATGGTTAAGCAATAAGCAATTATACTTTTCCTCACGATAAAGCAAGCTGCAACCTTCAGCTTTCAGTTAAATATCTTGTGCAAAATTTGCCACTAGCTAGAAAATGAAATATTCAGTTATATTCAGAAAGATGTGGAACCTTTTAAACATTTGGCAGACTCAGTTTAACAATTGGGAAGGTAAGTGTACATCATATTGGGAAAATGGTAACCTGAAAAAAGGCACACCTCGCTTGATTTACACAGAATAAAATGAAGGCTTTAATAATGCCAGTGACGACATTAACCATGATACATTTAAAAAAAAACAAATATCAAAATAAAAGCATATCACTGCAGAGCCTTGAGAGATGGCGGTGTAAAGCTTACTTCATACTCTCTTGTCCTAAAAGACCAAGGAGTGGTTAGGAATTTACCTTTATGGAAGCTTATGGAAAAGTTTGCCACTTTAAGACCTATTTTGTATGGCATAACAGGACACTATAGTTTCAGGGGAAACAGTTTGTGTTCTCTGTTGGAAAATTCGTGTCAGAATCCAGCTGGGTATATGCATGAGGAAAGAAATAAAATGAGGAAAATACTACACAATCCTAACTGCTTAATTACTTGAAATTGGGGTGTTTGGGGGTCAATGAGTCTGTGTGTTTATAATTTAATAATATGCCCAGGTAAAGCTGAACCTCCTCATAGAGGAAGGAAGGAAGGATCACTGCTTGATGAAGAGAAAACTATGGAAAACCTATGCACTTTTTACATTTTAACTAATAGAATGCCAATTGTTTCATTGTCAATAGAAACCACAGAGATGTATATCAGTGCAAGAAAGACATGAACGTCCTTTTCGCACGGACACCCCCTCCATCCCTCCCTCCCTCCCACGTTCCACCCATTGCCCACACATGCAGCAACACGCGCCAATGGTGGACGTTCCGTGCATGGAGATGGGTGGGCATTCATGGGACGGGCCACCCATGCACCCCCACCTCCACCCATCCCCCACACACCGTGGAGGTGCCACGGTCCGTTTTAAAACAGCCGAAGACAGACATAACAGACATATATTCTGAATGTAGTCTCATTTTTCACACTGGGAAATATCCTCTTTTCTTTAGTCACCCAAGCCTAGATCAGTGTGTAAGAGTCAACGTGAACTCTACAGAGCTGGTAAGATCTTCAGCCCCAATTTACGTTTATTCCAAAACTCTGGATAAAATGGCAAGCATTAGAGTGGACCCACTAATCTGATCTACATAGCTCTACTGGTATGTACTCCAGGTTCCCAGTGATGTATCCTCTTCTGGAAATAGACTCATTGTAATTGATTTACTCCCAGAGCATTGGGGGAGAGTGAGAAGTGGGTTTTAAAATTAAATTACAGTTGTTTGTGGGCATATACTGCTACACACTGTACCCCTGCTTAGAGTAAACCACAAAGTGATGATCTAGTAGTCCAAAGTTTGTCCCATCACTTAGAGGAACTAACTAACCATAGGTTTCATCAAGCGCTAACTGAAGTCAATGGTTAAGTTCCATTGACTTTAATGGTGTAGGGCCTATGCAAGCAAGATGATAATTTATTCCTTCATGGACATATCGTGCAACTAATAGATATCTGACTGCTTTAAATCCTACTCCTGGGGTATAGTATAGAAACTTCTACCAGGATGGCACTGTAAAATTCAATTAAAAGAGCAAAACAACTTTGAGTGATTTCACTAATGCAATCTGCCAACATAACCAGAAGTGATTAATTTCAATGGCATGTTACAAAAAGGCACTTTTAAAGAGGGTGCACTGGGTTTTTTGTTTGTTTTTATTATTAATTTGGGTTTTTATTTGTTTATAAAAAATTTCATGAAATAACAGATCACTTCCTTTCCCCCCCTTTTTTTAAAATGTTCATGTCCCACCCCAAGAGTCTACTTGTTGGAATTTGTTTCAGAAGCAGTGGAGTACTCTATTTTAAAAAAAATAGAGTTAACTTTTAATGCTGTATTAATACAGTGTACCAGAAAGCATCGTTCGTATTGTGAACAATTATCTGAGAAAAAGCCCAGGGCATAGGGACTGCAATATAAATAAATGTTGACATAGGTATACTAATATACATCACTCACAAATTGTCAGGTACATTTACCCTCAAATATATGAGAGGGGAAAAAATCCTTTCATTGTTTTGCCATAGCTCAAGAAATTAGTAGTCATCTGAAGAAACCTTCTATGTTCTCTTTTGAATTGAGATTGAATTGTTTGGAACTCTCCTCCATGCTGCAGGATATACACTGTCCTCTTGACTAAAGCTCAGAGAGACCTCAGAAAGTGTACTTGTATATTTGTGCCTACAGATGTGTGGATGTGATGTGCATTTAATGTTTAAGAGTGAGAGGCAAAGGGAACTGGAAGTTGAGAAAGCATGGGAGCTCAATACTGAAGGGAGATAGCTGCTCTGTTCGCTGTTACTGAACTAAAACAAAAGAATCAAACAAAAAAAATAAAAATCTTAAGCTTCTAACTCAGAGATCAAGCCTGATGCCCTGATCCAAGGTCTACATGTGCTCATAGTGCAACCCTGCAGACCTAACCTACCATGTGTGCATGCATGGTGCCACAGGGGAAGCCTGCTGCCTCGTAACCACACTGCTACCTGCTTTTGTCGCTGCAACCATGCTTCCTCCTCTGATGGCCGGTCGCATGGTTTGGAAGCAGCAGGCTTCCCCTTTGGTACCATGCATGTGCACACACTGAGTGCATGCACACAATAGGCTAGGTCCACATGCATGGAACTTAGATGAGGCCAAAGTCAACATAGGACCCAGAGGCAGCTTAAAATCCTCAGAATCATCAGTCAATGTAAAATACCAATAGAATCAACACCAGTAACGGATTAAACAGAGCCACTCTGGTGGCGTGCGTGGTGAGGGATTCAAACAGGAAGCTCCCAGTGTGACTACACGGGGGCAAGCCACCACACACTCCATCTGCCACGGACATGGGTGAGGGGGAAACGCGTCAGGCTGGCCTTTGCAATTGAGACGTGCCCGGTATGAGCGCTGGAGAACCCAAGCTCCCCAGCACTTTCAGCCAGTTCTTGTGACTTGCAAAAGCCACTTTCCCCCACCCACAGTGCCTCTGAGCAGCAGACTGGTCTGTTGGCGTGGCTGGCTGCCCCAGCGCATATGGACAGGGGCTCCGTGGCTGCCTGTTGCCATGGAGCTATTTGGTTTGCTCCTCATGGAGCACTCCAGATTTCCTAGCAGTCCTCTGTGTGTGGCCATGAGTGGGTGCTCCATGACTCATGGGAATGTGCATCCCCCTGCTCCACCTTCAGAGAGGTGGCAGGCTCCCTGGCTCCTGGGTGGCCATATGGGTAGCATTTAATCTAAAAATGCATTACAAGTTGAGGATGCAGATGCAAGAAGTAAACAGGCTGAAGTAATATGTTCTTCGATTATTAGAAATATCGAGATCTGAGTATGGGACTACCACAAGGTTGCTAGCTATCTAAATAGCCTTGAGCACATCTCCTTTCCTATCCACTTTACATTGTTATGACATGCTCATACTCCCTATATTCAACAAAGTTTCACACAAATTGACCAGAACAATGTGAACCCAAATTTAGGATGAATGAGAGGGGAAATTGGCTCTTTTTACAAGGACATCCCCACCCTCGCCTACGTGCACAGGTGGGTGGGCGGTGGGCTGGGTGTCCGTGTGACCGTCACAGTGGGTGGGTGGGGTGCGTGCATGCTCCCGCGCTCCACCCATCGCCCATGCAGAAGCATTGGGAACAGCAGAGGTGCCTCTGCGTGGACAGGAGATGGGTGGAGGTGGGTGGGCATCCATGTAACGGGCCACCCACGCACTACCCACCTCGGCGCCCACCCATCCCCCCACGCACTTGCGTCCGTTTGAAAAGGGCCTATAGTTAGACCTTTACCATGAGCTAGTAAGTTGGAATGCTCCAGCTGAGACCGAAAAGGCTCATGAATCCCTCTCCCTCCTCCACTAGGTAGTTACTCATGTGAAGTAGGTAGGTAGCAACAACCAGATGACCCATAGAAATTTATGCTTTTCCATGGATGCCCATATTTGTGTGTAAGTAACTAGAGGTACGGTATTCAGAATCCAACAGCTCCCATTTAGGAACCTAAGAAAAAGTTAGTTATTTTCATTATGTGCTAAAGTGTGAAAATCCAATCCAAACTATAGGATGCTGAGCCTGTTTGGAAATCTTGCTTCTGTCAATAACTTTAGCCACAGTTAGGATTTATTTAATGATCTAAATAGATTGGCATTAGAGTTCTGTAACTGAGGCAAAATCAATCACCTAAACCAAAATCAATCACCTAAACCATCTTCAACAAAATGGGTACAAATACTTTTTTCTGTATGTCTCTGTTACTGAAGGAACATTGCCCCTTTTCTACTATCAAGATAGTCATTTCCCTCATTTATTTTTCTTTAGATTTGCTTTTTTTTCTCAACAACTGTAAACTTCACCAGTGCAACCAAATTATTTATGTCTAAATTCTTGGTGCTTTTGAGATTGTTTTTATGTCTTTTGTAATTGCTGTAGTTGATTTATTACTTTTATGTCTCAGATGTAAAGAGGAAATGGAATATAATTTTTACCAGCTCTTAACCTTTTTTTTTTACCTTACTTTGATTAACACCTGTAACAACAGAAGAGCAATATATATATAAAAAAATCTATCTAGCTTTTTTTTTCATAAAAGAACTCGTTCTCTAATTACATTGTTTTAGAAAGCTTCTGAAGATCTCCCCTGATATGAATTAAGCTAGCACCCAGTTGGTGCTTTATTATCTCTTCAACAAAATGATTTATCTTTTGTAGTTAGAAAGTAAAAGAGGAGGAAAATTACATTTTCTGTGCCACTAGAGCCAGCCCTATCATTGATTCTCTAGTATGCCATGAAGATCACAATGAACAGCACTGTCAGGATACTAGAAATAGTTAATTCTAACAAACACCTTAACACTTATAAACACAGAGATGAGAGAGACAATAATAAATAACAAAACCATTTCTGTTGTGAACTTTTGTTTCTCGTATACTTTTAACTTAATGAAACAGTTAGCTATCAGGTTGATATTTCCTACATGATCTAGTCCAGAACTTGAATATTTCTATTTTTTAGTGACATCAAAATCTCTGCAACTGCCTCTGAGCTACGAGTAGGTAAAAACAGTAAAATAATAAAATATTTCTCTGTGTATAAGATGGGAAACAATTTGTTTTTGTCTTTGTGAGCTGGTCTGAGCTAACTAAGAATGGACTTTCAATGAGAATAAGCCTTTTCACGCATTTATAAAAATTGGTTTAAAATGGCAACACTATTGTTTTAAAATTGTAGACTGAAAATGGGCAGTAGAAACTCTGATTAGGCTGCTTAGTTTGTACCTCAAAACGAAATTGGAAGATATACTTGCACAGGTAACAGTACAACATATACAACTAGGGTGGCCATACCTCCCCTTTAAAAGAGGACGCTTATGAAAAATACATGGTGCAGGGCTGCACTGGAACCAATGCAGCCCTGCACCATGTATTTTTCATAAGCATCCTCTTTTAAAGGGGAGGTATGGCTACCCTGTATACAACTGGGTTGGTACCAATCTCCCACTGGTTAAAAAAAAAAAAGCAAAGATCTGCAACAGGTTAAAAGATAGGAAACAAAGAGTAAGACTAAATGGTCAGTTTTCACAGTGGAGAGAGGTAACTAGTGGAGTGTCCCAGGGATCTGTCCTGGGACCAGTGTTGTTTAATATGTTAACTAATGGTCTGGAGAAGGGAGTAAAGAGTGAGGTGACCAAATTTGTAGATGACACAAAGTTATCCAAGGTAGTTAAAACCCAAGCAGACTGTGAAGAATTGCAGGAGCATCTTGTGAGACTGGGTGACTGAGTATCAAAGTGGCAGATGAAATTGATTATGGACAAGTACAAAGTGATGCACATAAGAAAAAATAACCCAAACTATATGTATACAGTGCTGTGTTCTAAATTAGGAGTTACCACTCAGGAAAAGAATCTTGGAGTCATTGCGAACAATACATTGAAATCCTCAGCTCAGTGTGCGGCGGTGGTCAAAAAAGCAAACAGAATGTTAGCAATCATTCAGAAGAGACTAAAACTGAAAATATCATAATGCCTTTATATAAATCTATGGTACAACCACACCTGGAGTATTGTGTGCAGTTCTGGTTGCCCCATCTCAAAGAAGACATAGTAGAACTAGAAAAGGTATAAAGAAGGGCAACAAAAATGATCAATGGTATGGAACGGCTCCTGTATGAAGAGTGGCTTGGTAGGTTGGGGCTCTTTAGCTTGGAGAAGAGACAACTGAGAAGGGATATAATAGAGGTTTATACAATCATGAGTGGTGTGAAATATGTAAATAGGGAGCGGTTATTTATCTTCTCTAACAGTACTAGGACAAGGGGACACTCCATGAAATTAACTGGCAGCAGATTTAAAACAAATAAGAGAAAATATTTTTTCATTCAGTGCACAATTAACTTGTGGAACTTACTGCCAGAGAAAGTAGTCACGGCCAGTTGTGTAGCTAGATTTAAAAAGGGACTGGATAAGTTCTTGGAGGATAGGTCCATTAATGGTTATTAGCAAAGAAGGCTTTGGGGAGGTCATGTGATGTCTTACTGTTGGGGCTGGAACAACAGGGAATAAATAGATTGCTCATTGTGACCTGTTGGGTACTTCTCCAAAGAGGCAGACACTGGCCACTGATGGAGACAGGATTCTGGGCTTGATGGACTACTGGTCTGACCCTTGCAATGCTTCAGAAAAAAGAGCATTTGGGCTCTTGAGCAGAGGAAGTTTATAAATACCAGACTTTTAAGCACTACAGCAAGGGACTTACAAGCTCTTTTGCTGATGAAGCCTATAGAATTTGGAAACTGCAGGTCAAATTGTGTTTCAAGGAATTTACAAAGTCAGTTTTTCTCTTTCTATTTTCCTTTGAGAATCCATGAAAATTGTATTACATTTCACACTGGGTTTTAACAAACATGATGGAAGCCTGATTAGGCCTGTGGCCTACTTTGGCCCGTGTGTTTCCGTCACATTTGTTAGAACCCTGCCAGATGTTTGACCTGGATTTCTCCCGGGGGTGTTAATGGCTAGCCCAGGCTGTGATCCCAGAAACCTCTGGGGTCATAGCCTGGGCTAACATCTGCTAGTCAGGCCAGAGCAGGTTACAGCTGGCTATAATGTTTGTTATAGGCTTCTGTGGCCCAGTCCCGATTGGGTCCTCCATAGCCAGCCATGGCAGCTGTTGTAGGTGCCATTGCTGCCTGTCATGGTGGGGGGCAGGGCACTGGGCACAGCGTGGGGGTGGCTGGCCACATATTCATGGGGCTCCCTGCCCTCTTTGGCAGCCCAGTTGCGTGAATTTTTGTTCCACTGCTGTCTCTGATTCTGACTGTGTCTGCCATGGCTTCCCCTCCCAATCTGAATTGGGTTGCCGTGGCGGCGCTGTCACTTGTGGTTTCACCCATTATTATTCGATGGATTAGTGTCAGTGAAATTCAAAAATCAGCATTGAGAAAGTATTGATTTGAGCACTGGGCATGTGCATATGTAACTGTAGATTGGGCATATGCATATGTAAATGCTCTGTGTAGCACTGCAACGTGCATGATGGGTGGTGACTGGTGGGTAATCGGTGGGGAGGCGCTTGTCTAAAACACCCAGAAGAACGTGCCAGATCTGAATATTTTCTTCTTTGAATAAAACTGGTAAGAAAGAAGTCTTTATGCTGTTCACTATACAAGAAAGTACAGTATATTCCTATGTGATTTTAACAATGTTCTTTCCTATAATGAGCTGACCTTCTATTCTCCTTAACCCTTTTTTCATCAAAGCTACCTACACTCACTTTGCCTTCTGTTTCTCTAATCTGCAATTATTTATGTTTTCTTCATGCTGCTCTGTCTGCCTTGGGAGCAAAGTTGTATTTGGTGAAATATAGAGCTAATTATACCATGAACCCAGCAACAAAAAGACAGAGCAGATGTTACTTCAGACGTGCTAACAGTCCCTATGCTTATGGCTTAATGCACACATAGCAAAGGACTGAACATAGAATCTGAAAGCAATATCTGATCAGGACAGCTTAAGCATGCAAATCTTTCTAAAACAGAAGTAAAAAAGAAAAGCTCTATCAGTCAATGTGATCCAAAGCACTGACTTTGCTGAGAGTAGAAAAAAATAATTCAATGCAGATTGTGCATTACTATGGCAAATATACAAACCTTCGTTCTTCCACTCTCAGATATACAATATCAGCTAATGACATTAAAACTGGTTCAAGTCCTGATATTTAACTTTCCCTGTCTTCTTTCTCATTACTTAACAACTTATCCAGTTCTAGAACTGTCTACATTGTCTATCTGTTCATACACTGCAATATATCTCAAAATATGGTTAAAAGAATCAGAGCAAAGACATCACATAGTAATTCACTATATAAACCTTGGGGAAATGGTTTTGGGTAGGAGTTGTTGGTTTCTTTTTAGCTGTTTGCTATTTGTAAATTTTATTTATTATTATTATTAATTATTATTATTATTATTATTATTATTAGCAAGTATTTATATAGCACCAGCAATGTACTTGGAGCTTGTGCAGGATTTGTTCAGAAAGAGGGAGTCAGTGAAGAGAGGAGGGGCTGCACATGGTCAAAGCGACGGGCAAGGTGGATGACCCCGGCAGCAGAATTTTAGACGGAGATAAGAGGAGAAAGGGGAGAGCAGGGGAGGCCAGTGAGAAGGAGGTTACAGTAATTCAGGTGAGAGATGACCAGAGCATGAACAAGGGTTTTGGCAGAGGAGACAGAGAGAAAAGGGAGAATCTTAGCAATGTTATGAAGGGAGAAACGACAGGATTTTGAAATACAGTCGATGTAAAGTTTAAAAGAAAGGCGTGAGTCAAAGATGAAGTCTAAGCTACGGGCTTGGGGGATGGGAAGGATGGTGACTCCATTGATAAGGATCGACGGGGAGGAGGGAGCAGAAGGATGGGTGGGGGAGAGAAGAAGTTTAGTTTTAGCCATGTTGAGTTTGAGTTGACGTTGAGACATCCAGGTAGAGATGTCAGAGACAGCTGGTGAGGTGAGCTTGAACAGATGGAGAGAGAGAGGGAGTAGAGAGATAGAGTTGAGTCATCAGCGTAGAGGTGATATTGGAAGCTATGGGAGGCAATGAGTACACAGGGTGTAGATAGAGAAGAGGAGAGGGCCAAGGACAGAGCCTTGGGGAACACCAACCGAGAGGGGAAAGGAGGAGGTGGAGTTGGCAAGAGACACATTGAAGTCAGAGAGGTAGGAGGAGAACCAGTCAAGGAAAGAGCCACAGAAGCGAAGGGAGTGAAGTGAGTCCAGCAAGAGTAAGTGGTCAACATCGAAGGCCGCAGAGAGGTCAAGGAGGACAAGAATGGAGTAGTGGTGATTAGATTTAGCCACAAAAGGATCATTGGTGATCTTAGTGAGAGCAGTTTTAGTAGAGTGAAGGAGGCAAGAGCCAGATTGGAGGGGGTCAAGGGAGGAATTGGCAGAGAGGAAGTCGAGGCAGCAGGAGTAAAAAACACGTTCAAGAAGCTTGGAAGCAAAAGGAAGAAGTAAGACAGGACAGTAGCTAGAAGGGTCAGAGGGGTCAAGAGTGAACTTTTTGAGGATAGGAGAGACAGTGGCGTGCTTGAAGGCCGAGGGGAAGGAACCATTAGAGGGAGGGATGGGGAAGGAACCAGTAGAGGGAGAGGTTGGTGATGTGCAGGAGGGAAGGGGGACAGTGAAAGCAATGCAGGTCAGGAGGCGGGAGGGGATGGGGTCAAGGGGGCAAGTGGAAGGGTTGGAGGAGGAGAGCAGGGAGGAGATTTCCTCAAGGGAAGAAGGAGGGAAGGAGAACAGGAGAGAAGGAGGGGGAGGAGGGAGAGGGGAAGGAGTAGGAAGAGGAGAGGAGCAGGAAGCAATGTCGAGGCGGATCATGTCTATCTTGGAGGTGAAGAAGGAAGTGAGATCCTGAGCAGAAAGGGAAGAGGGAGGAGGAGGAGAACAAGGGGGGGTGTGTTGAGGAGGGAGTTAAAGGTGGAGAACAGGCGGTGAGGGTCCCAAGAACAGGACTCAATGCGGGAGGTGTAGTAATGCTGTCTAGCATTACTATTTACATTGTGTAGTACTATTTATATAGTGTATTTACTGTAGTGTAGTACACTATTTTCATAAATTGTTAGAAACCACAACTGGTTGGTCATGGGAATAGGGAGCAAATCATAGCACTTCCACTCCTTTAATATTCTATCATTTATGCCTTATTCTACATATGAAAACGTTGTCTAAGCAAATATCAGTAACCATCAGATTTGCAGTAACCAAACCAATTCAACAATGGTTGGTAACCGATAAGTAACCAGCCAACAGTTTAACCAATTTGCATACCATTACCAATTACTGTATTACTGCTATTTGCTGTTTACCATGTTTGCTGTTTTCCGCTTTGTTCCACGGTTATGCCTACCCTCCCTCTCCTAAGACTTCCACAACCCACAACAGCAAAATGGAGGGCAGTACTCTTATACAGTCAAGGAAGCAAGAGGAATGGGAGGGGAGGGCATGAATGTACAAAAAAATAATTGTTTTTGAGTGAAAAAAAAGCAACAGATGAAAACCTGGAAGTAAACCAGAAAGACAGGAAAGCGGTAAATCAGTTGACCGATAACAGTATTATATGTATTATTTGAGTTTTTGGAAACTCGGTTAACTAATTATTGTATTTAGTTACTGGTAACTGCTTAAATATAGAGATTAACGGTTATTAATCGTGGTTACTGAATTAAGTATTCATTTCAGCTCTATTTTACATCCTGTTCTTACCCATGGAGGGTGGCTGAGCAGGCCTACTAATGCTTCCTTGCACAGAGAGAATAAACTCAGTGAGTGACCAAAACTATTTTGAAACATTAATTGCCAAAAAGTACACTAAAAATAAAAAAGTGTTCTGCTCATTGAATTGAATACACTATACTTGACTGAATAATTAAAGAATCCAAATAGAAATTTCTTCTATAATAAGTGAGAAATTGTGATTGTAGATGATGCACTCATAACACAGAATTAGTCATGGATAGTCAAAGATTAATCAAAAATTGTAATTAGGAACTGCATAAACACTGATTATACTATATTGGTCAAACACTTATCCCATGTGTTTAGTGTCCTTTGTGCCCGCACACTCAGAGAAATCATACCAGACACAAATACTGGGATAAAAAGGCATTGGCTGCAACTTTATTGATTCTTATACATTGGGCAGCCCATTCCCTGGACATACCATGTGTCAATAGCAGCAGTGAACCATGTGAATGCAAAATTAAACAGGAAGGGGCCAGGCTATTCCCAGCACCCCAACCTTGGTGACTCGACCTTGTTGCTGTCACTTACCCACCCACCCCAAAATGGGTCAGGATGAGGGAACCAGCCCAGCCCAATCATTTTGAGCCTTGAACCAGGCTCCCAACCATTGTGACCCCCACTCCCCACAGTGGTGATGGATGCACCGGCATCCCCCTCGACTCATAAAATAAAATATAGTTCAAATCAAATCAAAATTTATTTATTTATTTATTGTTAGAATTTTTATACTGCTCCTTCCTGCCCAATGGCAGCTCAGGGTGGTACACAACATATAAAACATAATACAAAAATATATAAAAATACAGTATAATATCAATTAAAACCATAAAACAATAAAAGCCTGGAAAAATAAGTAACCCTTACCCCGAAAGAAAAATTCCCCATTCACTACTCTTCCCTCTCACCAAATGCCTGGTGAAACAGGCAGGTTTTACATATTGTCTTCGGAAGGAGGGAGATTTGGGGAGAGGTGAAACTTTGCCAAGAGTTCCATAGTGATGGTGTGGTCACCGAGAATGCCCTTTCGAACATCGCCACCCGGGAAACCGGAGGGACCTCCAAGAAGGTGTCCCCAGCTGACTGCAGGGGCCGGTACAGGACACAAGGGATGAGGCCACCGATAAGTGGGATCTGAGCTGTATAGGACCTGTCTCTTATACACATCTAGATGTGTATAAGAGACAGATTGGAACCTGAGATACAAGGTCGAAGACATCGGACCAGATGTAATTTACCAAATGCACTCCTCACCACAGCTGCCACCTGGGCATCCAGGTGGAGCTGTAAATTGAGGAGGACCCCAGGACTCCAAACCTGAGGGACCAAGGAGGGACGCACCCCATCAAGGAAAGGGCTTCTACTCCCTCGGACTTAACCACCAACATCACCTCTGTCTTGTTGGGATTAAGCTTGAGATGGCTTACCCTGATCCAATCCTCCACCGCAGTCAGACACCGGGCAAACACCAAGACTGCCGGGCCTGGGTCCAATGAAAATGAGAGGTAGAGTTCAGTATCATCAGCATACTGATGACACCAAGCCTCAAACCCTCTCACAATTTCACTTAAAGGTTGCATATACACGATGAACAAGAGAGGGGACAAAATAGATCTCTGTGAAACTCCACACATGAGATCCCAGGGGGGATGATGTACAATCCCCCAGGACCACAGGCTGAGCTCTTCCAGCCAGGAAAGTACGGAACCATTCAAGAACAGTTCCGCCCATGCCAGCATAGTCCCACAGGTGAGTCACAAACATCTTTTTAAAAGCCGCTGAAAGGTCTAACAAAATCAGAAGAGTGGACCGACCTTGGTCCAACTCACAGTGCAGATTGTCGACCAAGGAAGCCGGACTGCGAGGAATCAAGGAAACTGATGCAGTCCAGATGGTCCTAGAGTTGCTGGACCACTACCCATTCAATAGCCTTCCCTAAAAAGGGAGGTTTGAGACTGGCCAATAACTGGCAAGGGCGACAATGTCAAGAGATGGTTTCTTGAGCAAAGGTCGCACCACCGCCTCTTTCAGGCACCCCGCGACCTTGCCCTCTGCAAGGGAGGCATTGACAACCCTTGCCAGCAATGGCCCCAACGTCTCCCGGCTGGCTTTCACCAGTCAGGATGGCCAAGGATCGAGTTCACAAGTTGTGGCTGTCACAGCCCCCAGCATCTCCACTACATCAAGGGAAAATACCTGCTGAAACTGATCCCACAAAACTGCACCAGACGCAGCATTCAACATCAAAAAATTGAATTAGGAACTGCATAAACACCGCTTATACTATATTGGTCCAACACTTATCCCATGTGTTTAGTTTCTTTTATGCAGTACATCAAAGGGGATTTTAAAGTAATCTAAAATGTGAACATTTATATTTTACTTGTGAAATTATAGCATTAATTTCAGCTTTTCAAAGGTTAAAAAGACTGACAGAAGTAACTTCTCCAATTATGAGACATGAGGAAATGTCTCTGCCAAGAGACTGGTGGCCAAGTTATGCAGTATTTCAGTGACATTGGTACCTATGGATTTGTGAGCACTGAACATTTTGAAGTGATGTTTGCTGTATATCACAATGTAAGGGGAAAAAAACAATTGTGATACCAATCATTATAATATAAAATCAACTGCAAGCTTATTTCAATTGGTTGACAATGTAAAACTGCTGTAGGAATAAAAATAATTATTGATGAAAGACAGACATAAAACGCTGCCTGGCTTTTTGAATCTAAAGGTATCAGGAGATGGAATAAATGTTGAATTTATGTTGTGGAAAATTGGTCCCAAGTTGGTTTTACACTTCATCAGAAAGCACTTTTGTCTTGTATGCAAACAGTTAATGAAGCATACCAAAGCTACAACTTTTTTTTAGCATTAGCGTGGCAAGACCTGAGATTATATTCTATAATTTTATTATGGAAAGTTTTAAATTAAAAAGGACAGGTGGATGGATGTTATCTTAACTTGAAGTAAGATTCTATTCTATATTTTCAGCTATTGATAAGCTTCATTTGTTATCAAGTGCAGACATAGCAAAATTGTTCAGATACCTAAAATATTAAATCCTCTTCACTTCAAAAGTATTTGCAAAAAAAATGAGATAGCTACGTATGTATCAATTTTCACATAATGAACTCCAAAAATGTATGTACTTCAAGAACTATCTAGTCATTAGCTTTTTCATTCTACATGCCTACCTCTTGTTTTAGAATTTGGAAGTAGAGGTTTACATAAGCAGAAACCAACATCAGAAAGCCATTAGCAAATGAAGGGTGAATGACCTTAAGGATTCACCATATCAGGGGTGCTCAGTCTGCAAGGCCATTTTATGAAGCTCTCAGAGACAGGTTATTGTCTGTGTTCTCCCCCTCAAGAGCAACCATTGCCCCCAGAGCCATAGAAAGCTGCTGCTGCCACTGCAAGGGTGTTGCATGTTGATCCCTTCTGGCATTGTGATGGAAAAATCAAATGCTGAAGAGGAGTAGAAAGAGGGGAAGAAGCTGGGAGCTTGCTCAGAAGCCGTGCATCAGAAGGGCTCATCCTGGCTGGAAAGTGAATCCAGGCTAGGGAGCTTGGTATGAAGCCCAGCCTTGCAAGAGGCTGTCAGCCTGGGAAGGAAGCTAGGGAGGAAAGCCTTGAATATAAGATAGTGGTGATGGAACGTGATGGAACCCCAATAAATGAACAATGAGAAGCAAGAGCTCCTGTGGATGATTAAAGGGCCTGCTCCTATTTACCCCTGGTATAGGGGAGGTTTACTAGAGGGAACATCTGATTTAATGTGGGCACGTGAATAGTTGTGACTACATTTGATTTAAGTTAGGGGTCAGATGTCAACTTTTGGGGGCATTTTATATAATTTTAGGCATCTGTAGGGATTTAATGGCATCATTTAACTTGGGCTTTGTGGCTATTTGGTAGCATTTCATAGTCTTTTAGATGATTTATACCCTGATCCTCTGGCAGATAATTCTCATGGTCTCAACATTCATGTGAGCCATACTGAAATGAATAGGACTTGACGATAATGAATAGCCCTGACGACAATGTGCATGTTAGCCAATGTAGAATCAGACTGTTAGCTAATTTTAAATGGAATCAAATCTGGCTAAGAAATATGGGACTCCCGGATTAGAGGACAGGACAGATGTGCATCTCAGCGTTAAGCCAACCAGTTTATCATGGCCCACTAAATTGACTGAAGTTGAGCACCAGAGGAAAGAAAGCTCCAAGAGACAGCACAGTGTAGAAGTTAATACATTTTTTTCTCATGAAATTGTCCAAGCCCCTAACTAGAGTGGTCTTCCCTAGGATGTCCTAACAAGCACAAAGGTCATGATCATCAGGTCATTAGTACCTCTTGTTACTGTGGGACTCACTAACCAGGCCATTGGAATATACTTTGAAAAAATTCTGGCTACAATGGAAGGTATTCTTCAAAAGTATTCTTTTAGACATACGATTGAAGCCCAAGAGTTGTCGGCACCATCTTGGAAAGGTCTGAGCATGCTCAGATGGGACCATTTGGCTCATCTGAGCATGTTCATTTTTTCCTTCTTTTTTTAAACGTAGCCCGCCCCAGATGAAGCCATGGGTCACTGGACCCTTTCCGGAGGGTGAGTAATCTACCTCTGAGCCCCTGCTAGGCCCCAGACCCCCATAAGTACCCCACCTCTGAGGCCCCGCTAAGTTGTTGCCCCCCTCTTCCCTGGCCCCTGCTGGCCTATTCTCTCCCTAGCCTGTGGAGGCCAAGGAAGGGGGAGCAGGGTTCTAGTGCTCGCACTCAGCTGAGGTTTTCCGAGGACCGAAGTTTTGGGACCCCATTCTTGGAACTTTGGACCTCGGAAAATCAAGGTGAATACAGTGGTTCTCTGTGTTTTCCGAGGAAAAACGGGGACCGGGTTGCAGCAGTACCCTGGACTTCATACACCTGAATAACAGTACCCAAATCACAGCTGGTCTTCAGAATCTCAGCAGCCATTACTGAAGAGCACTGGCTCTGTCAGCTTAGCTAATCACAAAGCAGAAGAGGTTGTGCACACAAACATGTGAGTATGTGGCTCTTGGTCATTTGAAGATTTTAGTACACAGCTCTTGGGACTGAGAACTCTGACTACCTTGAAAAAGATCGAAGATACCAGGTTTCTCATTATCTCAAGGTACACTGCTGCTTACATGCAACTTTTCAACTTCTACTTTATTAGTTAACATGCGAGGATATGTTAACGTAAAACATCTTCTTGATGTTTTGGTTATCTTGCTAAAAATTCAGTCATTTTATTTTAATGCCTTTTTACAGAAATAGAACGTTGTGCTCAGTTGAGCTCCCTCTAAGATAGCAAGCCCAGAAGGGGAACAGTCATCACTTGTAGAATATCTGGTAAAATATCTTATGTTGAAACACTTCTGGCACTAGCAATTACACTTGCAGTCATATCATCTTGGATTGTGATCTTGTCAGATTTCATTTGCTAAGCAAGGCTGGGCTTGGTCATTGTTTCAACAGAAGATTTTCAAGGAAAGCCAGTTGCTGCAGGAAGTAGTGGTGGCGATTCAATAGGTGGTACTCATTCCCTCAGAGTCAATGCTGAGCTAGTGCTCCAACATGGTGTCAGGGGGAGTTGGGCTTCTGGTGATACTGTCTTTTAAATGGCATGTAAAGCGGAGGTTCTGACAGTGCTGTCATTAAATATCCCATGGCACTTTTCACAAGAATACATGTGTTAATGTTAACCCATATGTCTTGGCTAGATTCCAAATACATAACAGCATTCTGCCTTCACAAAACTCCTCTGCAGTTTCAGTAGTATATACAGGGGTTTTTCCTCTCTGTCTTCTGTCATGCATTGCATTGCTAAAGTATATTCCAAGTCAAAGCCTGGGCTAAAAACCACCACGGCCCATGCAAATCCCGGGTCTGGGTGGAGAAACATCTGCTGGGTCTTTTCAAACATGATGGGACCACAGCGTGTGCATGCGTTGAGCCCTGGCATTGGAAAAGCAGGGAGTAGGATGGCCGGAAATGGGGAGTGTTATCATGACTGGGATCAGTGAGCAGGTGGTACTGGTGTCTCCTGTTCCTGAGAACCACTGCACTAGTGAGAGCTGGGGGAAAGGGGCAACTGGGGCCCATGCTGCATTGGAAGGGGAAGCAAGCACAGAACCATTCAGGGTTTTGATGCTTCTCCGGGGCTGGAGGATGCACAGGAGGGTCATAGCTATTGCTCCTGTCAGATCTGAGCTGTCCCTGGGAATATGCTGCAGGCAGTTTGCGGGCCCAATGTCTTGAGATGGGGGGTGTCTTCCCATCGGTGCTCCCTCCACCCCTTCTTCCATGCCCCCCTTCTTCCATTCACCCCCTCTCTCGCTCTCCCCCATCCATCCATGCCCCTCTGCATTCTCCCATCCACCCCTCTCTCAATCTCCCCCCCACCCTCTCATCCATCCCACCATTTGCCCTTTCACTCCTTCCCTCTCCATATTAATCCATCCCTCTTTCCCCCTCCCTCACAAAGTCCATCCATTCCTCTTTCTCCCCCCAT
This sequence comes from Sphenodon punctatus, assembly GCA_003113815.1. Classification (NCBI taxonomy): domain Eukaryota; kingdom Metazoa; phylum Chordata; class Lepidosauria; order Sphenodontia; family Sphenodontidae; genus Sphenodon; species Sphenodon punctatus. Next base: position 933,606 of record QEPC01001982.1, on the reverse strand, counting down.
CCATATACATATATAGTGTCTCTCTCTCCCATCCCCTCCCCAACACACACACTCCCTATTCATATCAATCCTCTCTCCCTCTGGGTGTTTTTAAATGAGCAAGGTTGGAGGGTAGGGTACGTGGCCACTGAGTAGCACAGCTAAGGAACAGCCACCCAGGTGGAGTGCATGGAGAGGAAATCTAATGGGCAGTCCCCAGTGTGACTAACGCAACAGGTGCCTCACACTCCCCTTCCCATGTACCATGGGGAATTGGGAAGCGCACTGGGCTGTCTTTTGAAAGTGCCATGTCCCGTCATGAGCCATTGGGAACACGGGCTAACCAGCACTTATGGCCAATTCCTCTGACTTGCAAAGGCTGTGTTCCCCACCCACAGTGCCTACGAGCGGGAGATTTGTCTGCTGGCACGAGTGGCCACTCCAGTTTTTACAGGCAGGGGATGCGTGAGTGCCTCTTGTGCCCTGCATGGCGCACTCAGGATTTCTCAGCAATGTGCCATAAGTGGGTGCTGCGTGGCTCAAAGGAACACACATCTTCCACCACAATCTTTAGACCAACGGTCAGATGAGTGGCTCTTGGGTGGCCATGTGTGGTAGCATCTCTTTTAAAAACACACTTTTTCTCTCTCTTCATCCATCCCATACATTACACCCATCCATCCATCCCCCTAACACATCCACTCTCTCCACCCATCCCCATGCAGTCTCCCCATTCATGTGTTATGGTGGGAGGCATACCAGGGGCCCCCAAAGTTGCAGACAGAAGAGAGGGAGATGGCTCAGTTGGAAAACGTTTGAGAGTCACTGGTTTAAGAGACAAATGAAACAGTAAGTAATGCGACTAAACTAAAATATATTAGAAATTTCTTTATGAGTTTTGCCTATGCCTTTCACTATGGTATCTGGGTTTCAGTTAGACAAAGTAAAATGCTTAAGTATTATATACTTAAGTAGCTCCAACTTTTCTGTTCCTCTTCAACAGAAAATGACTATTTAGCAGAAATAGTCTGCCAGCACTATACTGATAGACTGCAAATGTCTTGTTTCAGGAGAAAAAGATGAGAGTAAGATGTAATCAGCTATTGCACCTGTGCTGGAGAAATTATTTCTTTGTTTTTACAGTCTCACCAGTTTGTCTTGAACTATCCTGTTTTAAGGGAGATTATTTAGAAATAGGCAACAAGACAGTTTTGGCAACACCTAGATTTCTCACATTCCCTTAGCCGCTCTTTGGTCAGTTTTCAGACCAAGTATGGTATGGAGTGATTGTTAATTTTCTTTTTTGATGATCTCCTCCACATGCTAGATAGACTTTAAGAGCCAGATCTTCAGCCACCATCATCCAGTGTGACTGACTATAATGGAACAATACAAGTTTTCACTGAATAGTACGGGGCTATTTCTTTTTTATCATTTTAGCTCTACTGGTTGTTCTGATATCACAAACCACAGGTGTGGTCAATCATTTATTTCAACCATGGAATGCTTGTTAAGCCTCTTTCTTTAAGAAAACTGAGTAATAATGGTGACTGATCATCTTCCCTTAGACTCCCCAACCTGTGCTAATTAAATAAAGTCATTAGAGTTCGCACTAAGTTGGTTTGGGATGTGGGGTTACACTTACTACAATAAGATGCAAGAGACAAAGGGTGGTTTCAGACGTTACAGGGTGAATATTCACCCCGCCACGACCACAGTCAAATGCGGGCTGCGGTGAACTGCGGTGAACGTCTGTTTGCCACCCACCAGATGTTCACCACAGTCAAACGCGGCCCGCGTTTGCATTGACCACGCTTCGTTACCTCTCACCACCTGGAGGTAACGAAGCATGTCAAAGGCCACCATGGCCGTGGTGATGGGTTCATCACGTCTGTTTACTCACCCTTCACCACAGTTGGGGTTCGCCTTCCCGGTCCCGGGCGGGTGGTGTGGCCGGATAGGCCACACTTCCTGCCCGTCGTGCTGGGGGGCGGGCAGACGGCGACATGCAGGGGGCAGGGCCATGCGACCGCACGCACCGCACCCCCCCCTCCGCAGTAGGGTGAGCCAACAGACGTTACGGCCGCCCGAACTGACCGCGGGCCGTGGCGTCTCGTTCCCCACGGGTGGGGAGGAAGGGGGGAACGTCTGTTCTCCCACCCTTTGACCCCCGCCCGTGGTCCGAACCACACCACGGCCTGTGGTCAATTCGGGTGGCCGTAACGTCTGAACTCACCCAAAGAAGTAAAGTGATATCTTTTATTAGACCAATTCCAGTTGGTGGAGGTATGCAAGCTTTTGGACCTCACAGGGTCCTTCATTAGGCAAGTCTGGGGTTACAAAAGACTTGCCCGATGAAGGACTCTTTGAGGTTTGAAAGCTTGCATACCTCCACCAACTGGAGTTGGTCCAATAAAAGATATCACTTTACTGCTTTGTCTCTATTGCTTATATTTGTGACCAACACAGTAAATCCTACTTTCTCTATACTTGAATAAGATGAGCACACCCACTTTCAGATTTCTGTTCTGTTTATAACAGTGGGTAACTGGTTTTCCTACTGACTAGACAACATGAACCATAGATGAGAGCCACTTTCTTGAAGCCTGAATAAGGTCAAAGTAACAGAGAAAGATGATGGAAAGAAATACCTTTTTTGATGAAGGAGTATGTCTGCCTTCTGTCAAAAAATAAATGCAGTATTATGATCCTGTTGGGTGTCCAGATAGCACCAGTGACCAAGTGTATTTTTAAACAGTGCTTGGTGAAGAAATTGCAATCGTTTCCACTAGAGGGGAACTTTTCCCTGACATAGCAATGTGTCTTTTGACCTCTAGATTAGATTATTTTAATATGCTTTGTATGGAGTTACTCTTCCTGGCTGCTAACACACAATGGGTAAAAAGAGATGTGATTGGGCCCACATGTAAGTACGTGCCGCCAGATGTTGGACTGGGATTCCGCTGGGTGGTGTTTGTGGCTAGCCTGGGCTGTGAACTCCGGACAATCTCTGAGGTAAGAGTCCAGGCTAAGGCCCGCTCAACCAGGCAAAAGGAGGTCAAAGTAGGCTAGCATGCCTGTGCGGCCACAGCATACCTGGCCTGGGGACCACCATAACCAGCAGCCATGGCTATGCCTCATTGATCACCATGGCTGCCTGTCATGGGATGTGGGGTACTGGGAGCACAGAGCAGGTGGGACTGGCCACCTGCACGTTTGCTGTGCTCCCGGCCTTACCTGGGTCGTGTGGCTGGTGGGATGGCTCCCCAGCCACAGTCACATCAGGTTGGTGCCCTGACTTTCCGCCCCGGGATGGCCTGGGGATTGGTTCTGCTGGCCGCATGTCTGTTTTTACCCAATTAATTTTAGATACACAATTCTCACATGGAGTATATTACTAGGTTATACAGGCTTCCCTGGATACCAACTAGTTTCCATGGGCAATTCAAGTGTTGTTTTTAGTTTATGAAATTGTTTATGGTTAGCATCCTGTTTATATTAGATACCAGCCATGTGTTGCATCAGTCCCTAAATTTGCACACACAATCTCCCACAATCCCCATCATGTCTTCAAAATCCCCTTCTCAAACCTTCCTCTCTTTCGTTCCCCCTCAGAAACATCCACCTTGGCATTACTCTCTACCCTACCTACCTTTCCCTCTTTCTTTCCCCACTTCTATCCTTTTCATTAGTCTCCCTTGATGAAACAACCTCCCTCCTCTCCTCGTCCAACTCCTCCACCTGCCCCCTTCCATTTAGAAGTTAGGTGGAAAGAGAGTGATATCTCCCCCAACATGTTACCCCCTGATCAAGCTTTCATTTTCTACTGTCTCCTTTCTTTTGACCTTCAAGCATGCCACTGCCCCCAACATCTTTAAAAAGCCCACTTTTGACCTATCCAACTATCACCTGTTCTCACTCCTCCCCTTCACTCCCAAGATGTTTGAATTGGGTGTCTACATCCATTGCCTTGGCTTCCTTTCCTCCAGTTCCTCCCTTGACTCCTTTCAAACAGGTTTCATCATTTCCAGTCTACTGAAACTGCCCTCATCAAAATCACCAATGACTTCCTCACTGTCTCTTGTCCTTTCTGCTGCCTTTGACACAGCCAAACTCTCTGCCCTCCTTCTCCCACCCTGACCTTTCTCCTGGATTCTCTTCACTCCCTCAGCTTCTGTGGCTCAGTTTTCAACTGATTCTCTTGCGCTGCCTATCCTCCTACCCATTCTTGAAATGTCTCTCCCTTCTCCACCTCCCTTCTCCTCTTGGAGTTCCCCTGTAGTATCTCACAGCTTCCACTATCACCTGTGTGTGGATGATACCCAACTCTGGCTCTCTACCACCACTCTCTTCCCCTTTATTCAGTCTTGCATCACCAATTATATCTTTGACATCTTTGCTTCAATGGGGCCGATCCTGTACCCTGTGCACGCTGTTTGCAAACTGCACGCATGTCCATTGAGAGCACCTCAATCACCGACCCGGTCAGATCGCGGCCGGAAAAGAATGTGCGTCCCCCTCCCATGAGTGTGACTTGTGGCAGCGTCTCGTCTAATCCTGTCTCGCGGGATTCTGGCAACGATGCGCGAGCGCACCACGCGCTCGTCTAAAAACGGCCTAAGGTCCATTTCACACAAGACACAACCCCCCACATGCCCATGTGCGGGAATGAGTGGGGGGCGCCTATGTGACCACCACAGCAGGTGGGTGTGGGTGTGCTCCCTCACTCCACCCATCTCCACCCATTGCCCATGCATGGAGCCATCAACCAAAACAGCAATGGCTCAGTGCGTGGAGATCGGTGGAGATGGGTGTGTGTATGTGTAACGGTTGCCGATGTGCCACACAGCCACCGTAGCACATACCCATCCCATCCCCACACCATGGTCCATTTGAAAAGGGCTTAAGCTAAGCACGTGCACCATCAGCTTCTTAACTTTGAGAATATATCCCTATCTCTCCCTATGTTCCCCGCCCCCTTATCTCTCCTCTCTTTTTCTTCCTAGATTGTAAGCCCATTGGGGCAAGAACCTTCCCAATTATAATTGTTCAGCACCAGGTGCATTGGTGGTAATTAAATAAATAAATAAAATACGAATAATATAATAATAATAATTAATAAAACAACAACTGGTGGTAGCTAACTTTTGGTAGCAGTTATAAACCCTACCAATCACTTCTCACCAGTGTCTAGTAGAGCTTACATTTCTTTATGCTGAGTTACTGAAATAATTCAGATTTATACTGAAAAAGAAGGGCCTGAGTCTCCTCTCACACTGAGTGAAAACAAATGTGACAGCACCTGGGTGCCACCATTGACTTACCTGGTCTGTAGTTGGATTCAGCCAGGCCCCCGAAGTAACGTGACAGTGGCCTGGCTGCAAAGGGAAGACAGGGAGCTGGGCAGACCTGCCCCTCTGTTGCTCCCAGTGGCCCACCTCCCTATGGTGCCCAGTGATAGACACCATGGCGCCCAGACCCAGCAGCACTCCTGACCGTGGTGAGTAAAGTGGGCTTTCAAACGTGAAAGCCCGCTTTACTCCCAGTCAGGCAACGGGATTCCGTCCATAGTGGGGGCCTAGCCCAGGCTGTGACTCAGGGACTTGGCTGTTCCATTAACTTTCATGGATCTACACTGGCATAAACTAGAATAAGGGAGAGAAGAATCAAGTCCTGGGTTTCAAAATACTATGTACTAATACTTATCACAGGCCTAAAGTATACATTTTAGAAATGAGTATGATCATTTTATTTTATATTTAAGTTTTCTAAGCTCGAGATGATTTAAAGTAACAAGACTGTCTGGGTTAAAGCATACGTTCCCCCCACCCACCCCTTAAAAAAATAATAATAAAGATTTTGCATTTTTGGGTGACTGGGGAGCTCAGAAATGTTTATAACTTTCTTGTGATAAAATAGGTAGCTTTAGGTTTTTTTAAAAGATAGTTTTTCATTGTTACACAGAAGCATGCTCTAAACTGACAATCCCCTTTCATCTTCTCCCTTGACATGCAAATGCCCGATACACAAAGGGAGTCACATTCAAGAGGAGATTATGATGCAATGATCTCGTTGTGAATGTTGCATTATGGTTTCAGCAGCGCAGTAAGAGCTCCCTTGGCACTTGTGTGCTTACAGCAATTTGAATTTTTCTGGCAGCTAGGTATGATTTGTGACATATTCCAGCCTTGCTCTTCATTGAGGGAGAACCCTGGCAAGTGCATGAGATATTCACAATGAAGATTGGAAAGGCGAGACAGACATTTACTAAGAGCAATGTTGGAGGAGGAAAACTTTTTTTAAAAAAAGAACCAGTTGCTAGATTATCTATGACCATCATTTCCCCCTCCGAGTATAATCTATTTCCCTTATATTAGTATTCTGTTGGGGCCAATACTGTTACTATTTTATGTGTATGACTCCAATTAGTGGTAAGAGGAATTATGTATGCATTAGCAGAGAAGACTCCATATATAGATCTGCATAAAATTCTTCCTTAGACCGTGTGTTGCGTTTTTGTATTAGAAAAATAGACTTTAATATAAACATTGTAAGTATTTACATATGCTTAACATGTGAAAGAAAGGGTTTAACTTGAACTTGATATTTTGCTCCAGGCATTTGAAACAGAACACAAATGATTTGCTTGATACTCTAAATCAGGGCAGGGAACCTTTTCCCTCCTGGGGGCCACTTTGAAAATTAATACAGGACCCAAGGGCTGCACAGAAACTGGGGGTGTTTTCAGGGTGGTTGCTCTGAAAAAGGTTGATCCAGATCAATGATCTGTGCCTTAGATCTGTCCCCTAGCCTTGTGTGTATGTTCTCATCTCTGCAACCTTCCCTTGAGCTCAGTCTTTCTGTGCTTGGGAGTAGGAACTGGATCCAATGGCTAGACCCAGAAACTGCAAAGGGACCAAATAAAAGCTATTTGGCTTCCAAGCCTGATGTTTCCCGCCCCTGCTCTAAACCTTCAAACAACCAAGGTTTTGGAAACATATAAGGATAGTCCAGGAAGCTTTGTAGTCTTAGTACTGAATCTTCTAAACCTGGAATGAAGACGCCTGCAAGTCAGACCCAAGGGAATAGTTAGTTATAGGGTGTGGGAAGGAGGATGCATCTTAGGACTGAAACATTCCACCCATTTCTATTTGTTCTGGCAAAATGCAGACCAGACTGTAATTCGGTTTGCCTTTCGCTGGAAATCCAGATTGGCTGTGCCCAAGACTGTACATGACCAAAATGGTGACACAGTACAGTGCACCACCATTTTATACATATGCAGTGTAGGGCATCATTATTTTGTGCACGTACAAGATGGTGGTGTCCTGCATGTGTGATGTTTCAAAAGAGTGGGGGGGAAAATATCCTAATGCATAAATATAAAGAGAAATGAGCTTATTTGATTCAGGCCTATGAACTTTCAGAGCAGGAGGTATATAAATGCCTAAATTCCCTCACAGCTCTGGAGCACCGAAAATGAAATTCCAGCAGTTAGGACTTCACTTAGGTTTCAGTGGCAGAAATGGTGCAATGGGGAAAGGGTGGCTGGAAAAAACAACAACTGTACTTTAACAGGCTAACTGAATTATGCAATTTTCAGGACAAAAGGGTTTTGGGCAGTGGTGGGCAAGTGGGATTTTTTAGTAGGGCTGTGGGAAGGACGGGGAAATATGCTCTCTAGGCAGAGCTAGGAAGTGTCTCCCCTGCTGAAACAAGGGGAAAGTTTGCATTATTAATAACAGGATATTCTTCCACCCATTGACGTCATTGCCTCCCCACCCACTACCCATCAACCACCCATCCATCATGCATGATGCAGGGCAGCCACTTTGGCACCCTATACAGCCCTGCAACATGAATGATGGAAGGGGAGGTGCTTGTCTAAAAACACGCAAATGACTCATCTCCCATTGACAATACTAGAAATGTTATGTGTATGCTTGGAAGATTGTTCGATGATCCTGGGTCTTCTGCCAAAAGGCGCAATGCACTTATTTTTTGGCTGTTCATATCTACCAATGGATATGACACCAAAGCCTCTTGGATTTCAAGAAATTCTATATCTAGAAAACACATCACATGATTTAGAACTTGGTCCTGTTATTTTTCCCTGTAGCTTCCACTTCCTAAGTTCTAAATAGCGTGAAGAATAAAGCCTTTAAAATAAGTTAAAATAAGGGTAAGGAGGCCGATGTGCTGTGAACATGGTCTATTATTCTGATCACTGCTCATTGCTATTTTTAGTGCTTCCACCACCTCTATGTTGTATCTAGCTGTTACACATATAAAATATATTTATACAAAATATATAAACTGTATGCTTTTTTAGGTAGTGACCATTTTTCTTGTGTGTTTATACAGGGGCCAGTTCTAAACCCCTGCACATGCAGCTTATGTGCCATAGTCCCCACAGAGGAGGTGTGTGTGCACTGTATGGATGGCGTCCGCAGTACATGGGGGGTAGAATTAGCCCGACATTCTATAGCACAATGGGTTCCTGGTCAAGTGACAGTGAATCCAAGGCACTATGGCAAAAAATATAATTAATACTACTAATTGACTGAACAAGCTTTGTACTAAACCGGTACGCTGTTCTTATTTTTTCTTTACACAGAAAGAGGTAGGGTTTTATATATACATTTGGTATATGGTAACAACATTCATTTTTAATTTAATGAATGGTCCCTAGACACCTGGTGAGATACTTAGGGTTTGATTTATAAGAAAATACTACAGTGGAGCAGGCATATCATGGTTTTATTATCGATCCTTAACAAGAGAGGCAGGGCTGAAGTTCAAATTGAATATGTATTTCAAAGAAGAACCTGGCTGTACACTGCAGTGATTTATCAATATCTATTCTTTACAAAATAGATGCTGCAACAATGCTGATAATAAAAGAAATAAAATGTATAAGAAAACAGTCATAAGCACTGGCACAAACAAGTTGTCCAGCACTATGCTATGGCTATTGCCATTTGAAACATCAGAAATTCTAGCAGCAGAGTTCTGCAGAATAGAACAATTAAATGAGCTATTGTTAGATTATGATGGGGCTGGTACTTTAAGGAACATTTTAATGCTATTTTAATCAACATGAAATCACCATGTTTCCTCCAATTGTCCTTACCTGCATTATTCATAACAGTTTTAAAAATTAATCATCACATTTTTAAAAATAGGGCAACAAATGGGTGGAATGATTTGCACTATATTACATTTTAGGCACTCTAATCACTATTTTCATTCACTATGCTTATTGTTATGAAAGTTGCTGGTTCCTAGAGAAATCATTACCACTTAGAAAGAGATTTGGTGTCTCTGAGGCTGATCCCAAGCCTTGCAGATGAGCATGTGTGGTACCTGCAACGCACACATGCAACCCATCCGCATCCCTGTTATGGGGGACTCTGGCACGTGCCCAAACCACATGGAAATTGTGCGGAACTCACCTAAGTCGTGCACATGTAAGTTCTGGATTACACCCACTGAAAATGGCTCAATTAAAATTGTAGCGGTATACAAAAGAGAGGCCAGAAGCAAACCAAATATTGAAATGTATGGAATGTTTATAAAGAATTTTAAAAATACATATTATTATAAAACATTTTTTTAAGGAAAAAAGAAAAATAGAACTATCATCTTTAGTATTGTGGTCATTTTTTTTTTTTACCCTGTCTTGCAAAAGATATAGCAGAAACCGATGCAATTTTCAAGAAAATTATTAGAAACGTGTCTGTGGGCAACACACAGACCAAACTTACACTGTGTGCATGCGCAAACACTGTATGTAAGTACGGTGCACAAACACATGGCATGTGGGCTTGGGTAAATCCCTGCAGGGGAGTTCCCTAAAGGAGTGACCCAGACTCTGGCACAAATCTGGCCCTTTAACTAGCTTAGTCTCTAGAAGTCAACTGAGGTCAGTTTAGTGGCTCTAGCTGAACCTGGCTCTGCAAGCCATTGAGCTACAAGTATACAAAGTAGTGTAGAGATATCTTTTATTGGACCAACTTAGGTTGGTGGAGGTTTGCAGGATCCTTCATCAGGCAAGTCGGAAATCCAAGCTGTACTTGCCTGATGAAGGATCCTGTGAGGTCC
>QEPC01001982.1:811505-919439 GCA_003113815.1 Sphenodon punctatus | reverse complement strand
ATTTAACAGCATCAACCCCCCACGAGCGGACAGACAGACGTGCTGCGGGATCCCGGCGGGGAATCAGGGAGGGGGCGGGGCCGCATGGTGCAACGTGCGGCCGCACGGCCCCGCCCCCTCCATGCTCCCCACCGCCCGCCCTCTGGGGAGATGGGTGGCCACCACGGCCAATGCTGCTGCAGCACTTGCCTGCTTTGGCCACGGGCTGGAATCCCTGTGGGGATTCAGGGCCGTGGCCACCGTCCAGAAGTGACGGCTGGGTTCATCATGGTGGGGAATCGCCTTCACCACACGGCGGCCGCTGGTCCCGCCGCTTCTGCCGTTCGCGTGGCAAAAGTGATTCCCCGCCGTGGTAACATCTGGCGGGGAACATCCATTCCCCCCAACAGACGTTCCATGATCACAGCCACCACAGGGAATTGACTGTGGTTGACTATGATCTTGTAACGTCTGAAAACACCCATTGTGTCTGGTGCTAGACACTGGCTGGGATCAGAAACCTCCTGGTGCAGAATCCATGTGGATCCTGTGCAGCTTGCACATGACATAATGTTCCCACAATGGGCGTGCACATGATTTGCACACATGTGCATGTGCACACGTGTGTACTGCATCGTACATGCAAGGCATGGGATCGGCCCCATAGACACTAACCAGACATCCAGACATCTGGACTTAACTGACCTGATCTAGGAAGGCAAATCTTACTTCTGTGCTATTTGAGCAGAACACAAAGTTGTTTAAAATTTTAAGTGTTTTTACTGAAATTTAAAAGAAGAGTTGTTCATTTTAAATCTAGCATTTATACAGAGTATGAATAAACAAATTATATGATTTTTTTTAAAAATATATTTTCTAACTGAAGGACAACGTACAAGAGTGAAATCTCTATTTTACATAAAGAGAAATTCTAACATTCATTTCAGCTAACACAAAATTTCTCAACTTCTTTTCTCAACCGCTTACGTGCAAGAACATTTTACACCCCATCTTTGCATGTTACTTTATCTTTCAGTGGTAATTAACAGAGTCTTAATCTGGCTAATGTTAATGACCACTGTTCTTTCTTTAAATCCCAGTTAAACCAAGCTTATTAAGGACCAATTAAAGAGAGTCTTATGTGATCTGAATAACAGTATAACCAAATTTTACAGCTATAACTCTGCATTTTGGCTGATAAGTGGGTAAACATCTTTTCACTGTAATCTTTTTAATTTTGAAAATATTGTATAAATAGCACACCAAAATGTCCTTTAAAGACAACAAATATCCAAGGCAATAGCAACACCTAGTTCTGCAGCTAAACTTCTGTGATGACAACATTTTATTATAATGCTATAATATACTCATGTAGAGGCACAGAATGATTTGGGATGATTCCCACAATGCCATGTGCACAACTGAAGCCTTGTCCCTCAAACACAAAGCACAAAGAAACTCTGTTCCTGCTGCACCAGTCACATGCTAATTCCATCTCAACAGTAGCCCCATGGCCATAGCCCCGCCTCTGCCATGCATGCATAAAGACCTGCCCCTCACATTTGCTACTCTGTCCACATCACACCTTTCCAGCTAAGCCCTCTCTGCTTTACTCCCATTCCTGGAATACTTATTGATGTAAAACAGGTTGATGATTTTTTTTTCTTCAGAATAGATATATCTGAGGGCTTGAAGGGGCAGGAAAGAGTGGGCAATGGGGAGCACAGGAAACTGCTAAGGAGACTCAGACCCTGAGATCAGGGTCGGACTTAGGAATTTCATGTCCCTAGGTCCTTCTCAAGCTGCTGCCCCCACGGCAAGCCCAGCCCCCCCAAGGCAAGTCCTGCCCTCATGCTGCATGTTCATGGGTGGGGGAGCCCTGTGTAAACAATGTGGCACGCGTGCCCGCAGTTAGTGGGGGTGCATGTGTGCTCCTGTCTAACACGCATCCCAACTCACCCCCCCCTCACTCATCCCCATGAACGGAGCAACCGGGGAAAACGGTGGTTGCTCCATGGGTGCGGACATGTGCATGTCCTGCCCATGCACTGGTGTGCCCATAGACCCCCTCACCCGTGTAAAAAGGGCCTGTGAGGAGCCACCCCAAGAAGAACAGAAGGTTGTTGCCTTGTAAACAAGGTTCTTTGAGATGGCTCCACACATTCTCACAACACCCACCCTTCCAGTGCCGCATGGATTTTTTCCTTATATTCCTAGAAAGGGTTGAAAAGAATTGTCATTTTGAGAGGGAGAGTAGTTTTTATACTAGAGGAGCTCGAGACCATCATGTGGTCTATTATTTGATTATGGTGAGCATGCACAACCAAGTTCTGAGAATGTTCGGAGCCATCTTGAAGAACCTTCTTTACAAGGTAACAACCTTCTGAGCACTCACATGGGGAGTTGTTTGTAAACAAACAGCTTTATCTCCCAGTCGTATCCCTGTCCAGTGGTTCCACTGCTGCTGCTGCTGCTGCACTACTACTAGCAGGCAGATGGCAGAGGCAGGTGTGGGATGGGGACCCAGGCAGCAGGCTTTAGCTATGGGTAGCAGCCTCCGGCCATGCAGGAAGAAAAGAAAAAAGAAAAAAATAGAGCTCGGCAACGCCAGCACCAGGATTGCTACCTCCCAGAAAACGCAGCCTAAGGCACAGGCCTAGGGGGCCTGCCCCTAAGTCCGGGCCTTCCTGAGATCATATCTGGGCAGACTAACTCAGCATCACTTTTCACACTCATCTGCATCAACAAACATCTCCTCAGCTATGCTAGGCCTCATTTAGCCTAGCCACATCTAGCCTAACCTAGCCTTTTCTAGTTGTTTCTCTCTGATTGTAAGTAGGACTCCAGTTCCAATTCCTCAGCCACCTGCTTCTTCTTACCATTCTTCTCATTAATGAAGCAGTAAATAAATGTTCCAAGCAGTAAACAGTCATAATTAGAGCCAAGTCCTTACCCTAAGTGACTTACAATCTAGGATGGACAGGGCAGTGGAAACAAGAGATAAGGGAACGTATGGTGAAACAGGGATACATTTAAGATGTGGACAAGTTGAAGGTGCATGTATTCATCTTAGTTAGGGGGTCCTGAAGGACAAGGCAGTATAAGGAAATGTGTCAGTGAACACTATATGGAAGTGAGGAACAAGGGAAAGAGAGTTTTTAGGGGGGACCTGAAAGTCAGAAGAGAGGGAGCAAAACTTATATGTTGGGGATAGGGAAGTTCCAGGCATAGTGGGCAGCATGGGAGAAGCATGGGAGAACCGTCAAAGACAGTTTAGGAAGCAGGTGAGGGTAATGGTAGAGGATGAGTGAAATTCTCAGGGGAGAACACTGTAGGAAAAGAGGGCAGGAAAGAAGGAGTTGCAAAGCCATGAAGACCTTAAAAGGGATGACAAGGAGTCTGTGCTGGATGTGAAGGGGGAGACGAAGTCAGTGGAGGAAGCAGAGGAGGGACTTAACATGATCAAAGCAGCAGTCAAGATGGAGGACCTTAGAAGTGGCATGTTGAACAGAAGTGAGACGATCAAGGTGAGAGCAGGAAAGAGCAGTACGAAGGAGGTTGCAGTAGTCAAAGTGACTCAAGCATTGACTAGAATTTTGACAGTTTGGCAGTTGATCCAAGGCCTAAGTCTGCAAAGTGTACATTTCTGGAGAGAGATCCAAAACAACAGCAACACTTACCTAAGCACCTGATTAGACCAACAAAGCAATAAGGAGCACCCTCAAAACTGTTAAATAAGGAATACATAAGAAACTATGGGATATTACACTTCTACACCAAATATTATGACAGGAACCACATTTGCAATTGTCTCTTTAAAATATGAAAAGCTGGATATTCAAATAACCTAATATCCAACAACAAAGGACCAAAAAATTAAAACAAAAAAGAAAAATCAAATTATTCAAAACAAAATAACCAAATACCTGACTAAACCAATTTCATTTTGGGTACAGATATTTATTTGGATGACTAACCAAAAATGCCAATAAAAATCATTATTCATTTTACATTGAGCACAATTTTTAAAATGCTGTTCACTCATATGGTAAGATTTTCTGTAGAGGTGAGAACAAGAGCTAGTTAAAACCATATTTGCAATAGCTGTCCCTGAGGAGAAATACCTGCTGAATTTTTATCAAAGACTCTTTTAATTCCTACTGTACTTCACAGAAAAGCATGCTAATATTATATGAAACAGGATAAACATGAAAAAAGGATAAACATGAAAACCAAGAAACTCTACTATTTAAAACCGACCTTATCATCATACTCTAAGCATCTGTTTCAATGACGATCAAACACTAGAAAATTAGTATCATTACTAATCCATAGGCCCCTTTTGGTTAATTTAGGGATCTAATGTGTATTTGTTTTCTGTATAAATTTGTCTCCTATCATTCTCAAGAAGATACTCTCAGCATTGTAAAGAGAAGGACATTACTAGGAGCATTTTCAATTATGGGGGCTATATATTCATATCAATCAATAAAAACTACACGGGGCCTGACAAACAACTAGTCAAAGGAATCATTTTTCTCGGATACTTAGCAGTATCCTTTTAAAGTAATTGCTTTTGGTCAGTGTTACCCGTTATCATTTGGTCTACTCTTTTGCCAAAATAGAATAATGTCATTTCCATTAATATTTCAGCTGTCTAGAGATTTCCAATGTGCACACTCCACAAAAAGTTTTGTTTCAATTGCCGTAAAGTAGCAAAGAACATCAACATACAGTAAAACCGAGGAATACAATAGAACATCATATATCCTATGCTAAAATGCAGTTTAAAGACATTGATTATAATACATAATATTGGACATCTGTAGCCATGATTTACACAGTGTGCAACTCTATTGACTTCAATAATGTTGAATAGTCAGGCCAGAATTTGGCTCAGTGAATCTAAAGTGTGAACATTAAATCAACATATAAATATACACAAATTACTTCTTAAAATAATGAAATCAATACTAATGGAGCATGGTCGGATTTATCTATGCCTTATTTTACCAACCTTATTTTTAAAAAAATCTTACTTCTAAAGGCATGGTGTCCAGTATTTCACTCTGAACCAACAGATGATTTGAATTGAAAATCTATACAGTACTGTATGTAAGTGTACAGCTGGGATACCAAATTAGATTAGGGTATGCTTAGAAAACATCTTTTCAGTTGTAGTGAGGCCTCAGAAACTGCCTAGTTATGCTTTGTAGTAAATGTTCTGGAATGCTGCCAAGGCACTTCCAAAAATTTCTGAGTTCACTTTTCCAGGGAACTCTCTTAAAAATCAATTAGTGAACGTCTTTCAAATGCAAGTGTTTTAAAATGTCAAGCTTGTATTTCTTAGGTTTTTTTCTCCTTGTTGTGCATCAATGGTGATATTTTGAAACTTTTATATTAAATTGATATTTTATAATTAAGCCTATACAGAGAGCAATGTGTATGGGGTTTGAAATACATATAACAAAGGTTTTATTATTTAGCAGCAAATAAATAAATAAATAAATAAATAAAAGTGAAGGAAAGAGAGATGCTGTAATTTAAACAAAATAAAAAACATACCCAAGACATTTGTATTGATCTCAAGATGATAAATGTTTTTATCATTACAAGGAAACTGTAGAAGAAATAAATATTCCATTTAGACATTCATGTGTTGGAATATTTCAAAATCATACTATTTCAGTAAATCAATTATAATTATAGTTAAGAGAAAGGAAGAAAATGAGAGGGAGGAGGAATAAGATTTTATTTTCAGAAAAATTTCAAAATGAAGAAATGCCATGAAGAACATTCCCACAGACTTTCCAATAAAAGGGGCACATTCATGAATTGTTCTTCATAGCAGAGCTAGCCGCTTGGGCTATTCAGTGGATTGAGTCACATGATATAAAAGATAGGGGTTATATTTTACTTCGGAAAACTAATGTGTATATACAATACCTATGTCACAAGCTTTTTGCTGACTTTTGTTCAACTCAGTAATGAAAAAAGTTTACACAGATAGCAATGGATTGAAATCAGTTCTTTTTTGTGTAACACATTTATATTAATTGGTTTGTCCTTTCAAGTTGTGTTTATCTCTTCATTTCCATCACGGTTTCAAAGGTCACTCAGTTCCATTTATAAATTCAACATGACAGAGATTAGTAAAAGAAAAAAGGAACAGCTAAATGAGTGCATCATCATGCAATCACACATCTCACAATTCATTTATCATATTAATAAATAATGCTGTCAAATGCTGACTGGTAAGTTTGTTTTCCATCATCAAAAATATTTCTGTCAAGATAACTTAATCAGCACTGTTTATGTTATAGACTAAAGATGTTAGAACAAAATACTGAGTATCAGCATATCCACTTTCAGTTCCTGGCATGAAACTTGAAGAAATCTGAACAAATGCTTTCCAAAATTATTCTAAATGTATGCATTGAATGGTATTTCTATGTTCTGTACAGTGCCAGGCACATGGCTGGCGCTATATACATGTTTATAATAATAATAATAATTAATAATAATAATAATAATAATAATTAATAATAATTAATAATAAATAGAAAAAGTGCAACTGTTAAAGGTCTGATTTTGCAACTTCCGGATAGGTAATACTCTTGACAGCAGGATCAGACGCTATAGTTCCAAAAGCTTGAAGGTTTGTTTCTAGCTCATACACCAGTCTTAGTCAGCATTTGGAAATCTCAGAGAAGCCCTTGAGATATGGCTGTCTCAACTAAGGCTGACACAGCTACAATGGGATCCATATCTACAGTAGAGATCTGCTCATCCAGACACTTTTGGGTGACATTAAAAGCATCCCAATGAGTGGTGTGTCTGTATAAGCAGGATACTAGCAGAGAAGAGTCTTCCATGCCATTCTCTCTCCCGACACCTGCAGCTGCTTCAGTCCTCAGCCTCTCAGGGCTAACCACTTCTTTTGGGCTTCCCAGAAAAACAGTAAGTTCAGGAAGGGAACCGCTGAACTGAGGCAGCTGTATGTGGGGAGAGTGAGTGTGGGAGAGTGCAGTAGGAGACCCTGCAAAACTGGTCTCCCACTCTGCTATGCCCCCACCTTAACCACCTCAGTTCATCGGGATTCTTGACTCATCCAGAAGAAATGTGGTGCTTCCAGACAAACAGTGAGATCTGGATGCCCTACTGTAGAGAACGTTGTGCTAGTGAAATAGCTGTGAATCTTTGTGGGGGGGGGGGGGAAGAGACAGAATGAGTAGGTACAATACAAAGAGAAGAATGAGGTAGGTTTGTGATGTCATGGAGTATTTTAGACATTTCAAAAGCGGGAGAGAAAAGAGTAATCAAACATACCCAGTCCAGGGCAAACACAGTCCAGGCCTTGTCAGGGCATTGATCATATGTGCCCACGGCCGGACCGCCATCCTTCCACCCATGCAACCTGGGGAGGGTCACAACAGATGTGCAGCAGGCAGCCTGGCTCCACTCCTTTCCCAGCACCCCATCCCCTGCCATGATTGACAGCCATGGCAGTCACTGACTGCCAGCCATGGCGGGCCCCAATCTGGTCCAGGTCATGGTGGGCCACAACAGGCAGTTGTGACTCACTTTTGGCCTGGTCAGGGAAGCCTTCGCCCAGGCTATGACTTTGGAGGTTTCCCAAGGTCAGAGCCTGGGCTAGCACCCAACACAGCCTGGGGCAATACTTGGCAGTGCAAAAACAGACATGCCGATAACCCACAGTCCTAAGCGGCCCATCGTCACATCTGTTTTTACCCGAAGTCTGGCGTTATGAAAGTAGACAAGAAATCAAGAGTGAGCAAAAGAGACAAACAAACACAGTTCTTCCCTTTACACCTGAATGGTTCAAGAGTACCCCTTCTGAAGTCAGTGGTGTTACACTATTGTAATTAAACTGGAGGTAAATTCCACTCAAAAAGTGCAACAGGAAAAAAAAACTTGGTGGAGTGCAAGGTGAAAGGGGAAATGTTATGTTGACTATGGGTGAAAACAGATGCGACAATGATGAGGCATCTTCCTGGGCTGACCTGGACTGACCAACTGCAGCTGCCACTCCTCGGGTTTGTGGGGAGGGCTCTACTGCAAAGGCACTTATTCATACCTGCTGTCTAACCATTCCTAATTCCTGTCTATCTAAAACACTGCTGCTTAAGGGCGTTTTAAGATGGACATTTATTCCAGGATAATTGCTTTAATCCTGGGATGGCATGTCTGTCTGAATGCTGTCAACAGTGATTATTATCCCGGGATAATAAAAATATCAGGGTGTTATACAACCCAATTCTCTGGGGTTTATAACAACCAGTTATTAAACTATCCTGGGATAATGTCCATCTGAACAACTATCCCGGAATAGTCACAATCCCAGTGATGAGCACCACAGAGTCCAATGGCAAGACCTGACAGACTGTCTAGGCTTTTTCTGCCTCTATGGTATCTAGGAGCACATGACTGTGGGACGATCGTATTACCACTGTCATCATTCCACAATGCATTGCGGAGCGCCAAGTTTAAATACATACAGAACAAAGGGATGTGTTTTTATTTTCTTCAGCTCAGAAATATAAAAAATGAAGAAAATCAGATTTACTTCAATCCAGAAATCAGTGCTCTGAGCACAGACAAAAAGCACCATGGGATTGAAAATCATCCAAGAGACTCTAATCACCAGGATAAAATCAATGTGCAGTTTACATGGGTATCTGGAATAAAGTTACCCAGGGATAGAAATACCCAACTAAACAGGAACTACTCTGTTATCCCAAGATAATAATCACAGAAGATTATTCTAATTATTCCAGGTTAGTTTGTCCATCTCAGAACGCCCTAAGTCATTTTCCACTTTTAACACTCAACACAGACCATATCCTCCTTGAATCACTTCCTGGGCTTTCTATCCTTAGAATCTCTATCCTTATTTAGGATTAGGATTTAGGACTACATCCTAATTTTCTAGCTATACTCTTGCTGATCTTCATAAATGTCTTCTCTCTCATGTACTCTAAGCCTTATGCCATTCTTCTACTGTTGCCTTTCATTTTCTATATGACCAATCCCTTTCTCACTCATAAAATTCCCCCTTAAATCCAATATGTTTTAGGAACATAGCACCATTTGTGACTGTGATCATTGGGATGGCTGCTTAAATGGGGACAAACTCTGTTCTTCCCAATACTATTTATTTTAACAGGAATATAATTTCATTTAACTGGGATGCAATATTTTCAAATGATCAACAGAGAGAACTTTTCAGAGCAACCACCTTGTTCCAGAAGTTGCAAATCATCTCAGATAGTTCCTGCAGGGAGTAGGCGGCAAGTTGCACTGTCCCGTCTCTGACAATGAGGAAGTCAAAGTTCAATTCAAAATGGCACACAACCGCTTTATATTTTAAATGGTACATTTAATACTTTTCCATAATGGGATGCAATTTTATTTTTTTTCTTTCCACTTAGAAATGTTAAAATAATCAATAAAAATTACTTTCTTGTGCATGTCATACATTTTTAATACAATATAGTTGTGACTTAGGTCATCTCTTTCTTAACTGGAACAGCCACATATTTGAGATATTTTCATATAACATCCTGATAAAGATGCTCCCACTGTATTTGCATCCTTTCATCAGCTCCCTTCTAACCAGTAATCTTTCTTTGATATCCCTCACAATTGTTCTACTTCTTGCTTTACATTGTTTGCCTTTTTTATACTAGATAATAAACACTTCGGGACATGGAGCACGCTCAGGATGTTATACAGAGCTATTTAAATTTTAGACACTGCCTAATGTTTGAGTTGTATCTATAATAGTAATAAATAATATCTGATAGCTTGAACAGGTTCATATTCCTTTTTTTCTTTTCTGTTCTTTTCAAGGTGAAGAACTAGCAAGGTTCCTAGCCAGTGGAGAATGGGCCAAAAATAAGGTTTTCACATTGACATGTTGTTTTTCTTTAAAAGGGAGACACTTCAGTATCCAGCTGATCTCCAGAATTCACATTAGGGCCACAGTCTGATCAACAGTTAATTCAATGTACTTGGGCCTTCTGTTGAACTCCTGAAGTGTTCACATGAACAGAGCCCTACACTGAAAGAGAGTAGACACTACAGAGATGTTCTCCTTAAAAATCAGGAGCACATACTCCCCTCCCCAACGCCTTGATTTGTATTTTGAAATAACTGTTTGTGTGAATACTTATTTGTGGGAAGGTGTCGACAACGATTCAGTGATCGTTACATCTCAGCTTAACATTGACACAGCATTATTTCAGTTTACACCGTTCCTCTGAATATTATCTAAGTGGAATAGTTACTTTGATTTAATAGTAATAAATTTACTATTTAATTAAGTCAAAGTAGTTACTTTCGTTTACCTTTGTTCATCAGAATATGGCCTAGCAGCACTGGCAAAGGAGGGCCATCACGTGCCAGCAGTAACCATAGTATAACCCCCCGTTGAATTCCCTAATATAATGCTATGGTGGCCTGGCTTTGAAATATTGACCTTTTGGGGTGTGCGGGGAGGAGAAGAGAGAGGGGGAGGGGAGGCAGGTTAAATGGTGTTAGTTTGTGATGTTGTTTTCTTATGCCCCAAGTGCAAAGCCAGGGATGCACATGGACTGTCTCAGAAAACGAAGCTGGAGAAAGGAAAACAAGTTTTGAATATATCATTTATAAGGACTTTTTTTCTCTCTCATTGACAATGATAAGGAAACTGCAGGAAATGCCAGGGGGCAAATCATGATATGAGACCATGAGACATCTTAAGCTATGCCAGTGATCTGACTACATTACCCTTTATCCAAAATAGCACTGCATAAGGTGCATGAAAAAAAAACTGGGTTGGGGGCGGGGGGGGGAATGATCTATCAAGGAAACAAATAAGAAATTTAGGAGCACCAGAAACATTTCTTAAGAAAAATGTCATTTTTGTGCAGTCTAGTCAAATTTTCTCTCAAATTCATACTACAAAAGCCATATACTTTCTCTAAGTGTGTTGCACTCTAGATTTGTTTTTAAAAAAACCACATCCATTAAACAACAAAGCCCATCAGTTCACATTTTTTTTCTGCTTTGGTCTCAACTTCACACACACCCCCACCCCCTATCTTTGGTCTCTCTCTTTTTGTCCCTTTGCAGATTACAGCCCCTAGCCCACAAATGACCCGAAGGAAGTAAGTACACTTCTTGGCTGAACAATTTATCAACAGCTTGAAGTGACAGGAATGGTGATTCAATCCTGCATCTCTGCATATCAGATATAGGCCACATTCCTCAGTCTGTGGAACCAGAGAGGGAAAAAAGTCCCTGTCGCATTTGCCCTTTCATAGAGATGGAAATATTATTAGAAAGGACATAAACAGACTAATTAAATCACAGCAGTATGGCTGAGATGACAGCTGGTACAGCGTGTGACTGAGCCGATCCATATCTGTGAGCAGGAGGCTCTTCACTTCCAATCCACTCGCTATTAGGTGCTCTCAGGCTTGCTGTGCAGACATTAAATAATAACATATCATTTCCAAGGCTAAAATGATTTAAAGAAATAAAAAGGCTTTCTAACTAAGAAATCTTTTGTGCAACAAGAATAAAAAGAGAGGGAGAGAGGGGAGAAAATCATTTACCCCTCAGTTCTATTTTTGAGATAAAGATGTAATAATGCCATTACCTTTCATCAGCAGGATCCTTGAAAATCAACACTCTTTGCTTATCATGCTGTGAAATACAAATAGAGCTAAAGGCATGGTCCACAAGGCACTGCTGCAGCTATATTAACTAACAGATCTGCCCTTTGTGAAAGAAACCGTATCCGTTTCATTAGTGCAGACTCTAATTCAAAACTGTTGAAAATGAACTGCACATACTGTTTTAATAACAACATTCCTAGTCATTATCAAACCAGTAATTCTCTCAGCACTGAATAAATGTAAGGGTCCATGTTTCCATTACAACCTGCTGTTAAAGAAAACTATGCTAAAATCCGTTGTTTTGCTTCCTGCTTGGTCTGAGAAGTCTCACTATTGTCTCCATCCTCACTGTGAAAAACTATACTCAGCTATTTTTCCAAGGTATTACCATTCTGTTTCATACACAATTATTAAACAATGTCCCCTCCCTGCAGAGCATTCAGATCCACTAGTAGAAAGATTAAGGTATCACATGGATCATTCATGCAACACTTTGCCATTTTTAAAAGCCATTGCCCATTTTCTCCTGGATGCAAAATAAAAACCCTACACTTTACAAAGAAAATACATATTGTTTTCTTATCAAATTCATATGCTTGTCTTGATACTAAGGGTCCAACTCTGCAGGAAGGCTGGATTGCTCCGTCACGTGAAAGTGTACAGGAAGCCGTGCAAGACCTAAATTTCCCTGACACCTGACGGCGGCAGACACGTTTTGGTATGGGCCACCAAACAAATGTACCCGTGGCCAGAGTGCCATGGAGGACAGGGAGAAGCAGGAACATGCGGCTGGCCAACCCTGACCCCATGCTGTATTCAGCACCCCACCATGACAGGCAGACATGGAGGCCAATGATGGCCAGATATTGTAGCCCTGACCTGGGCTGGGTTGGTAGCCTGATAATAGACGTGATAGCCTGCTGTGGCGGACTTTGGCTCAGTTGGGTGGGCCTTAGCCTAGCCTGTGACCTTGGAGGTTTTCTGAGTTCACACCTCAGGCTAGCCACTGACATAGCCCAGGGCAATCCCGGGCCAATGTCTGGTGTTGTTCTCACATACTTGCAGGTGAGGTCTAGGACAAAATGGGCACACTGCTATCACGTCTCTTTTTACTCTATGTGGCTTGTTCATTTGCTTGTGCGATGCAGAGAGTAGGCAGACTTTTGCTTTCCTTCTTTAAAAATGTAAT
Source organism: Sphenodon punctatus (assembly GCA_003113815.1). Lineage (NCBI taxonomy): Eukaryota > Metazoa > Chordata > Lepidosauria > Sphenodontia > Sphenodontidae > Sphenodon > Sphenodon punctatus. The sequence continues at coordinate 906,587 of QEPC01001982.1, read as the reverse complement.
TTAGTTCAAACTGTTAACTGTGTAGTTCACAAGCAATACTTCCTTCCAAGAGGCAGTTGTACACAATTAGATCCTATGAAAGTTTCTGGAGAAATTAAAATGCTGGTTCCTACCTCATTAGAAGCTCTTCCTTAAGACCTCCCATACCTGGAGAAGGCTTTAAACTGGGTAAAAAGCATGTGCAGCTAGTGGGCCAGCTCTTTGGCCTGCCCTGGCATGGAAGATCGTGGGTAACACGTCACAGCCCTGGCCGTGTCAGGACACTGGACACACACGCCTGTGGCTGAAATGCTGTCCCACTGCCTGCACAGCCCAGGTAGGACAGGAGTGCAACAAAGATGTGGGCAGGCGGTCCTGCCCACACCTTGCTCCCAGCACCCACCACCACCATGGTGGCCCCCAACCTCGGCCAGGTATGGTGGAGCCACACAGAGGTGCAAGCCCGCATTGGCCCACATGGGTGGCCTTTAGTCTGAGCTGTGACCTCAGCAATTTTCTGGATTTCACAGCCCAGGCTATCTACCTACCTACCCCAGGGCAGAAGCAGGCCAACATCTGGTGGTGCCACAACAGATGTACTGGTGGTTTATGGGATACAGAGGCCCTAAGCGGGCCACCAGCATGTCTGTTTTTACCCATGGACTACACAGATGTTGTAGACTGACTTGTCAAGCTGCAGGTCAGCTGTGGTTGGGGAATTTAAAATCTACCTATAGACTGAAAGCGTTTTGAGAATGTGCATGAAATTCACGGGTTACAGCAATCTACCGCAATCATAGATTCCTCAGCATATACGTCAGTGCTGTTCACATGTTCTCCCCCGCATTGCACATGAAAAAGTCACATGGTACCTATAAACCTACATTTTGGCAACGGAAATTAGAGCAATCAGAGCATTCATTGGATTCAATTGCATTCAATTTGATTCAATTCATTGGAGCATATGAATGCCTTCAAAATGGCAACTGGAGCAAACGCGATCTTGCACAAACGAAGTTTAGATGTTATTCTACAACTTTAATGTAAGAGTTTGGGAATGCACATTCTGGAACCCTTGATACTGGGGATTCCAGAAACTAGATTAAGATACGGAATTTTCCACATAACGCATGCAAGAATCAGTCACACGTGAGAAAGTGCAGGTTTCAATTGCCTGCTTGCAGGAGTTTTGTCTTATTTAAAAACACCCTAAGTCTGAGTAGTGGGGTGAGAAGTGCAACAGGACTCTCCAAGCTTATTCAAACTTGGGGGACCTTTGCTATACCCACTGCCTACAAGATAAGTTCCTTCAACTGATCCAACCTTAAAATGTATGGGCTTGCACATTTGGGTTTAAAGGCATTAGCAGCTTTAAGGCCTAATTGTTTATTTTAAATAAGAGATACAAGGACACAGCTCGTTTGATCTTCACATGGAAAACTACAGACACAGAAGAAGGATTTTCTCTCCAGAGCAGATTGTCCATATCTCTACAAAGGTTTTGTCTTTATGCGTATACATTAGCAAATGTCATGTGGTTGGTGATTGCTTTTCATCACGTACCTCAGATACTGATCAAGGACCAAATACTTGGCTATTTTATTGTCACAGAGCAACCAATGGGGTCTTTGGTGGCATAAAGAGGATGCTCTTATCCCCTGAATTCAAAATTAATAAGGGAGGGAAGATATCAGTGACATCTCTGGTGGTAACAGATTCTATAACTAAGTACAATGAACTCTGCTTAAGGCAAATTCTACTTTAACTTACCAGAACTTCAGCTTAAACACGCCTTAAAGAAATGGACAGCTTCGGGTAGGATATGAAGCCCAATATTAAAAACAAGTAAACAATGTTAAAAGTTAGTGTGCTGATTTTCATTCTTTACATTACAAGAGACTAAACTGACAAAGGCTGTGGATGGAAGGATGGATGTGCTCGTGAGGTGGCTGTGTGTCCTTTCACACAGACACACACCCATCTCCATCCACGGGGCCGCCTCCAGTTTTCTGGATGGCCCCATGGATGGATGTGGGTGGGTGATGGGGGTAGATGGGTGTGCACCTAGAGCACACATGCACAAACACCCACCGCCCATGGTGTTTAAACAGGCACACACCTATCCCCCACACCCACCATTGGCCTGTTTTCAAGGATGCCCCCCACCACACACCCACTGGAACACCCAACAGTGGACGGAGAGGGGGAAGGCATCCATGTAAACATGACCAAAGAAAGGTCTATGATCTTGTCCCCTCCACGTTCGCTGCGGCGGGGGTTTGGTGGCACACACACCCCTTCATGCAGAAGAAGGCAAGGACAGAGGGTATGGCTGCTGGATGTGGAGTCCAGGAAGGGGAGGAGGATGACTTTGGGGTTGCCCAGCAACCGATTCACAGGCGCCCAGGACTCTCGTAAGAGCTGGGACACCCAGGCACCATCTTAGGTTCCCTGCTCGCGCTCCTCACTTCTGGCTGGGCGCGGAGCAGGGAAGGATGTGCAAGTGGTCTGCACGCCTTGCTAGGACAGCGGAGCTCATCAGGCCTCCGGCCTTCCTTTTTTCCCTTGCACCAGCGAGCAGGCCGGCGGCGGGAGTGAGGCCCTTTTGGGGTAGGGAACGCGAGAAGATTGAGTAGGCCCATGCCCGGAGGGCCCGTGAAGCCCCCCCTCCCCTCCAAGTTAGTCAGAATTACCCCAAGGAAGAGTGTGTGTGGCAATTGTGATGGGTGGACTCTGAAGAGGGAAGAAAAAGGTGGGGAAGGTCCAGCCTTGGCTGCCTGTGTGGGGAAGTGGGGGAAACTGAGCACAGGACAGGGGTCTGAGAGGCTGGACCACATGGTGCCACGCAAGAACCAGGCTCAGGGGAAAGCCCCTGCCAAGTGGATCCCCAAGGCTCCCCCCAAAAGGGGCCAAAACAACAGGGAACCAGAGTGGTGGGGCCTCGCAGGAGGCAATCCTCCAGGCCATGCAAGCCCAGTTAGTGGGTTACCAGGTGCGTACAGAGGAGCTGGAGAGCGCCTGGGGGCAGGTTAATGAGCAGGAGAGCGGCCATCAGGGGGATCCCGGGCAGGCTGGGGGTATTGAGCGAGGTAGCGGCGTGTGCTACCCTGTGCAGTGGTGAGGGCCCACTACACCAGGGATGTGGGCAGTGCCAGGTTCTACCGTATCGTTATAGGGATGACAAGCCATGGACCAACAGACGAAGGGATGAATTCCCGCTCAGCCACCAAGCGCAAATCGAGGCACTCTGAGAGGGGATGCAGGCTTTGAGCGACAGCCTGGAAGCGGCCCAGAGGAGGCAGTGGGGGACAGTGGGTCCCAAAGGTGACCCGAGGCCCTGATGCAAGCCAGAACCCAGGAAAAGTGAGCAGGTTGATGACTACTGGTGGGAAGGGGATGGTGAACAGTGCGGAGCAGGGCCCACCAGATGCCAGGCAGGCACTGGATAGTCCCACTATGATGTGCGCACACGGAGACTGGTCGCGGGGCCAGTATTTCCCATGGGGGGGCCATCCCGGGGGCAGTGTACACAATGCCAAACCAAAGGGTTCGGACACTGCCTGGCCCACAGGTATAAGGCAACAGCCCAGGTGTGGGGGGCAGAGCCATGCTGCACAGGCAGGGTCATGCGATGCTGTGAATGTACGGGGGACCCCCAGCGTCTGTGGGGGGCTACACCAACGTATCAGCCCCGCTAGGGGAGCATTTGCTCCAGGCCACTAAGGAGAAGATCTGGGGCGACGAATATATAGATATATTCACCCTCCTTTTCAGTGACCCCATCCCTGACCCCAACGATAAGGATGAAAGGAAGGAAAAAGAGAGGTTTAAGAGGCCGAAGGCAGAGTGCACCTGGTCTAACTGGACAGCGGCCTACACAATTTACATGGGGGTGACATTGGTGAAATTCCCAGAGCATGAGTTGGAATTGATCAAATACTCAGACATCGTGCACCGAGTCTTTGATACAGGAGGACCCAGTGCTTGGCTGTGCTACGATGAATAGTTCCGGCGTAGGGCAGCCAACAACCCGTGGCTAAGGTGGAATGTGCACGCCCATAACATCTGGCTGGAGTGTATTAGCTGCTCCAGATACGCCCCGCGATCTGACAGTGGGCACATGCTTTCCTGCGCTGGGAGCATTCAGCAAGGGAATGGGGGCCAAAGTGGGAGAATAAGACAGCCACCAGTAGGGCCAATGTGTTGGGACTACAACGATGGAGGCAGGTGTTTTCAGGCCCAATGCAAGTTGAAGCATGTGTGCATGCAGTCTGCAGGCGACCACGATGCCTCTGGGTGCAACAGGTATGGAGTAGGCAGTATGGAGCTAGAAACAGAGGATGGGCAGGCACTAGGCAGAGTCCTGCCAGCCAAGGGGGTGCCACCCAACCAGTGGGAAAGGGCGCCAACCCCAGTATGGCATGATGCCTTCATGGGTACCCTGATCAAGTGACCACCAACTACGTAGTTGAGGGATTCAGGATGGGTTTTAGGATTCTGACAGAGGGCCCCCGCTATCACCTGGGTGTCAGGAACTTGAAATCAGTGACAAGGAATGAACAACTAGTCCAGCTAAAAATTAATAAGGAAGTAAAGGAAGGGAGGATACAAAGCCCCTTTGATGAGTTGCCTATGCCCACACTACGGATATCTCCCCTGGGCATAGTGCCAAAGAAGATCCCGGGAGAGTTCCGCATGATTCACCATTTGTCCCACCCAAAAGGAGAGTCAGTGAATGATGTGATCCCTCTGGACCTCTGCTCAGTGAGGTATGCAGCATCATTCGACTCAGCAGTCAAAATGGTGCGCTCCTGTGGGAAGGGTGACCTCCTTGCGAAGTGCGACATTAAGTCCGCGTTCCGACTCCTGCCAGTGCACCCTGGGGACTTTGAGCTGCTGGGCATGCAGTTCTAGGGTAAGTTCTACTTCAACAAGGCGATGCCCATGGGATGTTCCATCTCATGCACGGCTTTCAAGAAGTTTAGCACGGTGCTTGAATGGAGCACACATGAACGTGCAAGGCGGAGCCAGATCAAGCATTATTTGGACGATTTCCTCTTCGCGGGAAGGGCGGGGACCATGGAATGTGCCCTGGCAATGGATGCATTCCAGGAGATCACCAAGGAGCTGGGAGTACTGTGGGCGCCCGAAAAGACCAAGGTCCCAACGACCAGGTTGACTTATTTGGACACGGTAAACTCTCTGTCAAGATTGCTGGAGGACAAGCTCCAGGCACTCAGAGAATCGATTGCTGCCATCTCGGTAGCCCCTAAGGTAACAGTCAAATGCCTGCAGTCTCTCATGGGTAGTCTAAATTTTGCCTGCCAAGTCATGGTGCCAGAGAGGGCATTCATGTCCCGATTATATGCCCGCATTGGAAGCGACCGTTCCTCGCATCACCATATCAGGATGACGAAGGTGATGCGGGAGGATTTGGTGACCTGGGAGGCTTTCTTCCAGGGCTATAATGGAGTGAGCTTCTGGCGGCAACGACTCCTATTAGAGGCCGAGCTTCAGATACACTCCGATGCTGTGGGAGACCATGGTTTGGGGGTTTACTTTAGAGGTAAATGGTGCACGGCCCCATGGCCGGAAGCATGGTAATTTCAGGGACTAACCCATGACTTGACATTCTTGGAGTTCTTCCCCATCGTGGTGGTAGTGGAGCTCTGGGAGGCAGAATTTGCCAACAGAAGGGTCTTGTTCTGGTGCGATAACATGGTGGTGGTGAATGTTATCAACAAGATGTCGTCTAAATCAGAAAGGGTCATGAGGCTGGTCCGGGCCTTTGTACTCAAATGCCTGCGAGCGAACATTTTGTTCATAGCCAGGCATATGCCCGGGATTAACAACGGCATAGCCGATGCCCTTTCTCGATTTCAGACAGACCATTTTTGCCAGCTGGCCCCAGAGGCCAGGGAAGTCCCCAACCCATTCCCGAGGAACATGTGGAGCCTTGGATTCTAGAATTATATCAGGAAGTGCAGGGGTCCCTTGCATCTAGAACCAGGTGGGCGTATGAAAAGGCTTTCTGCGAGTTCCAGGAATTCAGGTCACAGAAATTTTGGGAACTAGAATTCCCCATCCCCGAGAGGTATATACTGCAGTTTGCGATGCAGCTCACAAGATGAGGTTTGGCACCAGAGACAGTCGCAGGTAAAATATCGACCATTGCTTTCACGAACCATCTGGCAGGCCACCCCTCTCCCGACAACGGCTTTTTTATGAGCCATCTGAAGGAGAGTTGGGCCAGAAGCACCACTCCCCCAATACAGGATGCTAGGGTCCCTATTACCCCCCAGCTGTTGACCAGCATAATACGGGTGTTGTACTCCGTCTGTTATTCCAACGGCGAGGTAGTACTCTTCGGAGAAGTCTTTTGTGTAGCACTATTTGGAGCCTTCAGGATCAGTGAGCTGGTCCCTGACTCCAGGGCGGACAGGTCGGGTAGGGCCCTCCAAATTCAGAATGTGGCGTGGTGGGGAGGAATCTTCATGTTACATCTCTGAAGGTCTAAGACCTATCAGAAAGGAAGGGGGCATATGGTTAGGTTCTGCCCCTCTGATGACATCTGACTTTGCCCGGTGGGAGTGATGAGACACTATTTAGAGTCCCACCCAGTGGGGGAGGGTCCTCTGTTTGTTCACAGCGACAGGACCCCACTGACGTGCTATCAATTTGGGGCAGTCCTCAGCATGTGTGTGAGGGAAGCTGGCCTTGACCCGGGTTGCTATAGTGGACGCTCCTTTCAAATTAGAGCAGCATCAGTAGCGGCGAGCATGGGACTGCCCAGGGAGCAGATTCAGCAGATAGGGAGATGGCGGTCAGGCGCGTACCGCACGTATATCAGAAACACCGAGGCAAGAGTGTGCGGGCAAGCGAAGTTTCCAAAGGCGCAACGACTTAACTATGATTTCTTTTGCAGACATGTCAGCTCTGCTGAGACGGAAAGTGGTCTGGATTGTCGGCCACAGCATCGTACACTGGGCAGGAAAGATGGCCGCACGCAGTGGGTAGGGTACCCAGCTGGACCTAAGTGACCTGGCAGAGGTAATTTGGATAGGTAGGCACGGAATGCTGTGGGAGCAATTGCTCCCAACACTGACTGCAGCAAAAGAAAAATTCCCTGCACCGGTGGTGCTTGTAATATATTTAGGGGAGAACAACCTGTCTAGGGTAACGGGGCTGTGGCTGACCACGAGGGTGAAGGCTGACTTGCAATTAGTCTAGGAGAGATTCCAAGGGTGTACATTGGTATGGTTGGATATGCTGCAGAGGAGGGTGTGGGCCAATGCGCAGCGCCCAGGGTGGGTGGACCGGGCTAGGAAGCGGGCAAATATTGAAATCGGGAATTGGCTGCAAAGAAAGGGGGGGAAGGTTATAGGTCATGAAGGTATCACCCATGACAGGGAAGAGCTGTTCAGGAGTGACGGTGTCCAGCTATCGGACATGGGTTGCAACCTGTACCTCGGGGTCCTAAAACACCCGTTAATGGAGATCCTGGAAAGTTTGAGTGGTTTGGCAGCGAACCAGCCAAGCAGAGTTGGCGGTTCTGGTGGCGGTGGGCTGAGTTAAGGCAATTGTTAGAAGTTTAAGTAGATAGCATAGCATGATTAGAAACATCTCCTTAAGAGATGGGCAAGGCCATGCATAGCCACACAGTGCGGCCCACTGTATGGTCAACCCAAGGGTGAGAGGCGAACAGCCGAACCCACTGGGTGGACCATGTCCCAAACAGTAGGTTACGGTGTCCTCACCCTTGTTGGTTAAACTCCCCAACCCCAAGGGGGGGGGTAGGTACGAACAACCCGCTCCGGTCTGGGGAAACCTGGTGATCGGGGTAGGGTGTAAGTTAAGAAGTTTGCAAGGTAGGGCACAGGAGGATTCCCCTCGGGCTTAACTTGAGAACATGGGGAAGAAGAGCACCAGGAGGACAGGTCAGTGCCTGGTGGGGGGCGGGAACCTCCTGTGGTTGGGAAACCAGTTAGGAACAGTTAGAAAAGGTAGGACCCCAAGTCAAAGGGGGAAGCAGGAGGGGTACCCCTTCCCCCTTTTTGGTTAACAATTAATAAAGAGTGTGGCCATTTAAACACACAAGTGGTGTCCTCGTCTTCTTTCGGGGTGCGTCGACATGTAATGGAAGGAGGGGGGAAATATCCCTGCATTCCAGAGATGAATAGTTCAAATCCAGCCTCAAGCATATCTCCCAACTGTCCATATTTAGGCGGGGCAGTCACTTTTTGGGTGCTGAATCCCATTGTCTCTCTTTTTGGGGTCAAAGTCCCTGTGTGCAGACATACGAGACATTACCCACTTTGGGCACCCTCACCCCATTTTGGACAATGTTACCATGCAATGCAGTGGCTTGTGTGACCAGTGACCACCAGATGTTCACCCCACTTTGGGCAAACCTGACCCTGCCTTGGGGAACCTTGCTACACCCTAAGTCCTCAGAAAAGGGCTGGTAATGCAGGACATAGCAAGGTTGCCCACAGTGGGATAAGGCTGCTCAAAGTGGGGCTGCTCGTGTGTCCACTGGCCCAAAGTGCAGTTGCTCTAGCTGCTTGCCACGAGGAGAATGGGGATTGGGACTGCCATGCTCATACGGCTACACCCCCTCTTTCAGGAGAGAGAGACAAAAAGACCAGTATTCAGGCCTCTTGCACCTCTTTCCTGGTCGCCTGCCAGAAAAAGCACTGGAGAGGACAATGTGGAGGTGATGAAATGACAAGAAACTTAGTGAAATGATAAGCAGGAGAGCTTCTGTCCTTTATGCATTTGGAATGCTGGGAAGTGTGTGTACAGATGTAAGTGTGTGAGGAGGTGGAGCTGGTTGGCTAAAGGTGTAGGGCTCGTCCCACTTTAGCTGCTAGAATTGTTGGGATGGAAACTGAACTGCCTTTCATGCCCCCTGGAGCCAAGATGATGCCCACAAGTCTTGCGATGCGAGACCTTGCTTCAAGCCACAGTCAGATTGCCCCACGCAACCCGTGTAAGCAGGTCCTTGGCCTATTGAGTCATTGCAGGCCTTAACACTTGTCCCTTCCTTTGATGGGGGCAGAACAAAATCCTTTGCCCCATAGCGCTGCTGGGGCAGGCATGGGGTGGGGAGAAAGGTAATTTCCTATCTTTCAAAAACGAAGCAGATGTCTGTTTTGATGGTAATGAAACCTGTGTGCTGTTTGCATACATTATAAGAATAATTTCATTTGTCACCTACATGATACATTCATGCTATTTTCTGGAATTAAACTTATTCTCTCTACTGTTTTGTGTTATTATTTCAGAAACATCTCCTGCCTCACATTTGCAGAGCATCATCACATAAGTTATAATAAGATTTAGGAAACTAATTCAATTATTATTATTCAACTTATATTTCTTATTATAGCATGCTCAAAATATCATGTTTCCTTAATTATCCAGGCATTAGCAGTGGTAAATAATGCTGAAGTAAAAGTGGGTTGATAGTTTTTAAATTTTCAAATTATGATTCCAAATTCCTTTATGCTGAGAGCAATTACAAAAAAAATATTTATAACAATAGAGTATGTACTGAAAATAACAATAGAAATGTAATAAAAAATAGTTATTCTATGAGGACCTTGCAATTGCATTGTAACCAGAAATAAAAATGTAGCTCAATTGGAGGTTCAATTATTCTTTTTTAATAGCAAGAAAAGAATTGCCTTCAAATATACTTTTACTCACTTGTGAAGTATTTTTAAATGAACCAGGCAACAGCTGTGGAGTACATGAAGATTCCATTTACACCACATAAATATATGTATATAGACACATGCATACACATTTTTGGACTGTCTATGTAAAAAATACCATCCATCAGAACAATCCTGAAAATGTAAACTGTAGCACTTGTAAATAATTTTCCAGCTGGCATTCTGAAATTTGCAATGACTCAAAAATAAACACACAGATTTTCCACTTCTAGTTTATCTCAGCTGCAATTTTATCTCTTTTATATCACTACGAAGGAGAAGAATTTCAAACAAGTGACAAAAAGGGTTTAATTTAGATGAGGGGATCTCACCTTTTTAATACTGTTGACTGTCCAACATGAAAACACTGGTGCTCTGATTATCCTTTCATACATTTGGTAATTGCTGCTCAGATTATAACATCAGAGTGACTGTCTTATTAAGACTCTAAATAGTCACAATTGCTGAAATGCTGGGAAAACCATCAGCATTTTTAAGTGTCCTGCACTAACAGGCTGACACTATTTTTGAAACTTAACATTTTAAGATGACAAAATATTTTCCCACAATGCTGCCTTTTAAGACAAAACAACCCACTGCCCTAATAGCTTGGGCACCAACCAATTATTTGTTTCTTGTATCTCTGTGCAAAATTCCCAAGAAACAGTGTTATAGGAAAGCATTCCTTTTAACCTAAAATGTGATGTGCTCAACATACAACATATGTCCTTAGGGCTATGTGACTCATGCTTTGCTAGCACCTAGAAAATGCTTTCATCCATAGATCTCCACGCAGTTTACAAAACCGGGTCCGTATCATTGCCCAACATTTGCGATATGTCCTAAGGTACTGAAGCAATTTACAGGTACAGTCCCTGCGCATAAAACTTTAGATGAAGGAGGGTCTTGTACCCCACACCAGAAGCATTGCATCAGTGCAGATGTGATTTTCCTTGAGGGGTTATTTTTTGCTTTATTTTCAACTTTGCAGAGAAACAGTTTTTAGGAATAATTTCCATTTTTATCTATCTGTGAAGTGTAGTTTAAACTTTAACATTAAGCACAGCAGAAAAATATATATGTATTAATAAAAAACATATAAAGGGGACTGCACAGTGTTTAAATTCTTAAACAATAGCAAAATTCTTATGAACTAGGGATACTGTCACTGAACTGGAGACAGTTTTAGAGTAAGTATGCTCTGGCTTTTTCACCCTACGATTTGGAATCTGCTCACAGTACTGCCAGCTTAACCAAAAAGGATTAACTCTCATATCCAACTGAGAACACAGATAATTCTCAGTAATTGGTAAAAAATGAAGATGAATGGGGCTGAGAGATAAGGAGCAATTAGCTCATCAGCAGTTACAGCTGTGCACTCAATCCGGATCCATCTCTTGAGTCTCGGCCCCTTTTAAAGAACCCAAGCAGAATAAGTATAGGACACCCCCTCCCCAAAAAATTGCTCTACCTGCCCATCATTCCTCTTGCTTCCATTTTATTTCCTGACTATACGACGACACCTGTCATAGCATTCTATGTAAATTACTACCTATCTCAGGACCTGTGTCTGCAGCCAATCTTCTTTTAAACTTTTTTTTTTTTTTTCAAAAAGGAAACCAAATGACTACTGTAGACACTCTTAAATTCCCTGTCAATCGTTTCATTATAGCAGCATCATCTGTTTGAAAATATAAGCAATTCCCTCATCTAATTATAGGAAGGATTTGAGGTTCATTAACATTGCCAAGGCAGAGAATCAGATGTGCAACTGCAGAGCTGTGCTCAGTGGCCTGCATTCTCTCTTTCCTTTTATTTGCTTTCTCAAGGTCTCCAAGACTCAACCCCACCCCCATATGAAACGATAAAACTATTTCTTACTTTCAAAATAGCCACATGTGTTAAAGAAAGGAAATGACTGCATTTTACACATTTCTATTACCGATGGGAAGCCACCTGAGAAAATTTCTTCAGGATTTCTTTAGCACTATTTCTGAGGAAAGGATGCGGTAATGGAAGGAAGGCAGCCGTTAATTTCAGGCAACAGATCTGACTTTCACTTACATGCATCTCTCACAGTTTCAAATTTTGTAAGCTAATACAAATAAAAAGGAAGCCTAGTTTGCCTAGAGTATCTCTTAATTTTCAACACATTTTTGTGGTTTTTTATGGATTACTGTACTAAGTCTGTCTCGTATTTCCTAACTGTATTTAGAAATGGAGAAAACCAAAGTCCTTCTCATTGCTTCACTTCCTTGAAGAAATAATAGCATGGTTGTTTGGGTTTTTTTTTGTTTGAATGTACTTTAAACAATGAGATTTTCTCAGGACATCTGTTTTGAGACCATATTTTGAATAGATATGAACTCATTTCCTACAGAGCAAGTAATTGACTATTGTTGATAGCTGTTTACCAGTTCTATGAGTCAGATATTAGCTAGTGGCAAGGGTCCTTGGAGTATTCCCTAAACTGTGTTCATGGTGTTTTCATTATATTAATATTAAAGGAAGTAAAAATGTAGGGACTTATCCTTGAATCTTAGCAAGTCATAATTTGCGAAGGCTACCACAGAGAATTGTCTTAGGCCCTTTCCACGTGGGCCGTGGTGGGTGGGTAGGTGGGGTTGGGTGTGCGCCCGCAGTGGGTAGAGGTTGTTGTGCGCCCATGGGAATTGGTGCACACCCATCTCCACCTACCTCCACACATGGAGCAACCAGCATTGAAGCCTGTTGCTCTGTGCGTGGGTGATGGGTGGAGGTGGGTGGAGACAGGTGGAGTGCAGGAGCGTGCACGCAGTGTTCCCACAGTGTTCCCACGGGTGCCCACCCATCCTCCACCCACCATGGGCAGCGTTCACACAGGCACCACCCACCCTCCGCACACAGGCACCTGTGTGAAAGTGGTCTTAAAGGCATTTGCCTTGAAAGGTTTCTTTCCTTTTCTACTATTTGTAAAATGTATTTAAGTAGGGACAATTTGGACTGTTTGGAAGCTGCAATTGGTGCAGAATGCAGCAGCCCATCTTCTTTTGGTGGTTTGTCGCTGGGAGCACATTACACTAGTGCTCCAGAGTCTGCAGTGGCTGTCATAGCTTTCCGGGCACAATTCAAAATGCTGGTTTTAACCTATAAAGCCCTAAACAGCTTGGGACCCAGGTATCTGAAAGACCGCTTCTTCCCTTATGTCCCTTTGTGGCTCCTGAGTTCAGTGGGAGATGCCCTCTTACAGGTGTCATCTCCCCGTGATGTATTTATGGCTAGGGTGTGTGTGGAGGAATTCTCAGTAGCTGCCCCATGATTATGGAACTCTTGGAGGTCTGCCTAAGCCCAAGCCTGCTCATCTTCTGGAAACAAGACCTTTTTATTTGACCAGGAATTTGGCAGGCAGGGTTAGGGTGGGGTGGGGAATTAAGGGTTTTTAAAAAATTTGATTTGAATGGTTTATTTGTTTTTATGCTTGTAAGCCACCCTGAGCCTGTGGGTATTTTTAGACATTACGAGATCACGCACAACCACAGTCAATTCCCTGTGGTGGGGAATGGTCCCATAACGTCTGTTGGGGAACTGGAAGTTCCCCCCCCAGATGTTTACCATGCTCAATTCCCACCCGGAATCACATTCACCATGCGATCGGCTGAATCCGCGGGACCGGCGCCGATCGCGTGGTGAAGGCGATTCCCAGCAGCGATGAAGGGGCCCATCTCCCCAGAGGGTGGGCGGCGAGGGAGCGTGGAGGGGGTGGGGTCGTCTGTTGGCCGTGCCGAAGTGATCCCGGCGGGGAATCTCAGGGTTGTTTCCGTGACGGGGCAAAGCCGCCCCGTCACATCTGAAAACACCCTATGTGGGAAGGGCATCATAGAAATATATATCAATGCACACACACACACACACACACACACACACACACTCGCTGCACCTGTATTTTTGCAGTCAAGCATTTGCACTGAAATAATGGTTATTGTTCATAATATAATCAGAAGGTATGATAAGAGAGAACAAACAGAAATATACCACTTCCGTCAAATGTAAAGTTTGACCTTGTGAGCTGCTGTTACTTTCTTTTTTCGCTGCACTCCTAAGACCACAGTCTTTGCATGCATTGTTTTTTAAACCATATATATATATAAGTTTATCTGGCCTGCATGTTGTGTGCAAAGTTGCCACTAAAAAGAATCCAGGGCATTTTTCCTTCTTATCTGCAATGTAGCTCATATCAGCCAACCTGTCACAAGACAGTACTTGATATAAACAAGAGATTGCAAAGACATCTCAGTAATCAATATTAGGATGGCTACAGTATGGAAGCCCCAACCACTGCATATCATTTGTCTCAGCATCTATTTCTATGACCAAATGAAGCATTAATTCAAATCATAAATCTATGGTGATTTAAATCTGGGAATGAGCACCTGCCTGCTTTAATGATTTATTTTGTACATTTCAGTAAGCAGGAGATTTGTCCATATGAACTGACAGGTCACCTTCAGATGCCAGTAGCAGACTGTTTATCACCATGCAGACTAGCATCTCATCTTAGCAAGTAAATATTAAACTAAAAGAATCCAATTGATTGTGGATGGGGGAGAAAGGCGTTGTGTCCATATATTTTACTCAGAGTGCTAATATTACACTCTGATCCCTCTATGGTTTCTTTTTTCCCCTCCTAAAACAAAAATTCTGGATGTGAGCTCAAGGTTATCATATAAAACTGAGAGATATAAAATAATTGCTTATTATTAGTATCATTGGCTTCCTTTGACTCCTTTACCATTTGGACACTGCTGTAAAGAACCAAAAAAAGAATGCATTTGTGTAGCACTCTTTATAATTTTGTGATATCCTAACACAAAAATAAGTACTGCAAGTGATATTAAGTGACTGATTAAGAGCAAAAAAGCAACACATTTTACAACTAATGCTGACAATTCAATATGAGACCACATACTTAATTTGTGTCATTTTGCATAGGTATTACATGAGCCTAAGCTCCAGGTGCGATCAAACTGGCATATTAAACAAGCAGGGAGAGTGCACTGAATATTAGACTACTGTAAACTGGGATGAGGATGGGCCCCTTCTCCTGGTGAGAGCAGGAGACTGGGCTGGAATTGTTTGGTTCTTCCCTGGTGGCAGCAGGGATAGAACATTAGGAAAGGTTAATGTTGAAAGATTATGTTATATTGTAATAATTGAGGGGTTACTTGGGTTATGTTATTTTGTATTGAATTATAGTTGTTATTGTTATTTTGTATGTTTCTACCTTTGTTGTTCGCCGCCTTGAGTCGCCATAGGCGAGAGAGAGAGAGCGGGATACAAATAAAAGGTGAAATGAACATGAAAAGAAAAATTTTAACTTTCATATTTTCTTGCTTTTAAAATTGCTTCCTACTTGGGTTTACTTAGGCAAATTACCTTGGGTTTTTAAACAAATTACTGAAAGGATTTAAATGGGGTGGGGAATCAAATTCTGGGCATGATCATGACTTTATACATGGTTTATACACAAAACCTCCCTAAGTTATTCTTAACACTGTATTCATCAAGAGACCATACAGTCAATGCAAGTGTCACTGACTCCATAGAGAATAATGGCTCTGCTGAAACCATTATTGTTTATTCTGACAAGGCCTAGTTACAGACTTGTTTTCTATGATTGATGGATCTGGTATTATTATGAGGTTTTATATTTATAGATGCACCAACGTACATAGGTAAGTTGTGCCAAACAGATGAAAAGTCCTTATCCAAAAGGCCGTGAACTGATACCACATAGTACAAGTTAATATAAACAGAGAATGCATATTGTGTGTAGAAGAGATGGGAGGCAGGTTTCTTAGTGATTTTCATGAAGAACAGGGAGGACATAGAACGTAACTACCCATTAACACTGGTAAAAAAAGAAACCTCTGCATTGAAGATATGCAGGTAACAGTACAAACATTATAAAACAGGTATATCAGCACACAGAAAAAACTGATTTTGTTTGCTTATCAAAGAAGACCAGTATGCTAAAATTCCTAAATTAGTTTTCTAGCCATCATGCTAATTTTGAGTAACGTCCAATTAACTTTTTAACCTCCTCAAAATCATCTTCCTATCTACTGTCCTAATAAAGCTGCATCATCCCATTCAGGCGTGTTTGTTAACTATTCTTAGCTTTTTTAGCATTACAAATGTACAATGACTACCAGCCAGATCTAATCGGCCTTGCACCAGCAGAGTACTTTGAGAATCATAATGTACTGCCCACAGCTCAACCAAAATTCTAGTTCCAGAAGTCCACATTTGAAAGCTTTGTTTTATATAATGCATGAGTCCTGGATTAATGCCATACATAGATTTCTACTTTAGTTACTACTTCTTCATCCTCTGATTTAGTGATACTGATTCAATTCTCAGTCTTTTGCCCTCCTCCTATTTTCCTTTCCATTACTACTTGGAGAGGGATACCTGCTCCTGCCACCCACTGTTAGCTCCCCCATCCTCTTCAAAAGAAACCTGCTCCTGCCTTCCTCTTACCCATCTCTCCAATTATCACTCAGCCAAGAGAACAGTTTCTTCTGACAATTGCTTTTGCTGGTGGCTATCACCTTGGTCTGGTGTTTCTGTCTTCACCATCACTGGAAGCCAGTGTAACGTAGTGGGCAAGATGTACTCTAACCTGGAAAACCACACTTCAGATCCTAGCTTAGCCATTAACTCACTGGGTAGCCTTGAGGAAGTCACTATCTCTTAGCCTCCTCATCTGTAAAATGGAAATAATAATGATGGCCTTCTTCATATGTTATTTGTGAAGGTGAACTAGATAAGGATTGTAAAGCCCTTTGAACACTGAAACAATTTTCAAATGTAGTGTTGAAGATTTTGTCTAATAATGGAGTATCAAGCACTGGAGTAAACTAACACACATTTCTGAGGTACATGCTTTTGTTGTTAGGAGTTAGAGAGTTTTTGGCACCACAATTTCATGCTACATCCAGTTAATAGACAGATTGTGCATATATGTGGTCAAATCCAGAAACATAGCATTAACACATTTTAATTTATCTTAAGGAAAGAAAGGAATCAGATGGTCATTCCTGAACTCCAGTGACTGTTTACATTTCCAGATGCAATTCTGCCAGAAAAGTATGCTAAACTTACCTTTCAGTCACTGAGTTTGTTTTCTGAGTTATTCTAGCTCAACGTGATAAACAAGTCAATGTATTGAAATAACATAAGACATGAGTTCGCTGCAAAGACCCATGGATGAATAGCTGAATCAAGAAAAAACTTGGTCTAACTTTGAAGGATGTTAACAAATAGATAACACAAATAAGTACAATGCATTAAACCATTTTGGTTTTTTAGAAAGAAGACAAGTTGCTGTTAAGTGTTTAACAAAGAGGAAAAAATAAACAAAATAGTTTGCTACATTGAAGAATGTGTTTGTTGAAATAAAAATGGTAGTAACTGTAAAGCATGCTGATAATTTATCGTACATGCTCATGGCATGTGAAACTGTAAAACAGATTATTTTCAAAGTACTGTACTATAGTATACTATAGTACAGTATACTATACTGTACTATAGTATCCTAAAGTACAGTGAGAAAGCAAGTCCTACAGAGTTACATTTTGCTCCGATACTTTCATCTGTCAACCTACCTTGGCTTTAAAAATGAACTCTCAGCAATCAAACTGCTTTCTTTAATGGAAAATACTAACTGCGGTTTGCAAGAGGAAAATGCAAAGAAAAGGACATTCTTAAGATAGGAATGTCCTCCTTGCCCCTAGGCAGGAAAGGTGGGTTATTGCGACTTCCTGATGGAAGGCAGCAAGGAACAGCTCTTGGGAGAGGTGGGGTTTGTTGGAAGGTGAGGGCTGGGAGAGGGTGATGTTTGAGCAAGTCAGGATGTCTGAGTCAGCCTTCATCTCTACCACCCACCCACCCTCTTGGACTGGCTCTGAGGAGTCAGCTGGTCTTTTGATAGGACTTGGGAAGGGATTGTTCTCACTAGCATGAATTGGCTACATTTGCTGCCTTCTCCTTCAGTTCTGTTTCTGATTGAGCAAGGAACCGGGAAGTGCATTGAACCTCTGGGTTGGTGTGGATAGGTTGGCTATAAGAAGGCAGAAAGAGGTACCAGAGCTGATGGAACAAGTGGCAGCAGGAGATGTCTCTGCTAAGATGTGGGGACAAGGGTAAGCTGTTACACCTTGAGAGGTCAACAGCTCCACAAAGGCAGGGGAGGGAATAACACCTCCTGCTAGAGCTCAGGCAATAGTTTTCCCCTATCTCTCCCCCTATCCTAAGAACATAAGTAGTGCCATACCGAGTCAGACCAATGGTCCATCGTGCCCAGCACCTGTCTCCGACAGTGGCCAAACACAGTCACTTGGAAGAAGTGCCCAACAGGTCACAATGGGGTCATCCCTTCCCTGTTGTTCACTCCCAGCTCCCAACAGCAAGAAGTTATGTTCTCCAAAGCCCACCCAGCTAATAGCTGCTAATGGACCTACCCTCCAGAAACTTGTCCAATCCTTGTTTTAAATCCAGCTATACTACTGGCCATGACCACCTCCTTCTAGCAACAAATTCCACAACTTAAATGTGTGTTAAGTGAAAAAAATACTTTCTTGTATTTGTTTTAAATCTGCTACATTTTAGTTTCATGGGTTGTTCTCTAGCTCTGGTAATATTTGAGAGGATAAATAACCATTCGCTATTTACTTGTTCCACGCCACTCATGATTTTAAAAACTTCTGTCGTATCCCCTCTCGGTTGTCTCTTCTCCTAGCTGAAGAGACCTATCCTATTGGATTATTTTCCCCTGTGTGCATCACTTTGCATTTGTCCACATTAAATTTCTTCTTCCATTTAAATGCCCAGTCACCCAGTCTTGCAAGATCATGCTGCAATTCTTCATAGTCCACTTGTGTTTTAACTATCTTGGATAACTTGGTGTCATCTGCAAATTTGATCACCTCACTCCTTACTCCCTTTTCCAGATCATTAATGAATACATTAAACAACACCAGTCTCAGTACAGATTCCTGTACTAACACTAGTTACTTTTCTCGATTGCAAAAACGGACCATTTATTCCTACTCTTTGCTTCCTATCCTTTAACCAGTTACCAATCCAAAACAGGACACTGCCTTCTATCCTATGACTTTTTAATTTCCTCACGAGTCTCTCATGTGGGACCTTATCAAACACTTTCTGAAAATCCAGATACACTATGTCAACCAGCTCACCCCATCCACATGCTTATTTACATCCTCACAAAATTCCAATAGATTAGTGAGGCATGACTTCCCTTTGTTAAATCCATGTTTACTCTTCCCCATTAAGCCATGTTTATCAATATGCCCAATAATTTTTGTTCGTAATAATCATCTCCACCATGGTTTATAAAGCCCTACACGGTCTTGGCCCCTCATACCTCAGGGACCGCCTCGCCCTCCGTACCCCAGAGCGGCTCCTTCGGTCTTCCGGGGGTGCCTTCTTGGAGGTCCCCCGTGTTAAGCGGGGGGCCACGATGGAGAGGGCATTCTCGGTAGTGGGACCGCGGCTGTGGAACTCCCTTCCGGAGGAAGCTCGCCTGGCCCCATGCCTATTAATATTCCGGCGAAACTGTAAGACCTGGCTGTTCGCCCAGGCCTTTGGGAGGGAGGGTGAGTAGGGTGGGGTTTTAATTCCCCCACCTAGTTTTGGTTCTTAGTGTCTTGTTTGCCCTGTATATTAATTATTTTATAATATTTATGGTTGTTTTGAATTGTTTTTATAGTGTTTTAAAAGATTGTTGGAGGCCGCCCCGAGCTGCGTGCAGGAGGGGCGGGGTAGAAGTTTTATAAATAAATAAATAAATAATAAATAAATAAATTTTGCCTGGCACAGACATCAGGCTCATCAGTCTGTAATTTTCAGGGTCGCCTCTGGAGCCCTTTTAAAATATCAGTGTTACATTCTCTACCCTCAGTCCTCTCCAGTCCTCAGGTACAGTGGCAGATTTTAGCAATAGCAACTTTAGCAGCCATATATGGCAAATAGAAACTTTAACCTTCCTCCCTGCACAATCATCTCATCTACACAATGAGACATTTGAGCTCCACCTACCTCTGGGGCCCTGCCTGTGGAACTGGGAGCATTTCTGAGAATGCTACCTGGGAGGTTCTGGACTTCAATCTCCTTCCTACAGGAAGATAATCATACACATTGCACTCTGTTGAAAAGACTAGATAGTCCCCATCCCACTGCTGGACTGCTGTCTGCATCTTCTTTTTTAAAACGTGTAATGCTTGAACCAAGTTTATGCTTCCTGAGTTGCTGAACTCAGATTAGGTGTGAGTGCCTCACCCTAGATCAAAGGGCATCAAAGGAATTGCTTGATCCCTTTTAAGCAATAGGCTGTAAGCAGGGTTAAGGCCTAGCTACTAGTTGGGATTACCTGCAAGAGCCTCTGGCTGAATAGAGAGAGCCTCTCGCGGAGTGAGATGCTGGCGAGTGAGCTGCTGAGAGTTGGGCTACTGGGTTAGGTCACAGGGAGAGAACGCTTGGGACAAGGGAGTATCACTACGGATATATCTGAGTTACTCTCTTAGGGCAGGATCTGGTTAGGAAAGCTTGAGGCACTGGACCTCCAGTTCTGTATTACTAGTTGTGTTTTTTTGCCTCAGACTGGCTTAAACTCCACATATCTCTTTGCCTTCTTCCATCAATGTGGAGATGACAACACTAATGTTGAGTATTCCTATAAGGTTTGGCTACAAATAAACACAAACAAAAACTTTCTCCAAAAGTAGCAAGATTTTGGTGGGGTTTCCCCTCTTCCTCCAGCTGTAAGGTTTGGAACCCATTAACTTACAATACTTTATTGTTTATTTCTGAAACTTACCAACACTAGAATTCAGATCTCCATTCTCCGACTCTGCTCCATGCTGGTTGTTACTGGCATGGTAGTTAGACATTGCTTCTAATTTTATTTTTTTCACCTTCATTGCTTCTGCAATGGCTGCATTGGTAGCAGCTGCTGCTGCAGCAGCTGCTGCTGTCAGACCTACAAAGAAATAAGAGTGAAACTTATTATAACTTCTCATTAGTTCAGGCCTTGAAATTGTTACTCTTTCTTCATCTTTTGCTTCACAGATGCCAGGGGACCACTGTTGATAAATAGCATTATGTATTTGTTTATTTTTTGCTTAGGAGCTGGATTCATTTCTATGATAATTCAGAGCCTTGCACTGATGGTTATCTGCATTCAGAAATCACCCACTGTTTGGGGATCCTGCCATTGCACCTAAAGTCAGTGGGCAATTGAGCCCTTGCTGTGGCGGGCCCTCAAAGTGGAACTCGTTCCCTCCACAGGTCCATTCCAGTTCCTCTCCTGAAGCCTTATTTTTTTCTCCAGGTGCTTTTAGGATCTACTGCTGGCTCCCCTTAATGTGTTTTCTCCTTCTTCTTTACCTTCCCCTTTTATATTGTTTTAAAATGGATTTGTATTTTAAATGGATTTATATTTTAATAGATAGATAGATAGATAGATAGATAGATAGATAGATAGATAGATTTAAGTCAATCTAAAATCCATTTAAAATATGAATAAAATAATATAATAAATATTTTTATGCACCCCAACCCTAAATGGTACGTACAGTACCATTTAGTGTCAGGGTGCATACAATATTTATTATATTATTATTATTTGTTTGCTAAAATAATAGCTGATAAATTATTGGATTCCACTAATCACAGGTACAAATTGTAGGTGCAATTAACTGCATCTATGATCATATTCAGGGTGCAAATGATGCGTCTGAGTGAAAACAGATGAGACAGGGGCAAGTGAGATCCCCTGGGGTGGTCCACTAGAGCCGCCCCACTTTTAGGCCAGTAGGTAGGGCAGCCCCCTTGGGAATCCGGGTGGGGGTGGCTGCTGTAACAAGTCCCTCCATGCCATAGGTCCACCGAGGAGCCACCCACACGGAACAGGACTGCTGCTGTGCAGCAGGGTCGAGTCCCCGGGAGGAGCTAATAAAAATAGTGCAATAGCACAGTTGTGTAGCTATTTGGTGGGCAACAGTACCAAGCGAAGAACAGAATTACCCAAATGGCTGAAGTGATCAGACAGAAATATGAAAATGACCAAACCAAACTACAGTTTGTAAGCTGTTTCCCTCTTGCAACCAGCATTCTCCATCAGCACAGGAAAAAAAGATTATCATCTTTGGAGCAACACATCTTTTTAAAACGTTGCCTGTAACAGTTTTAGACTTCCTTGTCTGGGATTGATTGATTTCATTTTTATCCCACCTTTCTCCACAGACTCAGGACAGCTAACAACATTAAAAATATAAAATACAATAAAATACATTAAAATCCCCTAAAACGCCAACATCATCCCAACCACCCCACCCACCCCAGTAAAAATTGGCCAGTTGTGTCTTCATTGCTCAGGTATCTCTTGATTCAACCTTTGGTCAGTTCCCCAATGATGGAGCAGCACGTATCTCTGCCATGTCAAGAGAAATCAAAAGAAGACATTTTAACTCCAGGTTTATACACATGATTTACTTTGGGAGAACCGCATTTCATTTCAGGAAACATTAGGGAACATTTACACAGTGCTTTTGTTCAGAGGTCAACAAGGATGCCATGGGACATGCCATGGGAAGATAGGGTCACAATTCTGATTGTTATTTTATACACCTGATCTCCCTTTGCTGTTTTTAAGTCTCAAAAGGAGGCCACACAGGCCAAACGTCTGGGACTAGCTATGATACATCACTAGGTTACCTAGTGCCTAGAGCATAGCTTGGACCAAGAGATGGGGTTGTCCTGCCCCCTTTATGAGATAGGTTTGTCCCCTGTGTGGTGGTGTGATGTCATGATACTCAAATCATAAAGGGGAAGAATCCCCTTGATCCACCCTCCTTTCCAGTGTATCTAACTCTCTTTTTGACATGACCATGTCTCTTATAGAGCATCATGATATCATATCACTATGATGGACCAGGGTCACAGCAAAGTCGGGGGGGGGAATGCCTCCTTCCATGTCCCTTATTCCTGCTGGTGCCCATAAACCCTGGATCCTGATACCACTAGCTCCATCCCTATTAACTGCAGCTGCTCTGGCAGGACCATGGCTAAAGCGGAAACATCAGAAGCAGGAGGGAGGATGGGTTCTGTTGGAGTCATCCAAGGCCCTGCCTCAAACACAAAAGACCCCGGCCCCCTAAGCTATTGGATAGCAGCAACACCACTGGAACCATTGTTCTTGTTACACTACACTGGATTCAGGAGAAATTTCTAAATCCTGGGCAGCAGATACAGGTAGTGGTCCTGGGTCCCAGACTTTCTCCTAATCCATACCTGTGCGTCAAACAAAAGCTACCCCAGAGTATAAATAATGAGGAGTTATTTATTTATTTATTTATTTATTTAAAATTAATATCCCACCCCTCCTGCCCTCAGGGCAGCCCGGGGCGGGAAACAGCATTCAATAAAAACAATATAATTTTTTTTAAAAAAATTAAAAATACAATATGTGGGGAAACCCCACCCCCCACCCCCTACCCCTCGCCAAAAGCCTGATGGAACAGCCAGTTCTTACATACATGCCGAAACAGCAGGAGAGTGGGAGCCAACAGAGACTCCTCCGGGAGCGAATTCCACAGCACAGGGGCGGCCACCAAAAAAGATCTAACATCGGTGGCCACCCGCCTCGCCCGGGGAACCTCAAAAAAGGCTCCCATGGATGATCTCAAGGGTTGCACGGGCACATGGGGAGTGAGGCGGTCCCACAGATAAGCAGGGTCCAGGCCGTGAAGGGCTTTAAAGGTTAAAACCAGCACCTTGAACCTGGCCCGGTGCTTTATAGGCAGCCAGTGCAGAGCCCGGAGCACAGGTGTCATGTGTTCCCTGCGACTCGCTCCCGCAAGGATACGGGCCGCAGCATTATGCACCAGCTGCAGCCTCTGGACCAGCTTCTCGGGCAGCCCCACGTAGAGCGCGTTGCAGTAATCCAGCCTCGAGGTGATGAAGACATGGATGACAGTGGTGAGGTCGGAGTCTGAGAGATGCAGCCGAAGCTGCGGGACAAGATGTAACTGCTGAAACGCACTCCCTGCCACGACCACAACCTGAGACTCGAGGCTGAGCTGCAAATTGAGGAGCACAACCAGATTCCGCACTTGAGAGACCATGGGAGGGCAAACCCCCGCAACAAGAGGAGATTCAACCACCCCCAGGTCCCCCAAGCCCTCGGCCACCAAATTCACCTCCGTCTTGTCAGGATTAAATTGCAGATGGCTCGACCTCATCCAAGCCCCCACAGCTGACAGGCACTGGGAAAATAAGGAGACTGCATGGCCTGGGTAGATGGAAAAGGAGAGGTAGAGCTGAGTGTCATCAGCATACTGATGACACTACATGCCCTGAAACCCCCTCACGATCTTCCCTAACGGCTGCATATAGATATTAAACAAGGGGGGGGGCAGAATAGCACCCTGCGGGACTCCATACATGAGGTCTCGGGGGGAAGACGTACACTCCCTCAAGACCACCCGGAGAGTTCTCCCGGCCAGGAATGAACGAAACCAGTCCAAGACCGTTCCGCTAATTCCAGCACGGTCCCGCAGGCGAGTCACCAACACCTCATGATCGACTGTGTCAAATACAGCTGAAAGGTCTAGCAGGACCAGTAAGGTCTGACAACCCTGGTCCAACGCCAGATGGAGATCGTCAACCAAGGCCGCCTCCGTACCGTACCCAGGCCAAAACCCAGACTGGGAGGAATCAAGGAAACCAGTGCGGTCCAGATTTTCCTGGAGCTGCCGTGACACAGCCCGTTCAATAACCTTCCCTAGAAAGGGAAGGTTAGAGACCGGCCAATAACTAGCAGGAGCATCAGCGTCAAGAGATGGTTTCTTGAGCAGGGGTCTAACCACAGCTTCCTTTAGGCAATCAGGCACCCTGCCCTTCCAAAGGGAGGCACTAACCACCCCAGCCAGCAACGGCCGTAACATCTCCTGGCTATCTTTCACCAGCCAGGACAGGCATGGATCTTGCTCACAAGTAGTGGCATGAACAGATCCCAACAAGGACTCCACAATGGCAGGCGACACCATCAGAATCTGATCTCACAAAACAGGACAGGACGGGGCATCCATAGCCCCAAGATGATCCTCTGCAATAACTGTGGTACCAAAATCGTGGCGGGTGCGAGCAATCTTATCTATAAAGTACTTGATAAACTGGTCACAGTGGTCACTGGATTGCTCCAGGTCCAAGTGGAGGCAGGCAAGACTGACCAAGCCTTTCACCACCCGGAAAAGCTCCACTGGACGTGACTTTGCAGATGCAATAAGGGTAGCAAAGAACCACCACAGCATAGGCTTTTAAACTGCTCTTATGCTGCAATCGATCATACTGGTCACGAGTCCGGTGCCACCAGCACTCTAACCACCTGCTCTCCCTCTTCAAACACTGCAGGCCCTCAGTAAACCAAGGAGACCTGCGGGAGACTCAGGAGGGCAGCGGATGCCTGGGAGCCCACTCTGTCAATGGTCTTGGACAACAAGGTGTTCCAGAAGGCTACGAGATCATCGACAGAACAGGTGTCAAGGTCCAGGGGAAACTCCCCCACAGCATTCTGGAACCAATCTGGTTCCATAAGTCTCTGGGGGCAGACCAACCTAATAGGTCCTGCACGCTGCCGGGGGCTAACATGTGCCAGGATGCACGCCTTAAGGAGGTAATGGTCAGACCATGACAAAGGCTCTACCCCCTTAACTCCTACTAACTGACCCCCCGCCTCAAGGCCAGTGCATAAAACCAAATCCAGTTTAGGTCCCTCCTCATGTGTGGGGCCACAGATAATTTGAGACAGGCCTATGGTTGTCATGGAGGCCATGAACTCATGCCTCACTCCTCTAAGATCAGTGTCAGTGTGGATTTAAAGTCCCCCAGGACCACTAGTCTAGGGGTCAGGAGGATCACATCTGACACCAGATCAGCAAGAGCATGTAGGGATGCCACCGGGCAGTTGGGTGCATGTTACACCAGCATCACCCCTAATCTGCCCCCGGCCAAATCCAACACAAGATGGAGGCACTCAACACCTGGTGGAGCCTGCACCAGATATCTCCTAAAAGACAATGCATCCTGGATAACAATGGCTACCTGCCCCCTCCCCCCGTCCCTCCAGCTGAGGCTGATGCTACACAGAGAACCCAGCTGGAACAAGATCGGCCAAGATAGGACCCAATTCATTGTCCAGCCAGGTCTCTGTAATACACACGAGGTCGGTGTCCCACTCCAGGATTAACTCCAGAATGGTAGAGGACTTATTGACAACCGACCTCGTGTTCAGCAGCACCAGACCAAGGCCTGAGGTCTCCCGGGCCTTGACCCACAGCCTACCTGTGTGGGGGGTTGAGAGGGGAACGGGCACAAGACACCGCTCCCTCCTCACTGATGAAACACACCTCCCCATTGGACCATATCTCCCCCAACCCGTAACAACCCCGATAGCTGTGGAACCCCTCCCCTTCTCAGAGAACCCCGTTAGACACCCACCCTCCATTGGCTGCCCCTCCATGCCGGCAAGAGGGGTCCCACCCCCCCTGTACCCCCTAACCCGCCTCTGCCACTGGTGGGCAACCCTCCCCCCCCGGAGGGGTGCCCCTGCTCACACCAGGGGTTCTCCTCCACACCACCCCCCAACCTCCCTCTCCTGCCACCAGAGGAAGGTCAACAACCCCCACACCACACCCCAACCCCCAAAATTCCACCCCTACAATAACAAAATTCCCCACACAATAAACACAGGACCCCACCCCACTCCTCTGTGTCAGTATCTTCACACACCCCCACACTCCCACCCATATAGGGGGAGGTGGAGGCAACGTCCCAGGCTGTATCACCATGCAGGGGTGTTCTGCAGAACCGGTATAATATCCCGGGTAGCCGCCTCCATCCGCCAACAGCCCGCCAACGGCCCCTCGCCCTTTGGCGGCAGCCGCCCAGATGGTGCCGCCCCCGGGGGCAGCTCCCCTTTTGTAAAAGCTGGTTACCTGCAGGGGGAGGGACAGCAGAGTGGAACCTTGGTGTAGTCTCCTTTATGAACAAGCCCTGAGAGTCACAATTCTGCGTCTACTATCTGTTTGCCTCTTGGAGGAGAATATGTTGCCAAAAACCCTTTTCTAGGTGCAGCATATCTCCAGGCACCTTTTACTCACCTGGCTGCCTCTCCGAATTCAGGGGGGATTTCTCTAGCTGCTGAGTCCTGATGCTTTATTTCTCCCCACTCGGCTTCTCTGCAGGGAAGGGGGAAGCCTCCAAGGAGGAGGTAAAAAAATAATAATACAATAATAAAAAAAATCACTGTGCATGCTCAGAATGGCCACCAGGGCCATTCTGAACATGTGCAGCCCTTTTCTAAAATGGTGTTGGGAGTGTTGGTGCCATTTTGGAAAAGGGAAGCCAGTTTGCAGAGTCTCACAAGAATAATTTTGATCGTTTCCACCCTATGCTGAACCCTACGCTTGCGTAACTAAGTTGACTAGGCGCTGGCTGCAGTAACTGGCAAAAAGGATAAATGGAAGACTCTACTCTTGCTTGAATCACTCTAGCCAGCTGCATGACATGGGACTTGCTCAGCACACGAGCACATTGCATCCAAATAACTAAAAACTACAACAACGGTGGCCAGCATGGCAGCAAAGCAGGATCTGATAAGTAGAACATTATACCCCTGCTACCAGAATCAGACAGCCCTGTACATCTGAAGCTCTCTCTCTCAAGAATCCTACCAAGCACACTTTTAAAGGACAAGAGTCTGCAAAGTAGCATCTGCTCTTCCATAGATAATCAATTTCTGGGAGCTAGTTTCCTTTAGAATTTGTTTTCTTAATTGAATAAAGCAAAACACCCCATTTTACTTATATCTGACATGTACCCAAGGAATTCCCTAGCCTTGCAGAGCAAATGTACATTACAGTACTCCTTTCCATTATGTAAATTACAACTCCCAAAATTAGATGGTCAAAAGTCACTTTTTAAGGCAATTCAAAGTTGAACTATGTTGGACATTTGTTAGTTTAGTTAGTAAGAGGTTTCTACTCTTTGCTAGCATTAGAAAAGTTTAAAGAAACATGTAAAAATACTCAGTAGATTAGAGTCAGTGGTAGTTATTAATATTCTGAAATTGATAAGCTGTTTACGTCTGGCATTCTTCCTGCTGATTATTCAGTGAGACAGGCATCTTTATAAATATCTCATCACTCCACTGTCACACAAATTTCATCGACAGTGCTCATGCACAGCTATTAGCAATATGAATCTAACCATTACAAGGGGGAGGAAAATCGAACATGTGGCATTAATACGCAGTCCTGGTTCCTAACCATCTGATAGGCAGATGGCGTAAAACGGATTCTCCAGCTGAAATGAAGGGGCACATCATTTAAAACCTTGTTTGCATTCTAACTGATATCAGTGCCATATTGATATACATGATACATCATGGCAGTATTTGAACACCCTAGTTTGTTTCAGTCATAAATGTTTACAACCTTGTTTTTTATCTTTAGAAGCATGTTCTGAAGAGCATATTTTTAATTTATGAAACCTATTGTTTACTTCTGTTGAACCAGAAGATTAGCAAGAAGCTGGAATATTAAATTACCACAACCACTGCAATATAACTAAGATGGATGAATAAAGTATGTTTTTTCAATAAAAGATGTTAGCAAAGGAATTAAAAAATTAGCCTAGACATTTTATGCATTAAATACATTTATTCATTTAAACCTTCCAGCTTTTTTTCCCATGTGACACACTTAGAAGTTTAATGCTTTAACATGGCTATTCATTTAAAGCTCTCACTGTGTGCAATTAATCTTGTCCAACAATTTAATTCAAAAAGCAAAACATCAAAAAGTAAAGTTCAATTCAACAATCATGGTTCTGAAGTAATCTCTCCGCTGCTGACAGTTCCTATAGACTCATCGGCAAAAGTCTGTTCAAGGTGTCTTGTAAGAGCTGTGTGAGCTTGAATTATAACTCAATTGAAAGCTTTCCAAGCCTTAGCAGGGACTCAGGTCTTAACTTCATCTAAAAGCTGAACACCAAAGGAAGCAGTGTGAATGATCTCTTTCCACAATTCTGCTTTCCCCTTCCTCATTCTAATACCAGTCTGCAGCACAATTTTCTCCTCTCACATATTCAAAGACAAATATGTTTATAAAGACTTTAAATGTTCTTATGACATTTTAATTGCTTTCATTAAGTTACAAAGAAATACATTTAAAATAATACATTTAAATCTCATTTGAATTTTTAATCCATGCCATGTCAAGGCCAAATCCTGAAGTACTTATTGCTACAGTAATGAAGTAAGCAGGGTTATGGCATCTGGAAACAGAAAACTTGGCTGAAAAATTTATTCATGTTGTTCACTAGAAAAAGGCCATCCTAACCCATGATTGTCAAGTACTGGTCATTGGCAAAGATATAAGGTGCAGCCAGATGAGGTGCGGCGGCCTGATCCCTGCATGACCTTGTGGTGGGCAATTGTCATCGCCACACTGCAGGACCAGCACAGGGAGCCAGTCAGACGGTCATGCTGAATCGGTCATCTGCTGCTGGAGCTGCTGTTATGGCTGTGGCAGGCCGTAGCACTGGCCACATGAATGAGCACCCGGCCCTACCTCACCTCCCACCCGCACCTCGACTGAGATCCTGCCTTCAGCCATGATTTGACCTTGGGCAAGAGTGCCCGATGCTCAAGGCCCACAGCGATGCTGCAGGGTCAGAGGAACATCTGGTGGGCACCTGACACACAATGCATTGCATCACATGGTCCAGCTTCCCAGAGTGGGGTAAGGCTACCGAAAGCGTGGTAGCTGCCCCACTCTGTCTCGTGTGGCTTCATCCATTGTAAGCTACCTTGGTGATGTTGACCGGTTTAAGATACAACAGTTCACGGGCCAGGGCAAAAGGTGCAAGAAGTAAACAGACATAATGAACCTAAGGATCTCACAAGCAGAAGTTGGCAAGCAAATATTCATATTAGTAACAGAGGTCCCTTCTGCCATTTTGGGGGGAACATGAGTAGGAATATAGGACAATAATTTGGAAACGTGAGGACTTGACTGGAAAAGGTTTCTTGATTGGAGAAAGTAAGTTTTATCATTAGTAGTAAAAGAGAGGCATCTGTTGGTGCTCTATTCTGCTTGGTTTAAAAGGAATTCATAGGGTTGCAATAATTCTGAGCTGGGGCATTATCTGTTCATGTGGCCCCAGCACTCCATGGCCATGATAGAAAGATCAGGGAAAACAAGTTAATTAAACCCCTCTTGGATGTGTCCCCCCCACTCCACACACACACACACAGAGCATCAACACAGGACTCTAAAACAGGTAAGACTACAAAATACGATATTCTCTCACTGTACAAAGGTTGCTTCACCCCTTTGAAGCCATGGTGCTCCATGGGAAGCAGGGCCTCCAGCATCTGCAGTGTGCAAATACTAGAATTTTGGCTTACTGTGTGTTTGTAACTGCTAATTATACTAATCAAGTCACAACCTCCTGTATCTACCAAATAAAACCAAAAGAATTCACCTGCCAAATTCGGATCCTTTTCACAGCCATGTAACTCTAGAGAGGCCAAGAGTTTCTTGGGTGTACATGAGAAAAGATTTTGGCGTATTGCGCCTCATCTCCTCTCTCCACTGGCTCCCCCTTCCTGAATGCATCTGGTTTAAACTCCTGGTATTCACCTATAAAACACTTCACAGCCAAGCTCCCCCCTACCTCTCAGCCCTAATCTCCTTACACACTCCTGCACGCGCCCTCCGCTCCTCCTCTGTCCCCTCCCTCACTCTCCCTCGTCTCCCATGCTCCCCTAACCACCTTCGACCCTTCTCCCTCACTGCCCCCCATGCTTGGAACTCCCTCCCTACCCACATCTGCCTCACCTCCTCCCTCCGCACCTTCAAATCCCTCCTCAAGACCCACTTCTTCCGTGCCGCCTTTCCCAATGCCTGCTTGTTGTTTTCCCCAAATACTTACGGTCTGCCCTCCTCTGCAGACTCCTGCCTAACTGTAACCAAGCCAAGCATGCGCACCTGATACTTCGCAGCCACTTGCATGTTCGTTTGCTTCTCCCTTGTCTTCCTTTTGTCCCTTCTCCTTGTCACCCCCTCCTTGTCTTTTTAGATTGTAAGCCATAGGCAGGGACCCCTTCTTTATCTTTGTTCTGTAAAGCACCAGGAACACGGCTGGTGCTATACAAATGTTAATTAATAATAATAATAATAATAATAATAATAACAACAACAATTCCAGTGCACAGTAACTGATAACTAAACTAAAATGATGGGGTAAACTGTTGCTGGCTCTTCTTCCTATCAGAATAACTCAGGTGAAGGGGCAGGCGCCTTTTCTTGCAGGCTGTGCATGACAACATTCCACTCTCTTGGCAAGTTCTTCACAAGCATCCACCATAATAATATCTGGCACAGGTTATTGCCCTGCCACACTGCCTATCTGGGAAGGTTCCCAAGTCTAGCTTTGATTATGTGATCAAATTCAATTTATTAAGAAGAAAAATACAAGGAATCTCTCTTCATCTCAACATGTACCTGTATGGAGGAAGACACTTGTCCCCAACGTTCCTTCAGAGGAAGGAGGCTACAAAGAGTGGGGCTGGCCAAGGAGCTTGTAGCAACTCTTCCTCCTGGTGGGTAGGAAGGGGCTAAGCAGGAGAAGAGAGTGGCTAAGGGGAGGGGGGACTTTGAATTTGCCTCACCCAAGCAGTTTGGGTGGGGAAAAAGTGGGTGGAGCTCACCTTCCCACCTGGTACAGATAGTGGGTGGAAGGCAGGCATTGGCAGTGACCTCCAGGATGTGCTAGGCCCACTCACCTGTCCTATAGGACTGGCACTACAAGCTTATGGGTTGCCTTATTTGGGGCCAGGAAGGATTCTCCCCTCCCCCTCCCCCTGGGAAGGCAAATTGGCTTGAGCCGGGGGTGGGGTGTCTCCTTCCTTGTACTGCCATCCCCCCATATGTTGCAGGTTATGCAGTTAAAGGGGCGTTCAAGTATGCGGTGTTAGTTTATAACAATTGTCGGAATGCAGATGTCCAGTGCCAGGGAAAAGCAGTGCACAGTAAAAGAAGAGAACCGTAATGATGGAAACTGGGTGTGGCAGGGATGGGCTCATCTGGCGTAAGTACTGATGGGATAAGGTACCCAATGCAGTCACACCCATAGAATAAGCTTCACTGGCCCCAATCCTATAGCCTGTGGATTCCGTATGGAGCTGCGTGCACACACAGCCACACGGAACCCACACGTATGTCCATTACCAGCACACTGTGCTGTGCGCAAACCATGTACATGCGTGTGCACATGACTTGTGCATGGGGATCCGCAGGGAATGGGATTGGGGCCATCATCTCTTTATTATCCACATATACACGGTCTCTTTTCATTATTCAGCCTCTCTGCTCACACTGGGTATCTTCAGACATTACGCGAACACGGTGAACCACGGTGAATACCCACCTGTGGTCACCGTGTCCCGTACGTCTGTTCGCGGCGCGCCAGATGTTGGCCACGGTCAATCCCCACATGGGGTTCGTTTGAACCACGCTTCCCGGGCTAGCCGGGGGAAGGTCCCGGGAAGCGTGGTCAAACGGACCCCGGGCCGTGGCCAAGGAAAAGTAACGTCTGGCCGCATGCCACGGCCCGGGATCCCCAGCGGGATCCCGGGCCATGGCACGATCGGCCGGACGCAGCGGCCGCATTGGCCCCGCCGCCCGCCTGTCTCCTCAGAGGGTGGGCGGCGGGGTGCGTGGAGGGGGCGGGGCCGTGCGGCCACACGTTGCGCCGCGCGGCCCCGACCCCTCCCACTTTCCCTGCCGGGATCCCCTCGGCACGTCTGTTGGGCCGTTACGGGGTGACCCCGGCGGGGAACGAAGCCGGTGGTGCCGGTACGGGGCCAAAGGGCCCCGTATCGTCTGAAAGTACCCACTGTCTCTGGTGGACAGGCATAGTATCCCCCATAGCCTGCCAAGCTTCCAGGGCAACACCCTCTGAGTCAGGCTTGCCCTGGAGACAGAAATCCCTCTTAGCTTCTGTCTGTTCACCATCCTCACAGTTCAACAGCCTCCCCAGCACTGAACTCTAACTCAGGTTTTCACTGCTTGGGTTGGCTCTTGCCATGCCCACACACAGCTGCTGCTCCTTAAGAGACTGTCCCTCACTTGGTGCCATGCCTAAAGCCCCACTAGCACCTACACCATGGCCACAGTGCTAGCTCACTCTTAAAGGGCCAGTTGCCTGCAGGGACTCTGCCCTGTCACACTGGGGGCACCTCCTTACAAGGTGAGGGTATGGGTGTTGCTGAACAGGGGATAAGCAACCCACAACTTCACCTAACCCTTAGGGAACAGTGCTGCTAAGTATTTATTTATTTAAAATTCTTGCTACCCCGCCCCTCCCACCGCAGGCAGCTCAGGGCGGCTTAGAGTCAACAGTAAAAACAACAACAATAAATAAAAACAAGACATAAAAAGGATGATGATAAAATAACCCACCCCCACCCAACCTAACCTACTCCCCCCACCCCATCACCCCTCTCCCCCACCGAATGCTTTGCGGAACACCCAGGTCTTACAACTTCTTTGAAAGGAGGGGAGGTCCGGGACCAACCGGACCTCAACCGGGAGGGAGTTCCACAACCGTGGTTCGGCCACTGAGAATGCCCTCTCCTGTGTGGCCCCCCGGCAGACTCGGGGGACCTCAAGCCGGGCACCCCTGGATGACGCAGGGGCTGATCCAGAACCCGGGGGGTAAGGGTCCTACAAATAGGTAGGGCCTAGGCCATTTAGGGCTTTATAGGCCAAGACCAACACTTTGAATCAGGCCTGGAAAACTACCGGTAGTCAGTGCAGAGAATGGAGCACTATGCTCCTGGCGACCCATACCCATCAGGAGACGGGTTGCTGCATTCTGCACCAGCTGCAATTTCTGAGCCGTCACCATGGGTAGTCCCACATACAGTGCATTACTCCAGCCTAGAGGTGATGTAAGCATGGATGATGGTAGCCAGGTCAAAGTCCGAAACATACGGCCAAAGCCATCGCACCAGATGTAATTGGCAAAAGGCACCCCTTGCCGCAGCCTCCACATGGGCATCCAGATGGAGCTGCACATTGAGGAGCACCCCCAGATTCCAAACCTGGGAGACTAATGGAGGGCAGACCCCATCAATCACGGGGGCCACCACCTCCATCGTCTTACCTACCAACATCACCTCCATCTTCTCAGGATTCAGCTAGTTGGATAAATGTGGTCCCTAGTTGGTGCCAGAACCATCATCCTTTCCTCAGGACCCCTCTATAGGAGGTCTGGGTGTAAAAGAGAAATTGACTGAGAAATCCATTGGGGAGGAAGAGACACTGGACACACAGATTGGAAAGGTGGGATTGTTATGCTGGTTTGGTTTTGCCAGTTTGATTATTTGTTACCCCCACTTTTCCCCAGACTGCTGTTTGCAATAGAGTTGCAGCCTGTTTTATCCAAATCTTTGTGTCCATAGCCTCATTCTGTGATGTGGGGACAATGAATAGATAGAGAGACTGTAATTCTTACTATTAGCAATTGTCCCCATTCAAGGCAGCTACTGAACTCAAAAGCACTATAATTATGTATAAGAACTATTCATCTGAATACGATCCCAGGCCTACAGTAGCAACTGATAAATTAATCACAGATACAAGATCTGCTAATGTTATCTGTCCTCTATATTTGTTTACATGATCAAGAAGACTTATAATCTTTTCCATATTATACCAGTCTGTTAAAATAAAAGATCTTCTCCCACACTACATAGATAGCATTTCTCTTCTTCTTCTTAAGTGCATTTCTTCATGAAACAGGCTACATCTCCTGCCAGCAATCCTCCTGTATAAGGAGTTCTGAATGAACATCCAAGGTTGGGACATTAATCAGATCACATAATTCACTTTGTAATTGTTGGTGTCTTTTTAAAGGTCTGACCCTTTCAAACTGCTGACTACACCATTTTACCTCCATTTACAGCTAGTTTCCCTGCAGAGTTTATTAGTATTTTCAAACTATCTCACCTTTGGCAAAAAAAGGACAGACAGGAAGCCAAAAAGAAAATTTCAATGACTAGTACTGAATTTTATTCCCTTTATTTACTGGAAAAATCATGTCAGAAAGCCGAAACATTTCGTTCATTGTGTGGGATGGAATCCAACTCTTTTCTAAATTCTAACAGAAGCCTTTTCATTATTTCACATTAATGTTTAATCCTTTCTCTTTGGGTTTAGTTCAGCTGGGTAGACTTGAAAATAATTAATGCCTTTTCTTCACCTCATTTAGGGCTTGATCTTGGAATCCTTACTCAAGTAAAACTCCCACTGAAACCAATAGCAGTTTTGCCTGAATAAAGAATGCCAGTTTTAGCTCATAGTATCCTAGTACTGTTCAAATCAATGGGATAGCATAGCATAGCATAATAATTTACTGGCTCAAACAAAGTAGCAAAAGAAAAACATTATACATAATATAACCATACCAAAAAAACACAAGGTGGGCATCCCCTATTTTACATATAACAACAATATCTAAAACCAAAGCCAAAAAATATCTGAGTTTACAAACAACATGGGATACCCAATCCTGAGACAGTATCAAATAACAGTACTAGCAAAATAGAAAGGCCCGTCTCTTGAAAAGTTACAAACTTCCCCAGCAGCACAGTTGGAGCTTTAACAATGATTGATACCCCAGTTGTCCCCTAGCTATGGAGATTTACAATTTCTACGAGCTCAAACCAATGGGAATTTTGACATTTAGTTAAAGAAGGGTCAGAGCTTTAGATTTTGAGGCTGCCTAGGTAGGTTCTATGAGGCCAGCTGTTTAAAATAATAAGAGTGTCACATGGGTGGAAAGATTCACCTGCATGGAACAGCCTGCAGATCTGGAAGGCCTTAGCACAGTAGTTCCCTAGTTGTTAAGCCATGAGACCCCATTTTGAAACTTCAGTATAATTTTGTGACTCCAAACAGCAACAAAAGTCTGCAACAATGGCCCTTTGTACACAGACTGCCGCTAGGGGGAGGGGGGAAGAGCAGTCCATGTGCGTGCCGCTGCAGGGATGTGCTGGCATGGTTGCAGATGAGCACACAACCATCATCCACCCATCCCCACGCATGAAGCAATCTGTGTTTTCACTGGTTGCTCCATGCATAGGGGATGGGTGGGGATGTGTGGGGGTGCTTGGGTCACAGGAGCACGCACCCATGCACCTCCACATTTACTCCAGATGCTCCTCCACGTGGACGATGGGTGTCCATACGTGGGAGCATCTGGTGTAAAAAGGCCAATACCCTCACCTGATCTACACAACTCATGGGGGATCACCTCAACTTGGGGATCAATCCCACGGTCTAGGAACCTTTGCAGCCAGTAAAGTCTATGAAAATTAAATCCTAGCAGTAGATTTGTTCAACTCAAATTATTGAGGCAGTTGGAGAGAATTCAACATTGTCAACAATACGACTCCAGAGTTCCACATTCTTTGATCACCCCAAACTTCTATTGATTGAAATAGGAATAGGCAAGGAAATTTCATGTCAGATCATTTTTTTTATTTAATCTATTTATTTATTATTTGTACTTTTATCCCACCCTCTCTCGCTTGACAGAAACTTGAGGTGGCTTACAACTATAAAAACGTGAACCACTAAAACAGACAAGTAATAAAAATAGTACAAAATATACAATATAAAACAACCAATTATGTGCAAAACATGTGTATAAACACCGTCCCTACCCTAAACCATCCCTCCCTCTCCACCCCCTTGTCAAACACCTGACAGAAGAGCCAGGTTTTACACTGCTGGCAGAAGGTGAGAAGATTTATGCTGAGGCGGACCTCCACCGTGACAACATTCCAGAGCAACAGTGCGGCTGCCGAGAACGCCCACCTATAATGCAGGACCTCCAGGAGGGTGCTCCCAGACGACCACAGAGGTCACCCAGGGGCTCAGGGAATGAGGCGGTCCTTCAAATAAGCAGGGCCCATGCTGTGTAGGGCTTTATAGGTCAAAAGTTGCACCCTGAATCAGGCTCGGAAGACAATAGGCAGCCAGTGCAATTCCTGGAGCGGTATGCCACATTCTGCACTAGCTGCAGCTCTGGACCATCACCAAGGACAGCCGCACGTAGAGCACATTGCAGTAATCTAGCCTTGAGGTTACAAATGCATGGATGACAGTGGAGAGGTCAGAGTCTGAGACACATGGGCGGAGTCTTTTCACCAGATGTAATTGGCAAAAGGCACTCCTGGCCACAACCAACACGTACAAATCCAGGTGCAGCTGTGTATCCAGGAGCACCCCCAGGCTCTGCACAGTTGGAACCAATGGCAGGTGAACACCCCCAATACAAGGGGTTCCCCCAGATCTCTGACCCCCCTCCCTACCAACTTCACCTCCATCTTATCAGGATTGAGCTTCAATCGACTCAACCTCATCCATTCGCTCACAGCAGCCAGGCATTGGAATAGCAATGAGACCACTGGGTCTGGATTGGATGAAAATGATCGATACAGCTGAGTATCATCCATGTATTGATGACAGCAGACACCACGCCCACCCCCAGCTGCGCACAACTTCCACAAGCGACTTCATATACATGTTGAATAAGAGAGGGGAGAGAATGGAACCCTGCAGGACCCAAACAGTGGACCTCTAGGGGAAAATGTACAGTCCCCTAGTATCACCCGCTGTGATCTATCTGCCAGTTATGAACAGAACCACCACAAGACAGTACCATCCACTCTGGCCAGGTTCTGCAGGTGAGTCACCAGCATCTCACTATTCATAGTATCAAAAGCCGC
Source organism: Sphenodon punctatus (assembly GCA_003113815.1). Taxonomy (NCBI): domain Eukaryota; kingdom Metazoa; phylum Chordata; class Lepidosauria; order Sphenodontia; family Sphenodontidae; genus Sphenodon; species Sphenodon punctatus. The sequence continues at coordinate 868,961 of QEPC01001982.1, read as the reverse complement.
AGATGGATCCAGCAAGACTAACAGGGTCATACGACCCAGGTCTAACTCTACGAGGAGGTTGTCAACCAAAACCACAAGCACGGTCACCATGCCATAACCCAGACAAAACGCGGACTGTGCGGGATCAGTCCGGATGCGCCTGGAACTGACAGGCCACTACTTGTTCAATAACCTTCCTTAAAAAGGGAAGGTTAGAAACATGCTTGTAATTCACTAGGGCATTAACGTCAAGCAATGGTTTCTTGAGGAGTGGTCAGACCACCGCCTCCTTAAGGCATTCTGGCACTCTCCCCTCCCACAGGGAGGTGTTTATAATCCCAGCCATCACTGGCTCAGAGTCTCCCTGGTGGTTTTCACCAACCAGGATGGGCAAGGATCTAATTCACAAGTTGTGGCCCGCACTGACCCCAGCACATCAGCCACCTCGGTGGCCATCACCAATTGAAAGTCAGCCCACAAAAATTGGCCAGACAAGGCATTCCCGGACCCTGGCTCCATCACTGCCTCTAAAATGGGAGAGCCAAAGTCATGCTCAATGTGGTTGTTTTTTTCCGCAAAGTACGTTAAAAACATGTCACAGCAGGCCTTGGATGAATCCAGATCCAGGAGGAGAGAGGCTGGACTTACCAGACCCTTCACTACCCAGAACAGCTCTGCCAGATGAAACTGAGTGGATGCTATAAGAGCAGCAAAGAACCATTTCTTTGCTGCTTGAACACGCTCTATGCCGCAATCAGTCATCTTGGGTGAGAGTATGGTGCCAGCATCACTCTGATCACCTCCCTTCCTCCTCACATAACTACCTCACATAAACCACGGGGACCTGTGGTGGCGAAGCACCAGAAGTTTATGCCTGGGTGCCACCCACCCAATGGCCAGATGTTCCAAAATGCCACGAGGTCATTGATGGAGTGACCGTCAAGGCCAACAGTCACATCCCCCAAAGCATTCCAGAACGTAACTGGTTCCATGAGTCTCCAGGGGCAGACCATCCTAAACGGTCCCTTGCCTCCACGGTCAGGTAGGTGCACTGGAATGTGAGTCTGCGGGAAGTAATGGTCCGACCACAGCCAGGGTGTACAAATAACACCCCCAGTCATTGGATCCCCCTCCTCAAGGTCGGTGCAGAACACTAGGTCCAGAGTATGCCCCCCTCATGTGTCGAGCCAACCACTACCTGGGACAAACCCATGGTTGCCATGGCGGCCATGAATTCCTGCTCTGCCGCAAGCAATCTAGCCTCAGCATGGATATTGATGTCCCCCAAGACAATAAGCTTAGGAGACTGCAAGACCAAGTCCGAGACCAGTGCGGCTAAAGCAGACAGGGATGAGGCAGTGCAGTGGGGTGCACAGTACACAAGCAACATCCTCGTACCTCAGGGACTGCCTCACCCTTCGTACCCCAGAGTGGCTCCTTTGGTCAGCCGGGGGTGCCTTCTTGGAGGTTCCCCGCGTTAAGCGGGGCGCCACAATGGAGACGGCATTCTCGGTGGCCACGCCGCGCCTTGGAACTCCCTCCCGGAGGAAGCTCACCTGGCCCCAAGCCTTCTGACATTCCGGCGAAGTTGTAAAACCTGGCTGTTCGCCCAGGCCTTTAGGGAGGGGGGTTAGAGGGTTTTATCTCCCTTACCCTATTTATTGTTTTATTGAGTTCCCGGACCCTGTTTAATACTTTGAATATTGTATTTTGATGTTTTAACTGTTTTTAGATATATTTTATAAGTGATTGTTTTTATTGTAAGCCGCCTTGAGCTGAAATTTAATAGAAATTTAATAGAAATTTAATAGAAATTAATAGAAATTTCTATTAAATTTAATTTAATAGAAATTTCTATTAAATTTAATAGAAATTTAATAGAAATTTTAATAGAAATTTCTACCCTAGAAATTATTAAATTTCTAGGGTAGAAATTTAATAATAAATAAATATCTGTCCCTGGCCGGACCCCGTATTTCATACCTGTGTGTTACTAATTGCACATCAGCTCTGTTTTGAAACAGCTTGAAAATGACTGTTGAAGCAAATAGCGAGAGTAAGGCTGACATAACAATTAACTGATATTGTTCTTCAATTTCCACATGTGTTTAGAGAACTTCAGTCGACTGTAAAAAGTCTGCAGAAAGTAAGCCCAATTCTGCTTTTGTTTACAGTGATGTAACTAATGAACAAATCTACTTTAATCCAAACACATTTGGGAACACTAGTGTAAGGGGGAGGGGGAGAAGGAAGAATCAGAGCCCTATGGGTTTTTTGTTTGTTTTTTTAAATGTGAAAAGTTTTTACTAAATCAGAAAATTGCACTGTGAGTCTGAATGTATGGATGACAAATTTTAAATAAAGAAGACAAAAGTAGTCAAATGTCAGCAACAAAACATTAAGATTTCAAAGCCCCCTTTCTCTCAATCCTAAGGTGTTGCAATCATTTGTAAATATAGGGAGAGAGACATAGAGACATATAACTATATCTAGTCCCATCCATATTTAAGCAGATGTCCCCATATAAGTCTGTCTGAAGTTCCATTTAAAATGAATTGAAGTGATATGGCTCAAATTTGTTTTAAAGTCAAGCAGATGAATGTATAAGTAATGCTAATATTCCATTACTTGATCTGAAATCTTTAAGTGGAATCTTCTGTTTATTTTCAACAAGAGAAACTGACAAAAAGCATTACATGATTTAATATAAACATAGGTTATTTATATTAACACCTGCAGCGGCACACCCACCGACTGCCCTCTCTGATGTGGCCTGTTTTAAAAGGCCCTTTAACAAGCGCCTCTCCACCCATCAACCTTTTTAGAGGGCTGCATAGGGTGTCAGTGTGGCTCTGCAACATGCATGATGGGTGCTGGGTGGGAAGGCTCTTGTCAAAGGCCCTTTTTAAACTGGCCACAGCAGAGGGGGCAGTCCATGGGTGCACTGTTGCTGGAGCGGTGTGGGTGCACACGGGTGCACACCCATTCCCTCCCCGCCCCTTCCCCACATACAGAGCAACCTGCAATTTCAGGTTGCTCAGTATGTAGGAGATGGGTGGGGATGGGTGGGACGTGGGAACATGCATCCACTCACCCCCACATTTACAGGGGATGCTCCCCTGCGTGGACGATGAGTGTCCATGCCGGGGAGCATCTTGTATAAAAAGGGCCTAACAACGCCCATAGCTACCTTACACATTAGTGTATTCTATTTACAGAATCAATAGGCAGCTTTTCCCTGAAATTGCTCTTTCCGCATTTTCATATTTTCATCCCTTTGCACTCCTGATGCAGATGTGAAATCATAAAATGTGTTATGGTGCCAAAATAAATTACTAAAGTTTTTCCATTGTTTTGTAATGTCTGGACATGACTAATGCTAATTTGGTGTGTTTTTGTCAGAATTAAACAATATATATTGCAGAGATGCCTCCTAACAATAATTGTGTTTTCTAAGAGTTTCAAATACTACTAAAGAGCATACAGAATCAAAACAATACAATTAAGAGAGAACATTTTTTAACAGTCATCTCTTCAAAAGCAATAGATTCTCAGTCCTCATTCAGTCTGTTGCATTATTCATTTCATGTGCAACCTCATGCCAGACCATAAATTGTTACTTTATCTAATCAAAGACGACTTAACTCTACAGAAGGTCAAAGGTTTAATTTTGTGAAGTATTATCTTACGCTATGAGTTTAACTGAAAAATAGAAGAAGAAAAACAGCCAAGAAACTGGTAATAAATGAACCTTTATTGCCTCAGGCATCGGCCTAGTTAATAAACTTTCATTGAAGGTTTCTTTCAACTGTTATGGACAATGAGGTAAAAAAAAATCTTAAATTACAGCCATGTGTGACTTTTAAAGCAGGCATTCTTTTTTATCTCAGCCTCCCTAGCTTAGAAAAAAGACAAAGAGATTGTCTTCAATTTCTTAACCAAAAATGCATGCTTCTAAACAGATGAAAAAGTGCAGATAAAACCTTTGTAGAAACAGAGGTCAGCTTTGAACAATATAAAAAATGCTCTCTGCAGACATAGAATCCTGTGTCATAATCTTTTTTGGCCAAGTGTTTTATATAATTTCTAAAAGGGCAAGAAATGTGTTGAGTTGACCATTTATAATCACACAGAGATGCTTGGTCATAACAGATTTTCTTTTGAAAGCAAACACACACACAATTGATTGACTGATTGATTGATTGATTAATTCATTCATTCATTCATTCACACAAACAAAAGATTAATTGCCAGAGCATAATAATATAGTTTTTATTCATGAAGTGACTTATAAGAATAACTTTTTTCTGGTACAAGTAGTTAAAAATTCATTGTCAATAAGTGTGATACAACCAAGCTTATCGAGTGATAGATTCTCTTGATTAAACAACACATTCCAGTATTTGAGTAATATGCCAGTGTTTCCTGTTTGTATATTTTTGAAAGATGTCTAGTAAAATATCTGTATTTTATATACACTGTAAAAAGCAGCTCAATAAAATCAGAAGGATTTAATTAGAACCTTAGTCTTTAACTTTAGTCTCATTTTAGCTAGATGGACACAATTAATTAATTGTAACATTGGTACATTCAGAAATACTGAAAGGACGTGTTCATGCCTGTAGCCACAGTAATGTAGCTAAATACTCATAATCTTCAACCACCAGGAGCTTTTGTTGTTTTTCTTTTTCCTTTTTAACCTAAGCCACAGCTTGACGCAGATCCTGGGGTAATGACACACAGCTCTTTGATTGAACTAATACGTAGACATTGTTGAGCCATCTTGGTGGCCTAGTAGAAGTGTATCTCTTCGTTTTTATGGGGCCAAACCTAGAAATACATTTGAGTAACTGTTTGTAGTCAAAGGGACTACTCTTATACATAAAGCTTAAACTAGTCACTGAATGTGGGGCTGAGGGACAGGGTTCCAGATTGGGGTTCTAGGCCACAGTCCACACCACACTGTGCATGCAGTCGATAAAGGTAAGATTCTGCACTGTGTGGCACACAGGCGACTGTAGTGTCACTGTCTACAGAAGTGCCACTATGTACAATGGGTGTCTGAGCAAGGACAGCAGTTCACTAGAACACTACATAATGCAGTACAAAGGTTTTTAATCTTTAAGGAGAGGAAGACTAAAGACATTGTTTTACTGCCCAAACCATGTGTATATATAAGGATTACAAAGTCTTTTAATGTCTTGCCATTCCCAATCCACTAACAAAAAGGGTTACATGGCAGGCCTGTAGCCAGTACGGGGGGGAGGGGGGTACAATGTCCTTGTGTGGGAGGCAAGTATTCTATGTATATTGCACTAAAAGGCAACAGGTATTCTGTTATCTCACTACAAACATTAATGTTATCAAATCTACAGACAAATAAAATGTCCATGATGGTACTGCTCAAATGGAGGAAAGTCTAGGGTGACTCCTTAATACAAATAGCAGGCTGTCCCAACCTCCTCTCCCCAAAGAGAACCTGCCCCACCAGGCTCAGGTCATGCTAGCACTCTGTCATACAACCAGAACCTAGCCAAGCCCAAGCCTATCCTCTATCCCCCATCTCCAATACAAACAGAGCCCTGAGAGGACTGACTAGGGTTGCTACCTCTTTGGGTTCTATTACCCAGAATCTCTGACCTTTAGGAGAAGCTGAGATTTCTCTGGGTTATCCAGGGTATCTATCCCATAGAATCTCGGATAGAGGGGGCAGCTACGTCGCAAAGGGGGTGGGCCATAAAGATTCTCCTCCCCCTTTCTCATGTGGCCCTCTGGAGCACTGTGATGCCATGATGCTCCACAAGGGCAGGATTATGTTGGGGGGAGATTGATGGCTTCTTTGTCCTACCCCTTTCTGAAGTAGCCCCACCCCCTGTAGAATGTACCCATATGACATTCCATAAGACAAAGGATCTCATCAGAAAGGGTTGCGACAGTCTCTTTGGTCCACCCAATCTGACATGGTTCTGTTTCCTCCCAGAGGGAGGTGGTAACCCTAGTCTTGACCCATCCAGTGAGGTCTCTTACGCCAAACACATGACTTCCTCCCACATTGATTCAAAATGTGTCTTTTGACAAGTTCTGCAATTCAAATCTTGCGGCTGCGATTTGTAGCATTGATTTTAAAAGGTACTGTTGGACATTTTAACGATGAGAATAAATATTCCACTTAACACTGAAAAAATTAGTGTTTCAAGAAGTATATTTAAGTATGTTTTATAACACACACACACACACACTTTTCTTCCAGTGTTAAATATATGCATAAACAGACACACATATGAAACTACATAAATTAAAACTACAAACTCAAAGTTCAGTTTCCACACATTTCCGCCTGGGACCAGGAGGTAAAAGGAGGCCCCCAGTTCAAGACTCGCCTTAGCCATGAACTCACTGGGTGACCTTGGGCTCATCACGGATCTCTCAGCCTAACCTACCTCACAGGATTGTTATGAAGCTTACTAGTTAATTAGTTTAATGTTAATAGTTAAATGTTAATTGTTAAAAAGGATTCTTGCTCTGTGTTAAGCACATGATCTTCCATCCTACAAATATAAATTCTGTTTATATATATATATAAAATAAAGTTGTTTTTTAAAAATGATATTTGTTAAAGTCAATAAGTTCAAATATGAGCTGCCCCATTCCAAAGGGAAAGGATGGGATACAAATTGAAATAAATAAATAAATAAACTGTCCACGCTGCTTAGCTGCATAATGATTTGTGCTTCTTTGGTTAAGTAGCCTTCCATTGAGGTATTACATCTTCAGTACTGGCGGCAAGGCAGAGGCTATTGTATTAGATAGATGGTACCATTAGTGAGGAAGGTGCTAGAGTGACTGACGGGAAAATCTGTACAGTTCTGTACTAGCAGTAAAAACAGTTGTTTCTTAAAGAAACCCCTGAACACTCTGTGTGTCCCTACTAGCCTTTACACTGTGCAAGAACACACTCATCCAAATACCTATTGCTCCACTTACCATGGCACTGGTCCATCTATCCTCTAAAAAAGCAGACAACCACATTCTGGTTCAAATTTGGATCTTGTGCAGTCCACTTTATTTGATTTTGTATTCATCATTATGTTATTTTAATACAGCTAGCCTAACAAGCAATGTTATAAATCTTATCCAGAAAGGAAAACTCTCTTCCTAGAACATAGAAAATTGGCTTGTTTAAAGTACAACATAAAGAGAAATCTTGCTAAAAGTAGCAATATGTCCAGGTGAGTGCTAGGGCATTTTAATAACCATGTCACTGTAAATATAATATTTTAACTGTGAGTCCCAAAGATGCCGCCCGGGGGGGGGGGGGGGGATTTGGATTGTGTTTATATTACTTATTGACAATTAATTATTAATTACTACTACTACTGCATTTGAACTGCTACACATAGGGGTCATGGGAATTATTTTTCAATATGGTATTGGCACAGTGTTGGTTTTAATGCTGCGATCTATTTTGAGCCTAAGATATATGATATAGAGCAGGGGTGGGGAACCTCCAGCCGCCATGCCACTTCTTGCTTGCAGGATACTTCTCTCTGGCCCTTGGTCCTTCCTCCTGGCTCCCATTCAGTGCGGCCCACCTTCCTTTATTGCATGGCCCACAATCTCTCCGGTGGGCCTCAGTAAATGGGAACCAGTGCTGCAGTCCAGGGAAAAGTGTCCATGCGCTAGAGGAAGGATCCTCAGAGCCAGCTGAAGTGGGGCAGACACAGAGTGCAGGAAGAAAAGGCTCATGCAGCCTGGATGGAGCACAGAGCAGAATAGTGGGAGGCAAGGTAAGCTCAAACCAGTGGCACAGCTACTGGAGGGCAGGTGCCTCCAGGCCTCTGAGCATTTAGGACACCTGTAGTGGGGCAGTGCATCACTGCTGCAGCTGCCTGGTTTCTGCTTCTAGGCCCCCTCAGTGCTGCTTTCCTGGGCTCTGTCCCCGCTTCTGCCAGTGATCTCTCCTCCATGCTAACAGTTTACAGAGTTGGTGTCTCTGTGCACACATGAAACCAGGTATGGGAAGCAGGGAGTGTGAAAAATGCTGGGATGTGGGGCTGGTGACAGGGGCGGATTGGGAAATCAAAATGGCCCGGGAAAATATAGTGTTAGTGGCCTTGTGCTGGCGACGAAGCCACCGCCACGCCGGAAATGAGTCAAGGAGGCGTGGCTTGGGGACGTGGCTTGGGGACGTGGTTTGGGGATGGGCAGAGTGCATCAGATTTGGGGCCTATCAGAGCTGAGTCCCCAGACTCGGATCCTCAGCAGCCTGACAGGGGTGAGTGGGAGGTTATGGGGGACTGGCAGGGGGGAGACTGCCACTGGTGGGGGTACTGGTCATCATTTCAGTGCTCTGGCTCCCCAAATCACTCCGTTTCAGTGCTCGGTGGCCCCCAACCGAAAATCACTCTGTCCCTTGCTATGTCCTACAGTAAGGCTTCTTCATTCCTACACCAGCTGCACTAGTATTCCACAGGCCCTGTGTTTAGCTTAGCAAAAAGAAGACTAAGGGGAGAATTGATACCAGACTTCCAATTATTGAACATTAAGGCATCATTCCTTGCACCTGTAGTAATGCTGCACTGGAATACAATTAAGGAACAGCCTTGAACCGAATGCATTCAGGATTAGCTTAGCAAAGTGAAGACTAAGGGGAGAACTGATACCAGAATTCCTACCACTCAGGTTTAGCTTAGCAAAGTGGAGACTAAGGGGAGAATTGATACCAGACTTCCAATATCTACATTATTGTAGATATTGGAAGTCTACCCCCCCCCCAAGTCGACTCCCCAAGCTGGTCCCCCAAGCCAGCCCAACAAGCCCTGCCGGTCCCCCAAGCACCAAGCCGGCCCCCAAGCACCAAGCTGGCCCCCCAAACCCCAAGCCGGCCCCCCAAGCCAGCGCAACAAGCCCCGCCGGCTCCCCAAGCCCCCCCCCACAAGTCGACCCAACAAGCCCCAAGCCACCCCCCCAGCTGACTCAACAAGCCCCCCCTGCCCTCCCAAGCCCCCCTGACCCCCAGGCAGGCCGCACCTGCTGCCCTGCGGCTCGTACTCCATTCTCCCCTCAAGTCGTCACTCTCGCCACCGCCGCTCTCACCGCCGGTGCCTGCCACAGTGCTGCAGTGCTCTCCACGCTCCTGCCACGAGGCTTTGCCCTCCCGGAAGTTGCTTTTATACTAATTCCGGGAGGGAGCGAGAAGGGGCCAGGCTCTCCCAGAAGTAGTGTAAAAGCAACTTCCAGGAGGGTGAAGACTTGTGGAGGGGGGGAGGCCGGCCTCCCCCTCCCAATCCAACCTGACGGGGGTCAGGACCAAGAATTTTTTTAAACATTAAAAAAAATAAAAATTAAATGACAGACTGTGGGACTGGCCCTCCCAGACGGCCTGGCCCACTGGGAATCCTCCCGGTGGGTTGAATGGTCAATCCACCCCTGGCTGGTAAGCAGGCAGGGAGAGCAGCACTAGCTGCAGCTTTCTGGAGGTAGAATTCCGCTGTACCTGGAAGCTGTAACAGGGGACTCAAATTATCTTTTTTTGTTTGTTTTTAAGATGAAGAGCCCTAATCTCTCTTCACCTCCACTGGTTATATGGGAATTGATTCATAAAGAAATGATCTTTTTCTCCAAAATAAATAAATAAATAAATAAATAAATAAATGTTTTAATCCAGCTTCCAGGCCATTTGCAAATAGTCAATGTGGCCCCCGGACCAAAAGAAGGTTCCTCACCTCTGATATAGAGCTAAGAAATGTGTACTATATTTCCATAAATTTGTTGTCCATATTCAGTGGGGATTAAATTGCATTGGACACATGGATCATATGGCATATTATAATGCCAAGCTTGAGTGAGTATTAGGTTTAGTTGGCTAAAGCAGTATTACTGCTGTAACAAAAGTTCCAGATAAAACTGTTCCCTGCAGTCCCTTAAAGCTGTGTTTTATCTAAACTATACAATAACCAATCTGTAGTATTTATCATAACCATTGTATCCCCAGAGCTGAGGGTCATCAAAGCTCATCCATAAGGGCTGCATGTTACAATGAATGGCTGGGCAAGGCCTGATATGAACAGTCCCATTTTATAGATAGGAAACTGTTGCTGAGAGACTGTGGAGTTAATCCCAAGCCTGCAGACATGCACACATAGCAAACATACTGCACACATGCAACTACACACGTAACTCTTGTGTGCCCCCCTATTACGGGGACTGTGTCACATGCACAAACAGCGCAGAAATCATGTGGAACTCACGTGTGCACGCCTAAGCTGTGCACACTTGAGTTCTGGATCATACCATGTGGGTGAAAACAAATGAGACAGTAGCCCGTGAGTCATCTGCTCATCAGATCGATGGCCACCATATGTTCGCCCACTTCTGCCTCACGGCGGGCAGCCAGCTGCAACCAGACATGTCATCCAGAGGACACTGCTGACACAGCACAGGCTAAGGCTCACCCAGATGGGCTAATCCAGGCTAATGTGCGCTCTCCCATATGTTAGGCCCTGCACAGCCGAACCATGAGGTGAGATCCGAGGTTCGGGCCCAGAGAAGCGTACTCACCCCACCCACGAAACAGTGGATTAGAGGGACCAGATGATCACACTCCTCTCAAATTCCCATGACTGGGTGATTTTGCTCCTCTGCCCCCCATCAGCTGTTCAGAGGCATCTGCTTCCAGGAGCCCAATCCTGCTGGACAGCAGAGGTCCAGGAGTCCTGTCCCGCGTGGACAGTTTCTTAGCTGACCTGTGGCATGGAGGAACTTATGACAGCAGCACCCCTACCCAGATTCGCTGGAGGAGGGGGCTCCTTGTTTGAACTGCACTCCCCGCTGGCCCAAAATGAAGCAGATGCAGTGGTCCTCAACGGACCCAGAGGATCCAACTCATCCCTGTCTCGTTTGTTTTCATCCTGTAACTTCCCAGCACCATTCAGTGAGACTAAAATGTAAATTCAGGACTCAGGGCTTCATATCTGCAAACTCACTAGATCACACACTAATCAGAATGTAGTATAAATTGATATCTAGTGCATCAAGAGACAGATCAGTCTCTTCGGGATGTAATGGCAAACCTACAGTTAAACTCTTCCATCCCAACATTAAGACCACAATCCACCTAAGCGCTATGAGAAGCTGTGCCGGTGGAAGGGAATGTGGTACCAGCAGCCACAATGCTGAATTCACCTCTGGGCCCTGCATCATGCAGAGGGGGCTGGAGGAGATGAGACCAAGGAAGGAGCAGCAGGAAAGGGGGCTGGCAGGTGTGCCCTGACGCTCCAAAGCTGCTGCATGCTGACCCGAGCAGCCTCCAAAATTGGCCTACAGCACTCATGCTTGATTGAGGGAGCCCTGGACAGTACCTTGCCCCTCCCGTATGCCTCAATCTGCCGCAGTGCTGGGATGGGAGTTGGGTCACTCGGGGAACTGTCCAGGGCTCCCAAAATCGAGGGTGACTGCTGTAGGGTGGTTTCAGGGGCTGTCCAGGCTGGTGTGCAGCAGGTTCGAAGAGCCAGGGCAGGTGGTGCCCATCTCCCTATGGCTGTACCTGCCTTATGCCTGCTCTGAGCAGATGTAAGTCCCCAAAGTTGCAGCCGGTCAGTTTGCGGGGGAGGGGAGGTTCCCATGGAATAAAACCCCGCTGTGGTGTCCACCGGCCATGGTGTGCTTTCCCTGGGGTTGTGAACCCCTTGCATGGACAATTCTTCCTGCTCCACTACCGGTGCAGGGGGCATAGTCCCTCCACATACAGAGGGATGTGGCCATCCGGCCGGTGGAACTACGCATCCACTGGTGCCCGCACACCCCCACTCCTAGCTGCTTGCTTTTTCTTGGCCCTCTGCCAGCACATGGTCCCTTGTGCTGGTGGTTGGGCTGAGCTGGATAGCAATCTGTGTGTATTGCATTATCTTTCAAACACAAAAAATACTTGAGTTTGCTAAGTCAGTAAAGCTGCCATTTTCCCATGTACTACAATGGGTATTTTCAGACATTACGAGATCACAGTCAACCACAGTGAACCACGGTCAATTTTGCTGTTTGGCGACCGCCAGATGTTCACCACGGCTGATTCCCACATGGTGTCAATTTCAACCACGTTTCCCGGGCTCCCCGCGGGATGAGCTCGGAAAGCGTGGTCAAAGTGATTTCCGGCGGGAAGCAATAAAAAGTAACGTCTGGCCGGCAATCATGCCCCGGAATCCCCGCCGGGATTCCAGGTCGTGGTCAAAGCGGCTGGGCGCTGCAGCCACATGGCCGCTGTGCCCGCCTGTCTCCCCAGACTGCGGGCGGTGGGGGAGCGTGGGCGGGACCGTGCGGCCGCACTTTGCGCCGCACGGCCTCGCTCCCTCCCCGATTCCCCTCCGGGATCAGCCGGCACATCTATTCGGGCCAGTTTTTGACCAGGGGGGTGGTTATTTCATTCACCCCCACCGGGGATTCGCTGTGGTGAATCGGCCCAGTGTAATGTCTGAAAATACCCATAATTGCTAGAAGTGGAGGTTTTTTTAATTCGGTCATGAAAAATATTCAGCTGGTCAATGCAGCAAATTCTAAATATTTCCCAAAATACCCATTTTGTGATGACATCTATTCATGTGTGCTCAAAAAAAGAGGGGGACCAAAAAAGATGAGTAATTTGTTAATTCTCATGTTGCAGTTGCTCAAAACAGTGAATAGCATATACTGAGTGTCATTGTTTTATTTATTTTTTAGAAGATAGATAGATTATGGAGAATTGTAGGGTGTTATTAAGATCACCATACAACATTATTACTTTTCCTCCTTGTGTTTTGTTATCCATTGCAAAACATAGATGCAAAATTGTAGAAGATTTTTTTTCCCCAGCAGTAACATTTGGCTTCTTGACAGGTTCCATAAACAGTTATTTTGGCAGCTTTAATAATGCTTGTAGGTCAGTCACTTGGTTAGGCAGCTGATGGTCTGCCTTATTCTGGATACTGGTTTTTTTAATATCATTTATGTTGACTAATTTGCAAATCTAATCCTACCAAATAATTTCCCCACATCTATGTCTGCTAGAATTATATTTATACTAAGATTTGCTAATATCAAAATCACACATGGAGCGTGTGTGTGTGTGTGTNGAGAGAGAGAGAGAGAGAGAGAGAGAGAGAGAGAGAGAGAGAGAGAGAGAGAGCGCACAATTAGGAGGAGAAGAGTTGGGGGGAGAGAGATTTTTAAAATCTGGTGGTTTTTTCCCCCTGTTTTCTTTTCCTGCGATGTACTGATTATGCAATTGTTCCCTGAGTTATAACAACTCATAATTGGGAGCAAGAAGAAGGTGAAATTAAATAAACACTGAATTAAAATGTCAGTTGGAAAGCCAGCGTCTGAAGAAGTGTCAGAACAGTACATCTCCAAAGGCAGATTGCTCTGGTGAAATGAGACGGTGATTTACAGGTAGTAATTCTTGAATTCTAATCCTGACTTAGCCACAGACTTGTTATGTGACTGTAGGTAAGTCATTTAGACTTTCCATCTATAAAGTGGAAATAATTTAATAATTCCCTGCTTCACAGGGATATTACGAGGCTAAATAAGTTACTTTTAGCAAAAGGCAGGCTATAACATAAAACATGATTTATATGCTAAATCACACTGTTATTGGTTTACTTTTTAGTGTATACATGCCAAATAGGAGTCCATGGTAGCCAAACTAAAACTGTTCTAAGAATAGTAATTTAATTTCAAATTCTAGAAACAAACCAACCATCATCAAAAAGGAGAGACTGCTTTCAATAAGCACCTAAATTCAGTATGTGTAACAAAAAGCCATATGGTTATGGTCTTTTGAGATTAAAATGCTATGATAACGTTAGGTGTTTGTTTGTCTGCTTGTTGTTTAAGTATCAACAAGTTCTAAAATTCAGACTCTTTTAGAACTCTTATGTTAAGGGAAAGCTTGAAACAGGCAAGGAAAAAGAGTCACAATCAAGAATTTTCTTGGAATAAACAATAATTCTTCAAAATACTCTGGATTGAAAATATATTTTGAAAAATCTTGATTATCAGAAGGATGATTATGGCTTCAGAAACTCTCTGACCTCCGTGGCAATACTGTGAAGAAAGAAAAGAACAATTTCATTTTGTGTTTTTCAAAAGTGCTTTGTTATTGTTATTGAATGCGTGGGAAATGACTTTATGCAGAACAGGATACTAAAGATTTTAAAACATTTTTTGAAATCTATTTGTGCAATGAAACTATTTTTATACAATGGGATGAAAAAGGAAACAATCTGACTGGCTTACGAAGTTTCCATCTTTTGCAAAAAGGAGAAAAATAATGTGTTGGGTGAGAATTTTTACACCTGGGTTATCCGGCTCAAGGAAAGAGTGGGGAAATAAATCACTTTGATTTCTAGTTTTATTTCAGTAATTAGTCATTAGGAACAAAAATAAAAACAAGAAAACAGAATCCATGATCATGAGGGTCTTTGACACTGATAATGGGTGAAAACAGACATGACGCTAACCACCCTTTAACCACCCTTGGTGGTTATTTATGCATGTTGCAGGGTTGTATTGGTGCCCTATGGAGCCCTGAAACATGCATAAATGACCACCAAGGGTGTCTGTTTTCACCCAATGTGAGCTGTGACCAAAACTTTATCACAAATTAAGCTTCTACAAAATAAGATAAGTTAGTGGTGGTTATAATACAAGGAAACAGGAGCCAAATTCATTCTCAGGACTCGGGCCACATGCACATGACACAAAAAACCCTGCAATTTTTGGTTTGTGCCAAAATGTTGTAACAGTGTGAAGACTTTAGGTCACATATAGCCTTGTGTATAATTAACAATTATTCCGCACAAACTCACGTATCACAAGGACAATTTGTTCTTCCTGCACCTTACATATCATGTGGGAAAGGATATTTCCCATGTCCCATCATCTGAACACCACAGAGATGTATGTTATGTGGAGCATAATACATATTTGGTTTTGACCACACTGGGTAAAAGCAGACATGACATTAGCTCCCTTTAGTCTGTGATAGCCCAGGAACTATTGCACGCCTCGTGTTTCACTACCAGATGTTTACCCGCTACTGCTCCAGAGCAGGCTGCCAGCCACAGGATGCATTGAGCAGAGACATAGTCCAGGTTAAGAGCCAGCCACCCAGGTGACAGCAGACTCCCTCCCATCTGTTTTGTGTCTGCCGAGCCCCTCCCCCAAGGCGAGGTCAGTGGATCAAGACCCCGTGCTCACCCAGCCTCACTGAACACCCGATCAGGGGTCGGTGGGTGGGCTGGAGGAGCACACTCACCCAGCCCCAGCAAACATCTGATTGGGAAACCTGGAGCTTCTCCAGGTCCCCCGATCAGGTGTTTGGTGGGGTCAGGTGACTGCATTATTCTAGCACCTCCATCAGCTGTTTGGTGTGCACACCCAGCCTGTCAAACAGTTAATATGGGGCACTACTGGGCCCCCATCAGCTGTTTCCAAACAGTTGATGGGGAACTTCTTGCCCCTCCCTGCCCATCAGCTGCTTGGTGTGCACACCTGTCCTGTAAAACAGCTTATGCCGAGCCTCAGGAGTGCCCCCATCAGCTGTTTGGTAGGCCGGGTGCAGCAGGGTGCCAGGAATCCGGTCCCGTGTGGACAGCTCCTCAGGCCAACCTTCAGGCATGGAGGGACATGTGACAGCAGCCCCCATTCTTTTTACAGTGGGGAGAGCTGCTCGTGTGAACAGCCCTCCCCACAAGCCCTAGGAGTGGCAGCTGCAGTGGTTTATCCCTTGGTGGCACCTCACCACCATCACATCTGTTTTCACCCACTATACTGGGTATTTTAAGACGTTACGAGATCACAGTGAACCACGGTGAATACCCACTTGTGGTCACTGTGCCTCTAACGTCTGTTTGGCGGCTGCCAGATGTTCACCATGGTCAATACCCCCATGGGGTCATTTTCAACCATGCTTCCCGGGCTAGCCGTGGGAATTTCCTGGGAAGCGTGGTGAAAGTGATCCCCGGTGGGGACCAAAAAAAAATCACGTCTGGTCAGGCACCACGGCCCGAGATCACCGGCGGGATCCCGGGCTGTGGCGATTTCGGCCAGACACTGCGGCCGCATTGGCCCCGCCACCCACCTGTCTCCCCAGAGGGCGGGCGGCGGGGAGCGTGGAGGGGGCGGGGCCACGCGGCCCCACCCCCTCCCAGATTCCCCGCCGAGATCCCCCAACACATCTGATACGGCGTGACGGGATCATCCCGGCGGGGGATGATTTGGTTGTTTTCGGTATGGGGCCAATTGGCCCCGTAACGTCTGAAAACACCCTTTCTTGCAGGCTCTTTTCCACTATGGTTCCCCATCTAGGGATACTAGCAGCCAGCTCAGTAATATGAGGAGAAGAATGGAACTGAATTGAATTAAGCTGCTGTGCAAAGACACACGGGAATGGAGACCTGCAATACTCAATTGCCAGCACTAACTTTAAAAGATGGGGGGAAAGTTCTAAATGCCTCAGTTTTGCACCACTAAATTCAATAGGGGTTTTCCACTGGTTTGAATAAGTACAGGATAAACTTCTCAGTTATTCCTTTGCAAGGCTAGAGTAGCTACTTTAACAGTAACAGAAAATTTTAGTCTTTTGATTTTGAGGAAACACAATTTTTCACTTGCTCAGAGGAGCTCCTACAAATAATTCATTAGAAAGAGACATCACATTGAAGCCTGGTCTATCTCCTGTATGTGAAATACTATAGCCAGCTGAGACATGCAGGTATCTTGCAAACATGCATACATCTTCTATTGGGAATCACACCTGGATTCTGAGGTGGGCAGGGAATGGGCTCTGTAATGCAGAATAATTTTAATAGCAAATTGCATTTAATTCAAATACTTATTCGATTTTAAAAATGGAGCTATAAGTGTTCAGTCATTACATGCCTGACTAACCTTGGTGCTTGTCCCATAAATGAAACTGTATGAAAATAAACCAAAAAGTACCATAAATCTATCCACCTTATACTCCTGAGTGCTAAAGAACAGAGAGAGAAAAAAGTGCCCATAAAAGGGTATTTTCATATGTGACGCTACCACCGGTGGTCACACTAATTCCGGCGTGGCCACCGGCGGTGGCGTCACGTCTGCTCCCGCCCACTAGACATTCACCATGCGTGGGAGCAGAGTACACCATGGACCATGACAGGGTTAACTCTGGGATGTCCACTGTGCTCCTGGCCAGCGCACATCCCAGAGTTAGTCCTGCCACGGTGTGAGGAGGGCTACCCGGGGCCATGATAGAGTGGGCCATCATGTCTGATGGCCCGCTCTACCTAACTCCATCCAGTGATTGGAGCTTTTCCAAGTGGGCACGGTGGTCTGATAGGTCACCGAACCTGCCTGTCAGTGAGGGGGCTGGGCTGCGATGAGCAGTGCAAGGGGCAGGGCCGTGCAGACCACGTCTGCCTGCCGCCCCCATCTCCCCGTCCCCTCCACAGCTCCGGCTGCCAGTATGTTTGTTCAGCAGCTGGGCCTAACCCTGCCCGTAGTGAGGGCTCTCACTACGGGCAGGATCAATGCGTGACGGTGCTAACCATCACATGTGAAAATACCGAAAGTTAACAAAATCTGTACTCTGGTAGAATATACTAAGGAAAAAGGGTAGAACAGCAATCCCTAAACAGTGTTGTTTTATCTTAAAAGATTTTTTTTCTTATGGCTATAAAGATGGTGAAACTATATTTGTTTGATTTTTTTTCAAGCGATTGATGCCACAGTAAATTTCTTTTTATAAAATAACGTTCATAATGGGTGAAAACAGACATGCACTTAACTCCACTTTAATACCACCCTGCAACATGCATAAGAAATGTTAAAGCAGTGTTAAAGCAGAGTTAAGTGCATGCCTGTTTTCACCCACCAGGTGAATATGTCATGGCAAAAAGCATGCCGGATTTCTGCACTTATTACCCTATATATGGTGCAAAGCTTGGGGTTGTTTTTACAACCTCCCTATTATTTCTCTACCCTTTGGCATTGCAGAATTGATTACTTAAAACAAGAAGAGCATTGGAAATCCTAACGTCTATATTGCAGAGGTGTGGGAAAGTAATAAAATAAAATAAAATAAAATTGAGGATCAACATTTGTCCTGTTCACAAGATAGGTTTACTCCAAAGGTAACTACCACCACTTATGCCAAAGGTTATTCAAGGCTATTGGAGGAATCATGGGAGTCACTTGGACTAGAGGTAATAACCTCCACCAGAATAGGCATGTAAAAAGACTCCAAGTAGGCAAAAGCTCCTCAGACACATCAAGACAACATTATCCAGTCCTTGATGATTATGCAAGAGGACAGAGAAGTAAGAAGTGTGATATGTTAGAGGCCTCTGAATAATAGATCTGCATTTAAACACTTCCTACCACAGTAAGTAACACAAGAGGTAACTATCTTTAAAGTAGCTTCAAGCAGGGTAAATCTTTCACTATGTATTTAATTTAATGGCTTTATACATTTCTTTTTTTAATATTTTAATTTATACCAATTAACAAGATCCTATATTATACAAGTCTGTAGCCCTTTTCACATAGACACTCTTAACACTGATAAAATGGGTGTTACATTTTATTATACGCATTGCAGGGCACCCATAGAGCACACCTGCAGCCCCACAATATGTATTATAAAATGTAACACCCATTTTATCAGTGTTAGTGTCTGTGTGAAAAGGCCCAATGTTGCAAAATTTTGCATTTCCATAAAATAACTTAACGACCAACTCAGTATAAAAGTGCTTTTGGATTATGCAAAACTGCAAGCAGACATTTTTATTACTGAACGGACTCCTTGGACGTTATGGCATAAGTGGGTCAGAATAAACACTCCTTAATCCTTAACTCTGATATGCTTAAATATGATAATACTGTGTCATACAAGTAGGCTATGTTGCCCTATAGAGTCATAATGTCTGAAGATATTAAGTTTGATGATAAGACCTGTATTGATTTTAGCCTGTTAAAGTAATGAAATTAGATTACACAAATCAATTCTTTGAATATAATACAGGAGCATGTATTGTTTCCACTATGTATTGTGAAACACACTTTTCCAATTATATTATTTGCAGGTGTTTGCCTGATGTCTGTTGTATGACTATTACCAGTCAGGAAGATTAATTTTTAATTTTCTGACATCTCAAGCAAAAACAATTTTAAAAATTAAATATTATTTAAGTCTTGTTGGTGAGTCACGATGCTTTAAAAGTATCTGAAACTTTTAAAGTATGTCAAAGGCAGCTTTCCATGCATGATTAATTATTTAAGACTCCAGCCCTTACATCATTATATCCAAAATGAGAGGAGGTGTTTCCATAGGAGGAGCTGCCATTAAAGACAATTAGAGAGCAGTCTGTTTCATTTCACTGAAGTGCTAAACAACACTAACAATGTGCTGTGAAATGGGAGAGAGGTTGGGGGGAGTGTTTAAGGAAAAAAGCCTCCCTATATACCTTTACTGTAAGTGTAGTAAAAAGCCTTTTACCATACTTATAGTAAAACCTAAATAAATACTTCTTGACTGCTCCAAGTGTTATTTCAGGGATTTTGGGTAGGGGGAAGAAGAGGAGTTTTTTTTTTCATCTGTAAAATACATTCTATTGTATATTTTAAAATAAGTTGCAGGTCCGGTTAACAAAAAAGGTACATATTGAAATTGCATTATTATGAATCTAAAAACCAATCTTATTCAATAGTATATCATTATAAATACAGTGTTTCTGAGAACTGCAATATAAAATGAGCTGTGATCTCCAACATGGGATGTAATCAAATCTTCCACACACAAAGCTTGTATTCAAGACTGGATTGTGGAGCAAAGATTAATTTGCATGATGAATACAATAAAAACTGTAAATCAGCTCTTTTAAAATGGAAGACAACAATGGCATGATCATCATGTTATTTATTCTTAGCTAGGGGCAGCAGGAATAACTTACTGACTCGTTGTACAGAATTACACAGATTTGTGTACTGCGTAACATAGCAAGCTACCTATTTGCAATGGAGAGTTCCATGATAGCCACACTACTGCTGTTACTAGTAAGTAATTACACAATAGTATTTCTAATGATGGAGTCCCAATCCAATGCTTACTCTGCCCCCAATGAAGCAAAGAATGGCTGTGGGATTCAAGATGAGGGAAAACACATACCGTAAAATATAATTTGAAATTGTGGAGGCTGCATATGACAAGAATAACCATAAAAATAGATACAAACCAGCTGTCTGTTAACAACTTCTGAGTTATAAAAACCTTAAACCTGCTGTAAAGCACTCATTTCGATTTACATAACCACAGAGCTGACATTCCTTTTAGGCTTCTCTGCCGGGAATTATTTTGACATATTTTAAGGCAGCATAAGAAAAAGCAACTGTGAAAGGAGAACATGTATCATACTTACATAAAAATTCATTTCAGTTTTAAGACTTGGCTTACACACTTTAATCCCAACATCTTTACTGGAACTGGAAAATATACTGAAGGGACTATTGGTGCTTCAGTGTTATTATTCCTCTGGCTGTCATATTTTTGGTAAAACTACAAGAGAGTGTGTGTGTGTGTGTGTGTGTGTGTGTGTGTATGCGTGCGTGCACATCTGTGTGTGTGTGTGTGTGTGTGTGTATGTATGTGTGTGTACAAAAAATCTATCGAGTCACAAAAACGAAAGTTTCTGTGCCACCACACAAAATATCAGCTGTGCTAGAGCTATCTAAAGCATATAATGCTTTAGATAGATTGCACTGTGGGATCAGCTCGAACTAGAAAAGAAAAGCATTTCTTAGGAACCTAATGATGCAGACAGCATTTTACAAGACTAACACAGCTTGCTGTAGGGAATTAAAATAAACAAAATAAAATAAAATCAATCTTACATTGAGTGAAGTTTTGATGTATAAGTGCTGGCAGCTTACATTGCCCAGAGCACAGAATGGGTTTTGCCATTTGATAATTTGCTTGATTCACTGTTCTGCCTCATGCAGGGCATTTTATGCATGATTTATGTTTAATCGAGTCACCTGCTCAATGTTAAGGAGGGTCATAGTTAGACAGAAGGGTTATGACCATATAGGGCTTTCAACATTTCCCCATTTGACATAAGAAATGGGTGTAGGTGTTAGAGGTCAACCCTTTTTTATTTTTATTTAATGTTCTCTATGGAATATTGCATAAAACATTAATGCATAACAAAACCAATTTGATTTCCCTATGAAACACAGTAGGTAAACAATGCATTAAGAGTCTCAAAACACACGGCAAATAAGTGAAATGTAATTTGTAGTCTAAGAAGTGATCATCTCGCTGTAGATTTTTATTTGTAGTGGAACATAAAATATTTCTTTCCCCAAACACAAAAAAGAAAAATAAGTCCTTTCATTATTGGGCTATGAACTATGTGATGTAGTTCAGAGAGGCTTAGGAGGAAGAAAGCTTGTAAATGGCAAACAGGGCTACACTTTCTGTCTTAATTTAGAAATTAACTTATGTAATAATTATTAGTCTGACATCAGTATTAGAAAGCACAGCTTATCTGTTGAAGCTGCCAATGAAATCTCTCCACAATAATGCCTAGTAGTACAACAAAGAGTTTAATGAACAAAAAGTAAATCATTCCAACTAACTACTATAGGTTGGAGAAATCTGACAGACTTGATTTTTATCAGTAGTCTGTGTCCCTGTTTGTTATTCAGAAATATTGTGGGCTATAAGATTTCAGTTTCACCATGGGGGGAAAAATGACATGATTTGAAATACTGCAAGAGGTTTGGAAGACCCATTCTTAAGGTGGAATTGTAATTTCACAATTTTAGCAGAACAATTGGAACACAGTATTCATTAGTTCAGAAAACCATATTAGCAAGTTCACTCACCACTGCTGCAGATTAAAGATAAAAATGTACAGATTAGAAAGAAATTTGTCCTTATCTGTAAACAGCTGTCCTCACATTTTACTTGTACACCTGATAAAATAATTGATATAGAGGTATTACCAACATTGCTTCTATAAGAGTCAGAAAAATCCTTTTTCTTAATCTTTACTTTGTACTTCTAATATGTCACCATGAGAATCATATCTCCCCCCCAATTCCCTATGTAGTGATGAGCTCTTGAGAAAACATTGGTGTTAATAATACTCATTTGTCTGAATATCCAAATTAAACAATATGCTTGTGTGTCTGTCCTTGACTGTAGTCTTGATCCTGCTTCAGCCAAAGTTAGTCATTGGTAAAACTTGTACTGACTTCAGTTAGAGCATGATCAAGCCTTCAGTAGTTTAAGTATCAAGCAGATGGAAACCTAGGGAATTGACACAGGTACAAGCTTAAGAGCATTACCAAAGCACTAAAACCGAAGTGTGTGTTATTTTGGGTAAAATGCTAGAGGCCAAATCCTACTGTTTTTGCACAGAATTCCCAATGATATTGATGGATCGAGCCTTTAGAAAGAGTAAATGAACTCATTTTCACCTCATGCTGAGCCTCTTCTAAGCTATCTACATGTCACATTTAACCGTTTCTTATTTAAGAGACCTTTTTAAATACAAATTACGTATTTTTAAAATATTTATTTTATTTGTTTAAAATGTATGTTTAACTCTATTCCATCACAAAAAAATTAAACTTTGGGGGCCCAATGCAAACATTTACTTACACAAGTAATTTTACTCACACCAGTATTTCCACTGGCATAAACATTTAAGTAAAGACATTTCATATTTGTTTACAAAACAGGACCCTAAGAGTGTCATCCTAAACACAGGTGCAGTGGTGGAGCCCCATTGTCTTCAAAATAAACAAAGATATGAAGAAACATTTAATTTTTGATTTTATATTTATTTTCTAAAAAAAAAGGTTTCATCAATATTCAATTACTAGAATCATCATGCCAAACATATCATAATTTCCATTTGAATCCACATTTTGCGAGGTATTTTTCCTCAACAATAAAAAATGTGTATCCCTATGCAGAAAGAAAACTATACATATTTCATATGTTTTACTTTTTTTTTTAAAGACCTGTTTGATTTTATAACACAAGTCTCTTTATGAGGATGACTTGGAAGATGTAGGCGTATCCCAATAAGCACCTCTCTTAATTAAAGGAGAAACAACCTGATTCACAATTATTAAGAAAGCTCTAATCCATGGTCCTGTCATCTCTCGCCTTACCTCCTACTTACTGGCTTCCCCTGCTTACGTCTCAGCCCTTTGACTTCTGTTCAACACTCAGCTACCAAGGTCATCCACTTTACCAGCCACTTTGATCATGTTTAACCCCTCTTCTGTTCCCTCTTCCCATTTGCATAAACTCTTTATCTTCACCTTCAAGGCTCTTCATGACTTTGATGCTCTCTACTTTTCTGACCTTATTTCCTAATGCGTTTCCAACTGGGAAATTAACTCATCCTCTGTCATCACCCTTGCCTGCCCTTCAATATCCTGCTCCTTCAGTGGTCTCTGTCCCTTTTCCCACACTGCTCCCTACACCTGGAATTCCTTTCCTGAACACATATCTCCTGAGTTTAAAAGAGGTTTGGACAAGTTTATGGAAGATAGGTCCATTAGCAGCTATTAGCCAGACAGGATCAGGGAACATGACGGGAGCTGGGGGGAAACAACAGGGAATAGATCCCCCATTGTGACCTGTTGGGTGCTTCTCCCAAGCCACTGTGATTGGCCACTGTCTGAGACAGGATGCTGGGTTAGATGGACCATTGGTCTGACCCAGTATGGCACTTCTTATGTTCTTATGCTCTCTTCCTCCTGAGCTTCAAAAGGCTGGAAATTAAAGAAGGTTCTAAACAATTAGAGCAGTGAACTATTGGAATAAGCTTCCAGGGGTAGTTGTGGGAGCAAAGAATTTGAATAGCTTCAAAATGGAGTTGGATAAATTTATGGCATATATCTCATGAGGAGCATTTATTATTTGAGACTGCAGGACACACACACACACACACACACACCCAAGCAATACATGCTGGGGTTTTTTCCCCTATAACATCAAAGTTGTCTGCAGCTGGACATGGGACTGTCGGGGCAGTCTGAAGTCTGGGTACTATATTTTATATCAGGTGCCTTGCTGGTGGGGCCAGAGGCATACATGGGCAGAGCATGTCTAAGCTAGCATGGATGTTGAAAGCGGAGAAGCTTGAGAGACTGAGAACAGGCTGTGGGAGCCTGGGGAGGCTCTGGAGAACTGAAGAAGAGAAGAAGAAGAGAAGAAGAGAAGAATTTTGCGTTAAGAAGCCAAGAGGGGAAGAGAGCAGGAAGCTCTTTATGGACTATATACTGAGGTATGGAGAATTGTTAATTTGTATTTATGGTGGAGGATTACTGCAGTGTAAATAAATGGACATGTGAGCTGATTTCCAGAGTGGTTCTGACTGCTTGGGGGTTCCGTGAATGGAACTACCCGAACAAGAAGGACCCTGACACAGTGGTATATCAATCTAAATATTAAATAAATAAAATAAAATAAACAGGGCCCTGTTTCTGGGAGGCTGTCCAGGGAGGCTGGCTGACCAGGGACTGTCTAGGCTTGAGGACCGATTCTGCACATCACTACGCTGGGCTTCCCAGCCTCCCAGATGCAATGCAGGGCTAGTTTCCCCTCCCCACCCCCAGCTGCATTGGGTGGGGGCCAGGGTTCGCCTTTAGTTACTATTGTTTACTTGTCCATCCTTCTTTGACAGTCTAATGACTTTTACCCCAAAAGCAATAAACTAACTAATCCCACTGGTGTAAAACACACTCAGGAGTCACCAGTTTGCTACGGGTAAAAAGCAATACAAAAAAACATACTCACCCTGCCTAAAGGCCCACTTCTTTGATATTGCTTTTAAATCTTACTGAATCCATGCATCCTGTAGTCCATTATTCATAGGAAGACTATTATTTGTAGTTGTCTGTGTCTTTGTGTCTTGATTAGATTGTAAGCTCCATGGAGCAGGGACTGTCTTTATGTTATGCGTATCTGTACAGCGCTGTGTACGACTAGTAGTACTTATAGGAATGCTAAATAGCAGTAGTAGTACTTGCAGCACAGGTGTCAAAAGTGATTTTGCTAAAAGATGGATGCACTTCAAAAACTTTAATAGGACATAATCTGTCTGATGTGCCTCAAATCAGACTTCTCAATTTTGTTTATATTAGCTTGGTTTATGAGCATGTTTGATTATTACTTATTATTTATATTGTGTCAGCAATGTACCTGCCGCTGTACAGAAATACAAAATACATGTTTTAAAATACATTGTAATGTTACTGTATAAAAACCTAATCAGAAGAAAAAAGTTCAAGAATACTTAGCTTCAGGTAATATTAGAAAGAAGATTATGAAACATTTGTATTTAAACATAGAGGAGAGGACAAAATCAATGGTTTGATCAAAAGGTTAAAGGATGTGAAAAACCAGCACTTTAGCACCTTGCTATCATCAACATGTCCCTGAACAGTGGACTACTCAGCTGATAAAGCTGGCTGCTGCTGTTCATAGGGGCTGGGGATGCATGGGTGTCAGCTGCCACAAACTGTTTTGGCTGCCCCTGCATGGCACGCTCCAGCTTTTTCGCCAGTGCTCCATGAGTGGTCAAGAGTGGGTGCTGTGTGGGTCACAGGAGTTTGCATCTTGCACAGGAGTTTGCAGCTACCCATGTCCACCCATACCATCTTCACACAGGGGTTCGGATGGGTGGATATGGGTGGCTGCATCTTGTTTTAAAATGGCTGGAGGTAGGGTTTTATCTAGAGGCCACTTCTTGTGGTTTGACCTTGAGACTCCCATTTTGGCCAATGGGAGTTTAACCATACTTAAACATTTACTGATCCTTACTCATGTATTTATCCTGTATTCGTGTGAACACGATAAATTAGGAGATGCTTAGCCCTGGGGTTTGGGAGGGTAGTGTTCGTGTGAACAAGCCCTAGGAGAGATTATCTTGATCTCATTCCCAGGCAGCAAGACCTTTGACAGACAAGGATAAGTGGTGCTCATAGCAAAGACTGCAAGGAGTACAAGATCAAACTGTTATTTTTTTCCTTTATGTTTCCAAGGTTTTGAATTTATGACCAGGTTTGATTTATAAAGCCCAAACAACAGAAGAAGGTAAACACATTGTGCAAGATGATATGGACATCCTCACATAATTTGACCAAAAAAGGTGTTTGGAACAAATGCTAAGATTAAATCTGTGTAAATGTTCACCCTGTGAAATCTGAAATGACCATTAATGAAAATGTCACAGATTTAATTTGTTTGTAATTAACAAGCACATTCTAAAATAAATAATTAAAGGTAGTTATAAAAAATTCAGAAATATATAACAAAATACATATCAAAATGGCTTAGATCATTATTTTGTTATATATTTCCTATTTCTTCATAATCACTTTTAATTATTCTTTTCAGACAGTGCTTATTATTTACAAATAAGCTAAATGAAATATAAGTAAACAAGCATCAATATATTAGATCTACAAGTTCAGCAAGATCAAAAGTAATAATAATACAACACATAGCTTTCAGTACAGTATATACATTCCCATTTTGTCAGTTCAAATATGTTATGGAGTGACGTGAAATAAAGAAGACAGTCCATCAGTTGAGGAGCAATCTACAAGTAAAATACAGTGGGTAAAAACAGATGTGCGGACATCACAGCAGCTCTCTGACCCGGCCTGGGAAACAGCAGCCATCCCTACCTAGGGGGAGGCACTGAACTAATGTACCCACAGCCAAAGAGCCATGCCTCAGTCTGCACTGGGTAGGGTGGGGAGCTCAACAGATGTGCCCCACCCTGCTCCCAGTGCCCTAATCCCCACCATAGCAGACTGGAATGGCGGCCAGTCATGGTGCTCGGCCATGGGGGCCCCTGCCCTAAGGCAGGGATGGAAGGGCCAGACACACATTGGCGGCCCTTAGCCCAGGCTGTGTCCTCAGAGATTTTCCGAGGACACAGCCCAGGATAGCTGGCTACCTGGTCAGGGGCATAATGGGAAATGTAGTTCAGCATGCTCCCATAGAGCTATCCACGGTCACTGTTCTAGCACTCTATGGAAGCATGCTGGACTACATTTCCAAATATGCTCCCAAGAGCATTAGAGCGCATGCTCAGAGAGACTGCATTCAAACAGTAGCTGGACTCTACAGCGCATGCCGGCTTCCACGGCTTTCAGGTGAGTTTACTGTCCCCCCTTACCTGCCCCCTGGTGCTCTCTTTCCTTCCCCCTTTACAGGCTGCTGCACCAGAGTACCTACCCCCCTTCCCTTCCCTTGCACCCTCTTTCCCTGCCTGTGGTCTTCTGCCTCTCTTCCTGCCCCCTGCCTGCTATATCAAAGTTCTGAGCATTTACCGAGTTTCCATGGAGTGGGCCAAAAACACAGGCCTGATCTTCAGACATTCAAAAATATTAACAATGTTGTTTTAAAAAAATATTCTGTACACCCCTAGGGATCAGCCCCATATGCATTGTCTCTCTGTGTCGCACCATCTCACACAGAGAGGTGATATAAATTTAAATAGAGCAAATGTACATTTTTGCAAGACCTTCAGAATACATGGTCAAAAGCTGAGAAATAGCATATCTAGTGTGTTCCCTTCCGCAGTAGGAAATTTACAAACACTTTCAGTAAAGCACATGTACTTGCACTATAACAATCAAAGATATTTATGTGTGCCTCAGGACTGTTAAATGAGCTTTCCCTCTTTCTTCTGAAGATCCATGATGGAACTTTAAGTTTTGCTAAACATGCTACTATACATTGCTTCCCCTCTTAAATAATTAAACCTAAAGTACAAAGGAATATGCAAACCTGAATTGCAACACTGAATTGCCAAATTTTGCATCAGATCTACTGCATAATGTCTAGTGATATATGCACAGACACCCATGTGGCTGATTTACCAATGTCAGTAATGGGGATACGCTTAGTGAAAGCGGTGGATGGAGCTTTTGCCCTATTAGAGTAAGTTCTTAAGTGTTCTAGTGGTGCCTTTCCTGCTAGTTGGTAATATTCTGTAATGCATTCCCTAATCCACCTTGAGATATTTATTTATTTATTTATTTTATTTTCACAAGCTTTTACCCCACCCCTCCTGCAAAGGCAGCTTGGGGTGGCTTACAATATAAAATAGATATATAATAAAAATGACATATAAAAACAAAGATAAACCATGATGGGGAATGTAGAAATAATCAAACAAATCCCCCCTTACCAACCTAACCCCCCAGAAAACCCCACCCTTCACCCATCTCCCTCACCGAAAGCCTGAGGCAGAACAGCCAGGTCTTACACTGTCGATGGACAGTGGAAAAGGAGATAGTGGGAAAGGACAAAGTTCTACCTTTCTTTTGGTCTGAAAAAGATATAAAAAGATGATTATCTAATCTGATGTCTTTTTGTTGTTTTTAGGTAGAAAGACAGAGTTCTCTTCACATCTAAGTAAGGCAACTTTCTTTTCCTATCAACAGAAGGATCTAGAAAGAAAACAGGTAAGTTGATTTCTTGGTTGACATGAAAGTCAAATATAACTTCAGGAAGAAAGGAGATATGGGGTATTTTCAGACGTTACATTACCACACTCAACCACAGTGAATCCCCTGTGGTGGTGGACGGTCTCGTAACATCTGGTTGCTCACTGCCAGATGTTCACCATGGTAAACCACTGGCGGTGTGCAAAATAACCACGCTTTCGAGGATGGTCCGGGCACCATCCCCGAAAGTGTGGTTAATTGAACCACGGCCCGGAATCAGTGGATGGTAACGTCTATTACCACCGCTGATTCCGGGCCGTGGCCCAGCCCCCAGGAGGGCCTCTGTCTCCAGGAGGGCGGGCGGCTGGGGAAGCGTGGGGGGGGCAGGGCTGTGCGGCTGCATGTTGCGCCGCGCAGTTCCACACACACACACCCGATTCACCACTGGAATCAGCCGGCACGTCTGCTGGATGTGATGTTTTGATTCCGGCAGGGAAGCAAAAGGTGATTCCATGACAGGGCCAATAGGTGCCCTGTCACGTCTGAAATCACCCATAGACTCTCAAAACTACTTCTTTATGAAAAAGAATAAAGGATGGCTCACAACAAAGAGTTAATAAATTATATGCATGGATGTAACAGTTACTAAAAGCAGAATCTTGATGGATAAATGATGTAATGAGAAAGTTCAAGTGGTTCAAAAGGGGGAAAACATTTACTTTCTCGTGTGTAAATATGAATTTGTTTCCCATTAACTTGGATATGAAAGGTTACATAGCTGCCAAGTGAACTCTGACAGAAGAATTATTTAAAGAGTCCTTTGCTATTCAGTTTCCATCATTTCTGGGTCCAGCATCTGTACCATGTATGTCTTACATGCACTAGTGAGGACTTTAAGAACTGGAACAGAATATATATCTGTTGGACTATTCTAAGGTGTTAGCAGCCAACCTGGGAGATGCAGCGAATTGATATTAGGGTGTAATACTTTACCACTCCTCTACAGTATTGGTAGCTGTAGTGACGTAGATCTGTGTACCAAGTTTGTCTAAGACTTGCTGGAGCTACTTGGATCATAGAAGATCGTTCTGCTCTTGCCTCCCTTATAGAATCACAGAATTGGAGGGTTGGATGAAACCACAAGTGTCATCAAATCCAAACTCCTGTCCCAAGGCAGGATACCCTATATCAAAAACATCCCTGTCAGATGCCTGTTAGATGACTGTCTTTAACTACATTCCTCAGTCCCTTGGGGATGAAGGGAATTGGAGGAAAGCAATAAAAGAGGAGTTTGTTCCACAGAATAAGAAAGGCATCTGTGAGGCAAATCTGGTCATGAGTGCTCTTCTGCAGAAGAGGACAGAGGAGTGGGCATGTAAAAGGACACACACACACTTACACTGACCATGACAAAACACCCATCCCCCCACCCACCTCCGTCCATGTAAAAAGGGTCATAATCAGTATACCTTATCAAATAGGTTGCCTTCCACTCAACACATTAGACACAAAAGAAGTGTATAAATTATATTATACACTTTGAATACTCTTCAAACTAAAAAACACAATCATTTTGTATTGAAACCCATTTGTGAGATTATTCTTTTCCATTTTTCAGGTGAGTAAAAAGACAAAGAAAAATTAAGTAATGTGACCAAAATTTGGGAGGGAGTCTGTTGCACCACCTTGACTGCTGGACCTGTGATTCAATGCAATAATTCCTTCTAACCATCGTTAAAAAATAAAGACACACAGCTATTCTGCCTCCTAGTAGTTCTTAAATACTGCATGAGACCACATTAGTAACAAATGTAATATGGTGTATTGTGCATAACAGATAACAGGTTCATTTTAATTCTGACAGTATTCTATCATGACTTATGAAATTCATGCAGGAGATGCTACTGCAGCTGTAAGTCAAAGGAACAATGCACATGGTCGCTGTTTCCCCGTGGGAAAGTATCTAGGTTTAGTTTGTGTGTTCAATAAGCCAGTTGATTAAAAGATTAGGAATGATGTGATGATTACATGCTTAACCTCTCAAAGTTGAATACTGAGATAGAAAGTTATTTTTGCATGTTATACAAGCTCAGGTATTTGTTTCATACAACATCCAATGGAAAACTAGCAACTGAACTCCCATGTAATGGTTTGCTCCCATGGGACTCCCATCTTGACCCGTTAATGTTTACTTCCTCAACTAATCTCTGCTTCCCCAACATATATACATTAGGGGTGGGTGGCTCAGATTCATACCAATATGAATTGTCCAAATTTGGACGATTCATATTGATAAGAATCAATACAAACCTATCAGGGGATACGAGACAAAGGTCCATATCCCCAGAGGAGATCTAATAAAACCTCCTTGGAATAGCACTGACACCACTCTAACGAGTTTATCTGTGCCAAACCCGTCCTTCCCCAGCTTTGCCCACACTAGACACCTCCCCGCCTCCCCTGGACTCCTAAACCATGTGCTATTTTTCAAAATGACACCAGCAGCATCACCACCATTTTGGAAAATGGCAGCCAATCTGCACATGTTCAAATGGCAGCTGGGCATGTGCAGACCAACTGCAATTTTCCAATATGGTGCCGATGCTGCTGCCCCTCATACACACACATTGTGTGTGTATGAGGAGTGGCATTGCATTGTAAATGGTTAAGCACTGCACCAAATGAGGAGAGGATTAGAATCATCTATTAAGAATTTTAAAGAAAAAAAATCTTTTCCCCCTCCTTCTTCTTGCCTTGGGATGGACTGATTTTCTTGGTACCTGTAGGAAATCGGAATCTACCTGAGTGCTTATCCGTGGCTCTTATGGTCTTGCATTTCACTGAAGAAGGGGCTGTCCCCGAAATGCGATTGTTCTTTTTTATAATATTGCCTTTTTATGACATTGTTTTTGATATTGTTTATGCACATACAGTGATGGTTGGAGCATATGTATGAGTGATCACGTTGTTTTGCCAACTATTTATGTTTGAATATTAATTTTATGCTGCATTATGAGAAAGTCTCATTGATTGAGGGTTTTTATGTAACAGAAGTATGCACCTTTATATAGTATTGCCTATTTTAGAAAGTTATTGTTTGAATTAATACCCCCCACCCCCAAAAGTCTCCACCCACCCATTACCCGTTCCCCTCACCAAATGTCCAGTGAAACAGCCAGTTTTTACAATGTCTATGGAAGGAGGGGAGATCCAGATATAGGCGAACCTCTGCCAAAAGAAAGTCCCACAGCCTTGGTGCAGCAACCAAGAATGTCCTCTCAAAGGTTGCCACCCAGGATACCCAGAGGACCTCCAAGAGGATGCTCCAGGCCGACCGCAGGGGCCGATCCAGGATGACGAGACCAAAGGAGAAGAATGTTGCAGGTGTAACAAATAAGTAAGGATGACATTAATAGTGGCGGAGGAGATAAGGATACTCTGTTCTGCACACCAGATAGAGAAATGTTTCTACTTTGCCATGTAAGAGGCCTCTGTAGAAGGTCTGCATGAATTCTGGATTATTGCTGAAACTGTGGGTGAAAGATCAGGAGCTATGGTGAGATCAGCCAGAAGAAGAGATGTAGGAATTTGAGGTTGTAATGCCACATTGCCCTTGTTGAAAAGGCAGGAGTTCTCTGTGACAGTTTAGCGGAAATGATTGATTTTCCAAGTCCATTAAGATGGGAACCCCTGGTTGCCTGAGCCACAAGAGGATGACCAGGATTAGATGCACCCTCTCCCTCCTTGCCTTGTATATTACCTTCTGAAGGGGAAGGAACAGTGGAAAAGCGTACATGAAAGTGGTGATCCAGGGAACCATTAACGCATCTGCCAGGGATGTCAGGTCATGCCCTTTTCTGCTGCAAAAGATCAGAAATTTTGCATTTTATGCTTTAGCAAAGAGGTCAACAGACAGCTGAGTCCACCATGCAAAGAGATTATTCAGGACTTCTATGTGGAGGCTCCATCTGTGTCGAGTTTCCTCTAGTCTGCTGAGTTTGTTGGTACCTGTATTGGAGTGACTGGCCAGGTGGATTGTTTGGGGCATGACCATGTGATAAATGCACCAATGACAAAGCTCCCCTGCTTTTGCTGACAGAGCGATCTGGCTTCTCCCTGGCAATTGAGGTACTCCATGGCCAACAAACTGTCACTACATGTACAATGGAGTGCTATGTATGAGTTGCGAATGCCTTGAGGCCCCATTTGATAGCTCTCAGCTCCAGGATGTTGATATGAAGCTCGGATTACTCTGCGATCCATATGCCATGATCAGCAATACTGACCATGTGCGTTCCCTGTCCTGTCAGGGAGGCATCTGTTGTCACCATGAGAGAGGGTTCTGGTAAGTCAAACGGCATGCCCCTCAGTACATGATGTGGCTTCAGCCAACACCATAATGAGTTTCTAACGTGTTCCAGAATGTATTGTACATTGAAATTCTTCCTTGTTGGGTGTATGGTGAGAATATAGACCAATCAGAGCCAGTTTTGTATGGGATGCATGTGGAATCATGCCTTCCCTTGTTTGTGGAAAGAAGAGGTCTGTAGGGATTCTGTTGTATTGAAGGAGGAGGACAAACTGGTGGAGCTGCCAGGGTCACTGGAGGCATTTGTGAAACCTCAGAAATTAGAGTGTGAATTTTCCCTGGAGGTGCAGCTGATAGAGCAATGGCACATTCCTGGCAAGCGCCATAAAGGGAGGCAAGATGGGGCCTGAAGGCTGAGTTGGTAGAGTAAGATCTGGCAACTGGGGGGCTCGGGTAGATCAACAGGAGGCTGTGCTTCCCTAGCAGGATGTCCCCTATAGTTAGGGTCTGGGCTGGAGGATGGGGAAAAGGGGGCTGTCTCAAGTCCTGGTGCCAATGGTGCTGGGAGTAATCCCCTGAAGATCTGCTCTGAGAATGGGAATATCTGCTATGAGAATAAGAATAGCGATAGTCACAACTGTAGGAATCCCTGTGTCCCTTGTCCCAGTAATAGCAGGGTTCTCTACAGCCGTGAGGCAGGCAACAGCTGCAGGGAGAGGTACTCCTACCCCCATGAGAAGTGTATATCATTGGGATTGTGAGAGCCTAATGTTAGGGGACTCAATACTCCCTGTCAGTGCTGTGTGGTACCTGGAGCATAAGGGTTGCTACAAGCAAGAAGAAACTAGTTAAAAAGAAACTAAAAAGCACAGTTGCAAGGGCTACAAGTTTGCAAGAGGTGTGGAGCCTGCTGGAAGCCCAGATTAAATTCATCCCGTAAGTTAAAAAAGGAAACAGGAAGACCAAATCTCTTCCACTGTGGTTAAATGAGGAGGTGAAGGAGGCTATTAGAGCCAAAAAGGCATCCTTTAAGAAATGGAAGGCTAGTCCCAATGAAAATAATACGAAAGAGCATAAACACTGGCAACCTAAATGTTAAGTGTTAATAAGGCAGGCCAAGAAAGATTTTGAAGGGAGGCTTGATAAAGAGGCAAAAACCAGCAACAAAAACTTTTTCAAATACATCAGAAGCAAGAAGTCTGCTAGGGAGTCAGTTGAGCCATTAGATGACAAGGGAGTAAAAGGCGCTCCCAGTGAGAATAAGGAAATTGCAGAGAAGCTGAATGACAGAATTACAGGGCATGTTGACAAACATGGCTTAATGGGGAAGAATCAACACGGATTTAGTAAAGGTAAGTCATGCCTCACTAACCTGTTGGAATTCTTTGAGGTTGTAAATAAGCATGTGGACAAGGGAGATCTAGTAGATATAGTGTATCTGGATTTCCAGAAAGCATTTGATAAGGTCCCTCATGAGAGACTCTTGAGAAAATTAAAAAGTCATGGGATAGGAGGTAGTGTCTTACTATGGATCAGAAACTGTTTAAATGATAGAAAGCAAAGGGTTGGACTAAATGGTCAGTTTTCACAATGGAGAGATGTAAAAAGTGGTGTGTCTCAGGAATATTGGGACCGGTGCTGTTTAATGTATTCATTAATGATTTGGAAAAGGGTGTTAAGAGTGAGGTGATCAAATTTTCAGACGACACCAAGTTATTCAAGGTAGTTAAAACACGAGCAGACTGTGAGGAGCTGCAACGGGATCTTACAACACTGGGTGCCTGGGCATCTAAATGGCAAATGAGATTTAATGTGGACAAGTGTAAAGTGATGCACGTAGAGAAAAATAATCCAAACTATGCGTACACAATGCTGGGTATTAAGCTAGGAGTTACCACTTAGGAAAAGGATCTGGGGGTGGTTGTGGACAATACAATTAAATCCACAACGCAGTGTGCAGCAGCAGTCAAAAAAAGCAAACAGAACGTTAGGAATTATTTGGAAGGGGATACAGAATAAAACTGAGGATGTCATAATCCCTCTATACAAATCAATGGTGCGACTGCACCTGGAATATTGTGTGCAGTTCTGGTTGCCCCATCTCAAAAAAGACATCGCTGAATTAGAAAAGGTACAAAGAAGGGCAACAAAAATGATCAAGGGCATGGAAGGGCTCCCGTATGAGGAGAGGCTTGGTAGGCTGCGACACTTCAGCTTGGAGAAGAGACAACTGAGAGAAGATATAATAGAGGTCTATACAATCATGTGTGGTGTGGAACTTATGGGTGGCAAGTTTAAAACAAATAAAATAAAATAAAATATTTTTTCACTCAGCGTATAATTGGGTTGTGGAATCTACTGCCAGAGGCTGTGGTAAGGGCCAGTACTATAGCTGAATTTAAAAGAGGTTTGGACAAGTTTCTGGAAGATAGGTCCATTAGCAGCTATTAGCCAGACAGGATCAGGGAACATGACGGGAGCTGGGGGAAAACAACACGGAATGAATCCCCCCATTGTGACCTGTTGGGTGTTTCTCCCAAGCCACCGTGATTGGCCACTGTCGGAGACAGGATGCTGGGCTAGATGGACCACTGGTCTGACCTAGTATGGTGCTTCTTATGTTCTTAAGACTGGCTCAGTAACCTGTTCAATATCCTGAGCAGTGCCAGAGGTGGTACCGAGGGCAGCACCGTGGGTGCTGGTGGCAATAGCGGTAGGTGTAGAACACTCAAATATGGAGGCTGCTGGTGATGGATCTGGTGCCAGCTGACACAGACCGTGTAGAACACAGCATGATGGAACTCTCCTCACCTCCACCCTCAGCAAGGCTTTCTTAGTAAGAATGTCCAGAAGCAGCGGCATGTGGTACTCTCTTTCAGAAATTGAGAGCATGGCACCTCTTATTGCCAGAAATTGACAAGACAGGCACCTCTTAAAGCCTGATTTCTTTGACATGTAATGAAGAATACAGTGAAGAATACAGTAGTCTGAGGGCCACTGAAGCCCTGAAGAAAAATCTAATTAACTATAACTTTGAAGAAAGTAAACTATCTAACTAAAAAATAATAATAATTTTTTATAAAGCTACCAAGTGCTTAGAATTAAGCGACTGAGGGTTCCTAATCTGTCAAGGGCAGTTGGAAGGAACTGGGGCAGGGAGGCTCTGCACCCTCCTCTTATCTTGGCTTCTCTCATGAGATCAAAAGCCCGCACAGAGGAGGGGAGTGGGGGAAAGAGAGTGCTAAGACAGAGTCTTGACTCCCTTCTAGATTGTTCCAAGCAATCTGCCTGGAAACTGCTGATGAAAAGGAGTTTCCACTTGCCTGAGGTGCAGGAAGGTATCGCATCAGTGAGAACTGTGGAGCTCCTTGAAGAAGAACTGAAATAACATTTGATTGATCATGTCATCCAAGTCTAGTACCATTATTGCATAGGAGAGGAGTACCATCATTTCATATAGAAGATTCTAAAGTGTTTGTTAAAATAGAAGGCCCCAACAGAAGGCCCCAATCCAAACTTGTACGCCTAGCACAACACATGTATGCCATACACACGTGCAACACATGCAGAGGAGGAATGCACCCAGAGTGGGTGTGAAAGCCCGACGCAATGAACACCCAATGGGAACAGCCCACAATGTACACACATGGTGCAAGCCTCTGCTGTACCTTGCTAGAGAGAGAGAGAGAGAGAGAGTGGAGAGGAGTAGGTCATGGAAAGATCCTTCACTCATTCCCTTGTGCCTCAAAGTAGCCCTGCAGTTCCTGGGGGAGAAGGACTCGGTACAGCTGCTCTGCAGTCAGTGGCACTGTTTGTGTTCCAATACAGTCTTGCATGCACAGACTCAGCTGCCAGCCAGCAACTGTGGGCATTTTACTTCTAGTTGAACCAGTTATGAAATGCTCATGGTTCGGTTACTAGCCAGCAGCTGCCTCTGTGAACACACAACTGCACTGGAACACAAACATTGGCCCTGCTGTGCAGCCACTGCAGCTGGCCCTCCACCCCCAGGAACTGCAGGGCTGCTATGGGGTGCTGGGAAGGGGTGGAAGAATCCTTGCATGAGCTGCACCTCCTCCTCCTCTCTCTCTCTCTCTCTCTCTCTCTCTCTCTCTCTCCAAACAGCAGGGTGAACCCCATGCACGGCTGCCTGCCACTGCACAACAGAGACTGGCACTTGGTGTGCACATCATGGACAAACTGTGGGCTGTGATTGGGGAAGAGCACTACTGGAATGCACTGGGTGACTACACTCCCTCCACGCACATGTTGCTTGGACCATGCCCTAAAACCACAGTTAACTGAACATTCACAACCAGCAGGCAAAATTTAAATGTGTTGCCTAAGAGCCTGATTGTGCATTGTGCAATGTCTTGTGAATGAGTTGCACAAAGCTTGTGTGGGCCCTTCCATGCAGTGCTCACACAAGTTTAGGATCAGGATGAAAATCTGCAGGCCTTACTTTTGTTGAATACTGCGTCACTTCACAAGTAGTCCCATCAGGAGAAGGAATGGAGAAGTCAAGCCCATAATAAGATCAATATGATATATGAATAAACCCCATATTTCAGCAGTTTTGAGATCAACAACTGATTCCAAGTTTACTCTGATTTGGCTCACTTCCAGGTAACGTGTTAAACTAAGATAAATGCTATCTAAATGGAGACTAAATATCAGCCGAGTGCTAATTGAGCTAAAAGGTTAAATCCACAAATGATTTTGTAGAAAGCTAGGTTAACGAGTCATCCACAGCAAACACCAAGAGGAAAGCTTCATTTGATAACCCTTACATTCCGTGATGCCTTTTGCTCTCCACATGACCATCCATCCCAATGTACCCAAGTTTTAATCCTCTGGAAACACCCACCCCTCCCCGCCCATCATGACCCATGCTGCAGAGTGTTGTTCGGTGGGGGGAAAGAGTGTGGACATACAGACATGTGTCTGTAAAACTGCTGTCAGTTCACCTTGCTTGCATGTTTTGTAGCTGTTGCAAAGGCACAACAGCTGTAAACCAGGATGAGCTTTAAAGGATGAATGAGGCCCACCCAAGCAGCAACCATTTTGCCATACTAGTCAGAGGTCATTCACAGGATTAGCTGTGAGCATCCAAGTCACCCATTTAGAGTTTCCCCTCCTGCTAGAATGGGGCTGGCAGCCAGGACTTTTTCAACCTGGCAGGTGAGTTAGCTGGCGTGCAACCGGAAGCTTTGTGTTCGGCAAGCACCTTCGTGTTTGTAACATGTTGCAGCTGCACCCTCTCCAGTGCAGACACTTTGATTTCAAAGGGATTCAGGCCTCATATGTATGTAGTACATCTCATATCATATGGAGATGTAGGTGGGACAGACAGATCCTCCACACCACAGAATTTGCACAGTCAGGGAGCAACTCACAGGGTTATTTCCATAAGCGATGGATAGCACTAGCCAGCATCCCCAAGTATTTGCATAGCTGAAGAATAGCTCACATTACCACCACACCCTCACACTCACTTTCAGGTGCTGTGGTATGTGATGAGAAGTAGTTACAGTAGTACTCTAAGGCCGCTTTTAGACGAGCGGCGCTCCGTTTCGCGTCGGCGGTGCACATATTTTGAAACCTCCGCCTGGTCTAATTAGATGAGATGGAAGTGGCTTAATATGCCCATATTACGGCGGTGGCGCATTTTTTAAGTGCGCAAATTAAATACCTCGATTATGAGGTATTTAATTCGCGCACTTAAAAAATGCACCTCCGCCGTAATATGCGCATATTAAGCCACTTTCATCTCGTCTAATTAGACCAGGCGGAGGTTTCAAAATATGCGCGCCGCCGTCGCGAAATGGAGCGCCGCTCGTCTAAAAGAGCCCTTGGTCTATTAGTCAGGATGGACGCGGATCTGTATGTACAACAAACATACATATGCTTTATGTATGCACGTGGATTATACATACAAAAAACACGTGTATAGTGGAAAGGCTAAAGGGGAAGGGAACAGGGTTTCAGCTAAAATTGTCTGTCACCTTCTTCCCAGATGGAGGGAAGAGGTTGCTGAGGTGGAGCAGCAAACAGTGCTCCCTTTTCCTGCATACAAGTAGAGTTTCTGAGCCATAGAGCTGCTCAACTCACATCCATTTACTAAATACGTAGATTATACGTACAACAAAGATGCCTACTGTGGAAAGGCTAAAGGGGAAGGGGTACAGAATTAGGTAACGCTGTTTGTCAGAGCAGTGGGGCTGTGATCAATGGCTAAAATATTCCTGAGCAAATATTGGCAGGGAGGGGGACTTTCCCATTGGATTGCCATGGGGTATGAACTCCCCAGAGGAGGGGGCGGGGGGGCACATTTCCAGGGGAAGCCCAGAAACAAAAGGCAAAGCCAAAGTAAGGCTTAGGTAACCCCTCGCTGCTAATGGGTGATGGAAAAATTGTTAAGCATTGGATACTAGAGATGGGACTCCGGGGCAAATTTCAGATTCATTTTTTTCTGATTTGGTTTTATGAGAATTTCAGTTCTCAATTTGGTTTTGGATTTGGTTTATTTGCATTGAATCCCCCCCTCTCCCCAGATTTTCTGCACTGGAAAAAAAACGGGGGGGAAATCAACGAAAAAACCCTCAATCACCCAAAACTAAATTGAGAACCAAAATTTTGGGAGAACCGCATCAGCCATTTTCAGGTCAATTTGGTCAATTCAGGTCTAATCGAATCTGAAATTCCCATCCCTATTGGATACCCCACAATCTGCTGTCTGAGGAAGGAGCTTGGATAAGATACACAAAAAGTTAGACAGTGGAGGGACAGCACAATGTTCCCAATGTTTCTGAGTGAAAGGAAAACTCACTGGGTGCCTTGCAGTGAAACTAAGGCGGGCAGTATTCTAGGAGGGGAAATTTAGTGTATTCTCCAGTGTGTCCACTACATAATCCCAGCTCCTATTTTCCTGCAATAGATCCTTCCTTCCCACAATTTGAATGGGTATATTAATTGATCACAGCAACTGAGGGAAAAATAAAGGCAGATGGCTTCAGTAGCTGCTACTGAGCATACTCAATTCATCTGCTCATGTTCAGTAGTATAAAAGTATTAATTTCTCATGTATACCAGTTCATCACACTACATGAGTGTGCTACACCCTGAGGAGGAGAGATGCACACTGGGATGGAGACTCCCCTGTACCCCTACAGGAATTAGCAGTCCCCACGTCCTCCTGGAGCAGTGTTTGAGGGGAAGGGGACCCACCCTCCTGGGAAGAGGAGCACAGTCCGCAAGCCCTGGGAGGGTGGGAGGTTAGTGGGTTAGAGGAGGGAGGTCTGGAAGCCAGGACTCCTGGATGCTCTCAGGGGGGAGTTGTTGGTATATGCAACATCCATAAGTTAAAGTTACTGAATTAAGAACAGTTAAGAACAGTAATTGACTATAGAGCCACCAGATGGCGCTGCTATGTTTATTTGTACATGGAAGGGAGATGGGGTTTTACAGTTGAATTCCTTTGTGTAACCACTCCTTCTTCCCTTCTCTCTCATTGTCTCAGTCTCCATTTTGTCTTACTACTAGTTAGAGGCAACTAAGGATCTGTGCCTGGGAAAGCTTAAGTAAAGTTCTGTTTTTAAACCTTCAGCTGCATTTGTCTTTACTGATTGCGAATCAGTTATTACTCTGCAACAGGAGTGGGGGTACAACACAGCATGTAATTAAACATAATGACAGACTACCATGCCATTGTAAAATGGGTTATAGAAGGTGGGGCTGGGAGCCCAAACTCTTGGGTTCCCTGGGAGGGGCGTGGAGACTAGTGGATAAGAGTAGGGTGGACTCTCTGGGAGGGGATTGGGGGCTCCCCTCCCAGAGGGATTGAGGTTGGGGGTTAGAGCAGGGGGGAGCTGACATCTGGTAACGTTATATGAGGGGGAATTCAGTGAATTCTCCTTT
Source organism: Sphenodon punctatus (assembly GCA_003113815.1). Classification (NCBI taxonomy): domain Eukaryota; kingdom Metazoa; phylum Chordata; class Lepidosauria; order Sphenodontia; family Sphenodontidae; genus Sphenodon; species Sphenodon punctatus. Next base: position 828,253 of record QEPC01001982.1, on the reverse strand, counting down.
CAATAAATATGGAAATTCTAGAATAAAAAAAGTTTGCTTTAAAATAAGAATTCAGGTTCATACAAATTCAACTGTAATCCAAAAGTATAGAAATCATACGTTAAGGCTCCTACCTTGACTTGTGTGCCATGTAAGCAGTAAAGTCTCACATACTGTGCTCGCTTACAACTTAGGCTCCATGCCCCCACACTTTGCCTTGGTCTTTCAGCCCCGATCCTCTTCCTCTGCAAGTTGGGGACAACACTGAAGCTGGGGCAGCAAGCTCTTCCATGCCTCGGTATTATGGACTTGATCCCTGTCTCCATTGTAGCCAGAATTTCTCCTTCATTTATAGCTCCCCTCGCAGGCAGCAGCTCAGTAGTATCTACTTACTACAAAGGTAATTAAGAGGCCAAGCAAATATTTGTCCTAGTATATCATAAACTGGGGTACTCTACTGTGTTTGACAGTCAGTGGGCTGTGGTTCCTGACTGAGGATTGGTTACCATCAGTTTCCCCCAACAGAAAAGCACATATGAAAAACATACAAGCATTTAGCTCCCACCCCGACTGTCCCCAAACCTTGTCCCTGAATACGTATCACCCATCTCTCAGTCATCTTCCCCCATATATACACACACCCGCCATCTGGGTACCCTCTCCCCATAAAAACACTGCTACCCAGCCCTGGCTTTCCCCCACCCTTGTCTGTGGATACACATCAACCATTTTTCAGGCTTCTCCTCCCATACTTGAGCCAACACTTGTCTGCTCATTACTGCTGCATACACTTCCCACCGCTCAGCCTTGGCCATACATACTAGGGATGGGTGAACAGAACACGGTTCGGATGTTTGGTCGTTCGGTTTGAAACCCGACTTCAGGTTCGATGGTTCGGTTCAGCCGAGTTCGGTTTGGCCGAACTTGGCTGAACATTCAAAAATAGCGAAACTGAAATGAAATTGAAAATGAAACCTAATTTTTGGCCCTGGAAAGACGTTTTTCTTGCCCCCAAACTCATCTGAACACGCCTGAACTGTTTGGTCATTCAAGAGTTCGGTTCGGACGTTCGGTTTGGACGTCCGAACAGACGGAGTTCGGACATCTAAACTGCATTCGCCCATCCCTAATACATATACATCATTCATTCCTGATGCCCTCCTGTACCCAGCTTCAGTGTTGCCCCCAGCCTTCAGAGGAAGAGTACTAAGGCTGAAAGACCAAGACAAAGTAGGGTTCATGGAGCCTAACGTTGAAGAGAGTACATGTTTGGCTGTACAATGGGTGTTTTTAGATGGATGCAGAGGCAGCCTGCCCCGGAGGTGGACTCTTGCAACTGCCCATATCCATCCCCACCTGGGTCGAGTTCAGATGGAACCAGAGAATTTCCCAACCCACAGTCCAGTCATGCAGCACTCCCACCCCCGCACCACAGAATTGTGGTTGATCGCCCAATTTTCTAGGCTGGCGCCCACAACTTTATGATGTTACCCGGGACAACGGCCAGCTGAAAGGGAATCAGCACCGTGGGTCCATGCAGACGACAACCAGCTGTGCCACTTCGGGCTGTTGCCTGGGTTTGGCCAACCCACTCTGCCGCCACCACTCTGGGATGTTCTGGAGCATCGACAGCAGAGCACCTGCTCCACTTCAATGTCCGGAAGGACACCTTTAGATGAACGGGTCATCCATGGTTGAAGCAGGCTGGTAAGGCCAGCACCAGGACAGCCCGTCTGAAAACAGTCATTGTCTTTACTGCTTACATGGTGCACAAATTAAGGAGGGAGTCTTAACTTACAATTTCCATGCACGGGTTAATTTATAAGAACCTTGACTCCTCTTTTAAATGTAAAGGGTTTTTTTATGCAGAATAAAATAAAATATGTAAAGTGCTTTAAAACTATTGAATGAAAGAAACTATGTAGCTGAAAAGTATTACGGTTATCAGTCCCTGATTACGGAAAGCACTTCCCATGTGAATTTTTTCTCTGTAAACAGAAGAAAAGTGCAGTCCCTGAGAGAGGCAAGAGCTGTGTTGCAGTATCACTGCTTTAGCACCTTACATTTCAAACTAAAGACCATCTATTCAGTGGACCAACTTGCAGAAGAATCAATTACGGAGTTTTACAAAATGATTTTGGTACCTACAATACATTACTGTTTAAGAATATTGATTAAAAATGCTTAATGGAGATCATGAAAAGTGAAAGCAATTGCTTATCAAATTTCATATGAAGTAGAATTAATGGAGAGTTCATATTATGCACTATACTGCAGATCCATATATTAAAAAGCCCATCATACTTCTTTCTATCTAACATCTATGGGAAAGTTCAAAATAACTTTTTGACCATTTATAATAGTTAGCTAGTCAAGTCTGGAAAATGTTTTCTCTACCTGACACAGATTGTGCATGAATTAAAGAACCATCTGTGGCAGATGCAACTACAAAGTAGGACAGGTTTGTATAATATGATGCAATCAGAAGAAAGTGAGATTAGAATATTTTGATGTCAGTCTTTAAAAAGTCTGGTGGTATTGTTTGCAATTTCCCCACAAAAAAAGTGTCCAGATATTTTTCTGTAACTTCCGTGGTCTTTGTAATTTCTGCAATGCAAACAGTGTCTCCTACCTTCTTCTCTAATCTTACTTCTAACACTACTGTCCTCTCTAACTCAACCTGATCCCAGTCACTTTATGGGTTGTTACTTGTTACCAACCCCCCAGCCCTTGGGATAGGTGGATTTATAAATAAAAATAAATAGTAAATACATCTTTTATATTTTCTTTTTTTATTAAATATGGGATTGCTGAAATTTGCAAAATCTCTGGTAAGCTGACTTGTGTATGTCAATCTTAGACTGTTTTTAATGAGACACTACCACGCAGGTCCACCAATCTCTCACCCACCCAAGCACCCATCTGACGGTGTTTTGGGGGGACGCCCTCCCGTGACCCATGCACCACCCACCCATGGCCACTCATTGAGCAGCAAAGAAGAAGCCGGGATGCTCCGTGCGAGGGCAGGCAAATCTGTGCTTGGGGAAGGGCCCAAACGCATCTGTGGCCTGTGTGAACGGGGCCGCACAGTCACCCAGGGGACAGGTTAACCGGCACCATGGAGAAAAAGTATCACTCCCAGTCCCACCCACACCTCCACCAGGAGCCCTTAAAGGACACACGTCTCTGCAGACTGCCTCCTTTTCTTTTTCTGCTGCTGCCCTTTCCCTGTCTATGGTGCCTTCTCCATCTCCAGCTGGATTTCGTGCTCCCACAGCTGTATACATGCCCACTCCAGCTGTGCAGCCGTGGCCTCTGGCAGTACCCTCACAATCCCCTTGGCTGGTGCCGCTGGCAACTCATGGTGCACCAGCGCAAGTATGAGCATGTCCTTGCTCTTCTCCTTACCGTTCTTCATTGTGTCTAGGTTCCTTGAGCAGGTCTTCCTTGGACATGTTGGTGAAGTCAGCAGGCAGGACCATGGTGGCTGGCTTTCACTACTTGCCCAAAATAAAAAACTAAAATAACAAATGACTCTGCAATTTCCTGTAGAACTCTGATTGTTTTCCTCAGTGCCAGACAGAGGACACTATTGCTGATTCACAGTCTTGCTTAGGCGTGTCAAAGACCCTGGCAAAAAGGCAGCAATCTGGGCTCTGAGTTCACTGGCTCGCCACTGTAACAAGTCTGCCCCCTCCCGCCCCCCCAGCTTGCACCATTAGGGGGCTTGGAGAACACTGCTGGGGCAGCCCGATTCCCTGCCTGATCACAGGAACCCCTGTTCCCCCAGCGGCCTTATTCTTCAATTAGGAGGCCTTTGGGGAGGAGGGGGCAAGGGTGGGTTAGGGTTTTAGCTCTTCCCTTACCTTTTATTTTGATTTGTTTTTCCCGACCCTGTTTTGGTTTTAAATTGCTGGATTTTTAACAATGTTTTTATTTGTTTAATGTTTTTATTGAATTGTACATCGCCCCAGGATGCCATTGGCATGGGGGAGCGACTAATAAATGTATAAAATAAATAAATAAAATTAGGGGTTCACTCGAGATTAGGTTCACCTGCAGTATAGGCTACAGGTCCCAGACTTGCGCTCTTGCTCAGAGAACAGACTGAGACCACGTTTGGTTGAGGTGAAAAGCTTTATCTATAGAAATTGCTTAAAGTATGGTACAGAATGAACTACAAGGAAAAGGCAGTAGGAAAATAAAACCATAACAAATGCAAGGCTACTTCACTAGCATTCCATCCCTCTAATCCTCACATTTTGGGCTTGATGGGAAGCGAGTTTTGCCTGAGTTTTCCAGGTTAGAATAGTCTCTTGACGCCAGGTGAGCTGGCCGGCCTTCTTGGCTCCTAGGCACAGAGTGCCCTCTGAGTTCTCCCAGAATGAACTCCCTCCTTGGTTCAAACAGGTCCTTAATAGTCCTTAGTGGAATGCTTCACATTCCTCCAGGCCATTCTCCCTTTCCTAGGTGGTGCCTGATGTCTTTGATGTCCCTCACTCCTGGGCAGTTATAGTTGGTCAGGGCAGGTTGATGGCTTTCCTGTCCTTTGTCTGTAAATCATTATGGTGCTCCCCTGAGTTAATTTGGCCCACCCTGGTAAGTCCCCAGCTCCAATGCCCTGACATCCTTTTGTGACTGAAGTGCAAGAAATGGTAATAGGGTCATATGTCTATGGTTATCCAGATACAATGTTATTATGACACATACATCATTCTCATGTATACTTATAAATATCTAATATTTGACACTACAGACCTGACGTATGTTTGGTTTGGTCTCCCATTCCACCACAACACACATGAGTTTCAACTCACAGTGGATCCGATCTCACACTTTCCCTCAACTCACAGCACAGTAGAGATCCACTGCCATGGAGTACATAGTCAGTGGCAGCCAGGTAAGCAAACGGGAGCTGGGGGGAGCGCAAGGTCAGTGCCAGTGCTGTACAGAGCAGCAGCACAGGGAGAGCAAGATGATAACCGACAGTGGCTGTGCTGTCGGATACCCTTGTGGAGCACCGCCGCTCTCCCCAGCGGTGGTCTCCCATTCCACCACAACACACATGAGTTTCAACTCACAGTGGATCCGATCTCACACTTTCCCTCAACTCACAGCACAGTAGAGATCCACTGCCATGGAGTACATAGTCAGTGGCAGCCAGGTAAGCAAACGGGAGCTGGGGGGAGCACAAGGTCAGTGCCAGTGCTGTACAGAGCAGCAGCACAGGGAGAGCAAGATGATAACCGACAGTGGCTGTGCTGTCCCTGCTGTTCAGCTGAACAGCTATGCTGTTCTCGTCTCCACAGCTGGGGTGGGGGTTCTGATGCCTATCCCTGTGGCTGCATGCCCCCCACTCCTTACTTGATTGGGTGTTCCCATCTCACCGAGGGTCCAAGGCCTTGGGACATAGATACATCTGGTTGCAGGCACCTGATGCTTTCAGATTTGCCTGCCATCCAAACCGGGCAATCAGTGTTTGCTGTGACTTTTACATGTCTGCCATGTCCTGGGTCTATAGCCTGGCAATGTGCAGTCAGGTGGGTATTGCAGTGTGGGATGCCTGTGTATCCATGACACTGGGCAAACTGTGGCTTAGGGATGATATCCTGCAGTTGCTGGCGGATCCCTTGCACACGTGTTATGGCTATGGCCTTCTGTCGCGTAACTGGTTGCTGATTGGACATTGTGTGTGCAGCTGTGATTGCCAGCAGAGAACAAGCGAGTTGGGGTTCCATGTTCTGGGACCTACCATGGATAGGCCTCTGATGGTAATGCTGCTACCGTGGGAGGTGAGTGAGAGCATTGCTTTGCAGGACATCTGTCATCTGACTGAGTTTTGGCTTCGCCTTTTTGCGACCATCCTGCTGAGAGTCCATGGTTACCAGAGAGAGCGGCAGGAATATGAGGAGCACATGCATGAGCTGCAGTTGCTCATGCCTTTGGTTGAGGGTTCCTACCTGACTGGGACATCTGATGCATCAGAGATTGCTGTCCTGTTAGAGGTTTTGACCCAGCCAGATGTCCAGCTCACTCTGGACAGTGGGGACCCCATTGGCCCGAACTTCATGGTGGATCAACATATGTATACTCAAGGGTACCAGGGAGGGATGTTTGCATGGGCAGGGTATGCAGACGGTGCAGTGTTCCCAACCTCAGCTTTGTCGCAGTCATGACCCGGCTTTGGAACAGTCAATGACTGCCTGTTCCTGTCTCCCACGTTCATGCGTATGGGACTCTGACTGCTTGACTTTGCCCCTAGACTCCCCCCACACACCCCATTACCATGCTGTGAGCCACCTGTGAGAGTCCTGTTTGTGGCACGGGGTTCATGGCCCCCACCTCAGCAGCTGTAAGTCCCCTTGGAATGGGGCCTCATGAAATGCCACTGTTTGCCCCCAACTCTGTGATGTGTGGGGCATGTGTTTGGGACAGGACTGCCAGCCTGGCGGGGAGTATTGTGTGTGTGTAGTGTTGCTTGGCTTTTTCAGATGCTGTCCCATTGGTCTCCCTGATACATTAAACATCCCCTTGTGTTCCTGAGCTGCCTGTGGTTTGTGTGCCATGCCCAGGGGCTTCATTTGTTGTCGTCCAGTGCCCTTGTATCTCTGCTGGCCAGCCCTGCCTGCTGCAGCAGTTGCATGGGTCCACTTTCCCCTGTCCCTCTTCCCACGCCCTCTGGGATTTCTGATGAGGGTGGGCGGCAGTGGCTGCAGTGGCTTCACTTGTCCATGAACCGCCATGTTTTCACGTCATGCAGTGGGGTGGGTGGGTGTTGATGTGGGAGCTGTGTGGTTCTTGGCCTGGCCGGTGGACCAGTTGTCCAACTGAACTGTGATCAGGTCCAGTGGGTGGAGGGATAGATGGGTGGGGGCCATGGACTCTTTGGGAGTCATACATTTGAACTGCTACCAACTTGCCCAATGTGGGTGGGCAATCTGTGGCTGCTCCATTCTATGCACACGGACCCCTCCCCCAACCGTGCCCATTTAAAAACGGCCTTAAATATTAAGTGCTTTCCAGGGTTAGAATACTCCCATAAGAATGGGCCTATATGATCTTTTGAAAACATGAACAGGTGCAAGCTATGAAGGCAGAAGCCAACCAAGCAAATGTTGTTGGCCTATTGAAAGCTTGGGATGGATTTGGAAAGGAGGCTAGTTTGGAGTCAGAGCTGACTGCTGAACAAGTAGGAGAATATTTATCCTAGCTATTCCTGGATATAAGATGCAAAGCAATAACAAAGCCTTGATGCCACAAATATGGGGGATACAGTGGTCTGATGTTTCTGATACTGGTGGGAGAGGATTGTTCTGATAATTTTCAAGGAAAATTTGACATTTTAAAAGACGTCTCTTTGAGCAACTGAAAGCGCTAGAGGGCTTCAGACTGAATGAACAGTGTGACGGTAACTGACGTTTTAAAAGAAATTAAGTTCCTCAGGGTGTTTCACTTTTCCTCCATGCCTATCTTCAGCATATGTTGGTTGTTCTTTATCTGGGTGCTAATTTCATATAAGTAATGTATTCTTGTAACTAAGCTAAGCCATGTAGTTAAAACTTCTCAGCTTCAAGAATGTATCCCTGTCTTTCCTTATGTACATCTCCCCTTGTCTCCCCTCATTTGTTCATTCTCAAATGTAAGCTCCTTGGGGCAGGGTCCTGTCTCTAAGTACAACTGTTCAGGGCAATGCACATTGCTAGTACAATATAAATAATTAAACATTGCTATAATTAATACTTAAACAACACCAATCCCAAAACAGGCCCTAAGACAGCCACTATTCACTGACCATTTACTGAACCCTTTGCTTCCTTTAAAAAAAAAAAAACTGGTCCATGAGAAGACCCTTCCTTTTATCCCCTTGACTACTTAGTTTTCTCAAAAATCTTTGATGAGGGACCATGTCAAGTGTTCTCTGAAAATCTGAATACACTATATCAACTGGATCACCCGTATCCATATTCTTGTTAATATCCTCAAAGAATTCCAGTAGATTAGAGAGACATGATTCCCCCGTTATTACAAAACTATATTGACTCTTCCCCAGCATGTCATGTTTGTCAATATGCTTAATAGTTCTTTTCTTTACAATGGCCTTCACCAATTTGCCTGGTGGGCATTAGCCTCACTGATCTGTAGTTTCCAATGGTCACTTTTTATGCCTTTTAAAAAAAATTGAATTACATTAATCACTGCATGAGAAAATCACAATGCACAGATTTTGAACAGTTTAAGTTGTGTATTCAAACACCAGAATTTGCACATTTTAAGCCAATCATCTCTTCTTGAAAACAGGTGTTGCCCAATCAGATTCTGTCACTTGTGTATTCAAGTATCAGATTTCAAAAACTGAATGAGAGGAGCTGTGCAAACATGTTTTAAAAATGTGACCAATGTATATCCCAGATTTAGTCAGTATTAACACATCATATCTCTCTCTTGCATGACAATATAACAACATTGCATGAATGGTTTAATTGGCATACAACCCATTTAGTCTTTGGGAAACAAAATGGGAACTTTTTGAGGAGACTGACATGATCATTTTTAAGTGACCAATCATTTACTGTTGTTTTATTATCTCAGTGGACACTGTTGTGTTTGCCTTAATTATTGTTTTTTAAATAATCTATACATAATACTCAGGGCCTCAGATATTCTGTGACAAAAACAAAATAAAAGCTGCAAGAAAGTAACCCAGATTCTCTGATTTTCCACGGGGCACAATACATTTTGCAGGTTAAGTAAAGTATACAAAATTAATTCATTTGCATAATTTGGATTACCTTGTTTTTTATTTTATTTTTGTTCAGTTGGTGCAATAGGGTTGGTGCAATAGGGATAGGAAGAGACGAATTGGGCAGTGAGGAAGGAATGGAAGGAAAAGAAGAAAATAAGGTAGTAGGGCGTAGGAGCAAGGAAGGATAGACTAGTTGAGGCTCTGGGGGCTATGAGAAGATGGGCTGGAAGAGACAGAGGGACAAGTGGGATTTAAAGAACTGGAGGTAACAGCTACCTCACTCCCCAGCAACCAGGCAAAGTGGTAGAGGAACTCTGTCCTGTCTCCAGTGCACAAGTTTAATTAGGCATAAGAAAGTGAGCTCCTGGCAGCTGCAGGGAAGGGCAGTTGTAGGAACCCATTGCCTCATCACTGCCTGAAGACATCAGCAGACCAACAAGGGAGAACTTCACTGCTCGAGACAGTTCCCCAACAGCTGCCAACTCAGCAGAGAAAGCCCTAGGGCCGATAGATAGAGCCCATTCAGAGTAGAACTGCTATATATTGGGTGTCATGTTTATGGTTAGTAATCTCAAACATGAAAACTGACTTAACCATTAGTGGGCCGATGTCCTTTACAGAAAGGTCTGTTATGGAAGAGAGAAGTTCTTCAAACCTTTTTTCTCTTCCCACTAACAATTCCTCAGCTTGAATTCAGTTTTACCAGATCATTTACACCTAGGCAACTCAGAAAGCTGAGGAATGATACGTCGAGACCAAGAACTAGAAATAGTGCCCTTGGGACTCTGGAGAAGAAGGCAGCTGGCTCCAAAGTGCCATCATTATGCTCTACTTTATACCCTTGCTCCAGCTCATTAGGCCCGGCTCCAGCGCCCTGGCAGTCTAATAGGGCTCCCTGACTACTAGGCTCTGATTGGCTCCTGGTTAGATAAAAGTTATATGACAGGACAAGGGAACCTGGCAGATCAACGCTTAGGCATGTTGGTGCCTCAGCCTTGCTGTCTCTTGGCTCCTGGACTGTACCAGCTTGTTTCCTAGCCTACTCCTTTTCCTGTCCTGCCCCAGCCTACTTCCCTTTTGGCTATGGCGAGAGCTAATGCCTAATAAAATTAAACTAAACTAAACTACCCTTTCTAGCACTTTCTGCCTGTATTGGACTGACTTCTTGGCTTAGACCCCTCACTTGTTCTTAGATCCTGCTCTCTTGATTGCCCTTTGGCTTGTTACCTGGTTTGGCTTGCCTCCAGTTCTGACCTTTTGATTTATTGGACCTGACCCCAACCCTGTTCAAACCTGATTTGCCCTTACTCTGTGCTTTACTCTGGCTTGGATCCTGTTGCTACTTGGCCTGGACTCTGGTTTGTACCTGACATGAGGCTTTTTATATGGGCTGTAATAAAGATATAGATCTAAGTGTCCACTATTTTCATGGCATTTCACCCAGTGTTATCTCACTAGCTCCTATGTTTGCTTGCCTCGGTATTTATAGTGATGGCAAAGTTAGGCACAGACTATAAAAAAATCATCATCCCTAGTCTATTCCAAAACACACAGATTCAGTTGCAAGGGGTGTTTCATGTGAAGAATAAAAATTGCCAATCCCCTCGTGCAAGAATAAGTGCCCTGGCTTTGGCAGCAGCTGCTAGAAGGCACCCACAGCCTACAAATAGCAGACACAGAGCCAACTACTGCAGTGGGCAGTTGTGGGCTAATGAGGAGGCATGGGTCAGATCCAGAGCTGGACTGGATCCACGTGGCCCAAGGCTGCTGTTCCTGAGAGGCAACTGAGCCAAAGTAACCATGCTGGTAGACAAAGCGTTAGAGAGTTCTCCCAGGGAAGCATGGCATGCATGACTGAGAGTACTGGGAGGAGGGAGCAGGCCATAATACTACACAGCAGGGAGGAGCAGTACTACACCTGTTTGCACAGCCAGTCCCATGTCAAATTCGGGACATGAGGAGTAAATCAGGAAAGCTTCATGGGACAGGACAGGAGGAAAAAAGAAGACCAATCCTGTGATGCCCCACGCAACCTGGTACACTTGAGAGGTATAATCACCATAACAAAAATGCTCAAATGAATTTCAAGATAAGTCACCTGAAAAAATTATGCACATTGAGTTATTCTGCAAAGTAAAAAGAAATGTCCAGCAGCCATAGTGTATACTTCACACCATTACACAGTTTTACTGGATAGCATAGCTGTTCTGCACCTTGATTTCCTTAAGGGAAAGTCTTAAATACTGCAAGTGAAGAGAAGTGAGCTTCTATGAAAACTACATTTTTAATACACACCCAGCATGATCTTCCAGTGACTGCACTAAAATGTTGGGTCCACTAAAAGGCGCTAGTACTAGAGGTGAAATGAAAAACTAAATTGCTGCTCATTAACATTTTTGAAATTTCAGGAACTGGTATCAATTTCCTACCATTTTCCAATACTGATGTGATTTCTTGTTTCTCGCAGTACCTTCCCAATGTATTGTCTTTCTGCTTACTGTTTACCACACACTGCTCATTTACTGCTTACCACATTGCCAAGGGTACCGTTTTACTTCAGGGTTTGTTGTTTCCACATTTCTGAGGCAATCACTGCGTGAAAAACCCACCCCTTAACTTCTCCCAGTGCCCCTTAACTTCCATTCAGAATGGTTATTCTGTGTTGCTTCCTTTGCTTTGACCAATCTGCAGCTGGATTGCAGATTAGTAAAGAAATCTGCGTACTAGACAATGAGTGACAAGGAAATACAAGCCAAAATGGAGTGCAAGAAATGTAGTATTGCATCGGTATTACCTCTCAGGATTTGAAATGGATGGGAAAGCGGTAAATGGCAAAGTGGTCAATTAAATCCCAGTAAGCAGAAAGTTGGTAAAGAGAGAAACTAAATATAGAAAAATGTAGAAATATGTAGAAATAAAGAAAGCTGGTAAACAGAGAAACTAAATATAGAATGAGGCATTACCAAGTACTGAGAGGTTCTCAATTAGACCAAGATGGTATTGGGAACCAGGATTTTGACAGGAATTCCTATTTTGTGATTTCATTACATACCTGCCACAACACCATCTGCTGCTTTCATGGAAAATTCAGTTTAGCTAAAAATATGCAATTTTCCCTTCTTTTAATGCAACAGACTTACCAGGTAGGAACACACACCAACACAGTTTGAGAACTGCTGCACTACAGAATAGAGCAGTAGACAAGGAAACCATGTTCACACACACATTACTAACAAAATTATAATTACAGAATCTGAAAACGGAGAACAGAAACTGGATACAGAATTTGTCCACCAATCAATGTATATTAAGGAAAGACATAATAGGGAGTTAGACTACACTTTGAGGATGGCCTGATTAATTTTCTTTTGTTATCCAGCTTTCAATATTCCTAATGACAACTTCAAATCTCACTACATTCTAAGCATGGGATGTGTGAGGGGAAAAGGTTTTCAATGTGACACCAGTTTTTCAATGCCTGTAAAATTGTGCCTTTTTTCATTATCTGCACTAACATTAATTACAGTTATTGCAATTTGTTCTTGGTAGGAGGTGCTCTGTCACTTGCAGCTTACTCAGAATGTAGCAGCACAATCACTCGCTGATTAGAGCTATCCTGATCTCAGTTTATGCCTGTCCTGGTTTCTTTACATTAGCAGCTTATAAAATGGTGGGCTGACTTTCAGTTCGAACTTCTAAAGGCATTAACTTCATTGACCAGGGTACACAGGAGATGTGCTCCTTGAACCTGGTACAGATAGTATTCCTGCTCATGTACTATATGCTACTTAAGGATACCACTAAGTCAACAGGGTGTCACCTTTTTGCAGAGGTGGGCCCCAGGCTGTGAAACAGCAGCTTGCAGAACCAGGGCATTTAATTGATCCTGCTGCATATTTTTAGTAACCAATTTATTTATAGTTCATTCAAAATTGAGGCAATGTAACAGACGATAAAGAGTGGAGCCACTAATAAGCATTGCAACAATGACAGGAAAAGCACATAAGCAAACTATTCAATAAATAGAATCCAACACCTTGAACAGATTTATGTGTTCCCCAACACCTCTTACTCCAGCCACATCTGTGCTCAGAGTGCAGTATAAAGCTGGTTTCCTGCAGAAGCTTCACCGTACTTGACTGTGGTTTCATACAAAATGCCCTTCCAGTTCCAATCCACCTGGGCCAGTCTCTGTTCATTCCAATATTTGAAACCAGCAATAGGGCACAACAATGCAAGAGGAATGTTACCCCTCAGGCCCAGCATCAAATGGGCATCACCATATTGATTCAATGGCAGCCTTGCTAGGAGAAACTACCCAAAGGTTTGTGAAGGCACTTTGGGGAATGGTGTCCGATTAAGGGAAGGAGAGTGGAGCAGGACTAAGGGTCACTGTAGATGTAAGAGCAAGAGACCTGTGTCCTGTGATGCCAGTGAGGTAAGGTGTGCAGTCTCTGGAGACTCAGGTGTTCTGAGGGCAGGGTGTTTGGATGCACAGACGTCTGTGAGGTTGGATGAGCTCTTGGGAGTTAAAGAATGGGGAAAGTTAGCAGGTGCAGGGGGACTGAGCTGCTGGTTGGGCAGAGCAGGCAGAAGTTCAGTTCCCCAAGATTCAGCACAGAAGTCCCTTCTCAGTAAATCACAGTCTTTCTTTTTATTATTTTGTATTATTATTATTATTATTTTATTATTATTTATATAGCACAAACAATGTATTTTGTGCTGTACAGTCAGTAGTTAGAGATAAGTAACTTCAAGGGGCTTACAGTCTATGGATGTTGCTACCATGCATGGCCTCCCACTAAGTACTCATCCCGCCACCCATTTGAAGGTGGAGTGGTTGGATGCCCACTCCTGTGAGCCCCACAGTACTCACTGAAGTTCCCATCATTTATTGAGTTTGCCTCTCCCTCGTTCCTCAGGTTTGGGGGTGCTCCTTGATTCGCAACTCCGCCTGGATGTCCAGGTGGTGGCTGTGGCGAGGAGTGCCTTTTGGCCAGTTACATCTGGTACGGCGGCTTCAGCCATATATTGCACACTCAGACCTAGCCACCATTGTCCATTCATTCATCACTTCTAGATTGGACTACTGTAACACGGTCTACGTGGGTCTACCCTTGGTAATGGTCTGGAGACTGCAGCTGGTGCAGAATGCGGTGGCCCGCCTCCTTACGGGGACGGGTGTCCAAGAGCATATAACACCTGTACTTCGTTCACTGCACTGGCTGCCTATAGTCTCCCGGGCTCGCTTCAAGGTGTTGGTTCTTATCTATAAAGCCCTAAATGGTCCGGACCCAGCCTATCTGCAGGACCACCTTGCTTCCCAGGTCCCAAATTGACCCCTGTGGTCAGCTGGACATGCCCTGCTGGAGGTCCCCCTGGTGCGACGGGGGCCACATTTGAGAGGGTGTTCAGGGGGGTGGGTTTTGAAATGCCTTTTATGGACTCCTGCTTTGCTTTTATTGATCTTTTTAATATTTTTATATTTTTTCTAATTTGTTATTTATTAGAATGTTTTTATTATTATTATGTTGTGAGCTGCCCCAAGCTGCCAGAGGCAGGAGGAGGCGGCATAGAAATTAAAGTATAAATAAATAAATAAATAAATAAATAAATTTTATTAATTAAAATGTCCCCCACAAAATTTCTTCCCCCTGCATTTTTAAAGTCAAGGGAAAAGGGCTCATGCGACTCAATAGGATCCAGCACCCCCTACAAAATTTAGCCCAGATTTAAGTCACTGCTGGTTACATAGTAGCAGGTAAGCAGGGAATCCAGAGCCCTCCTTGCTTGCAGCATCTGAAGCAGGAGTGGGACTGTTTAACTCTACCATGTCACAGACACACACACACACACACATATATGCTGTAGGCAGAGGGTACTCCTGACATTTTCTCTCGGGCAGCAAAATGCATAGAGCCATCCCAGTGTACATAAAAATAAAATGATCATGTGTCCTGCATTCCGCTTAAATCCCTTTCAGACATGCATGAAATATGCGTTGTTTTGTTTAAAGTGCATATTTCGCACACATCTGAAGCCCTCTGTGTGCTCTATTCCCAGTCAGTGCAGTTTTCAAATCAGTGCACTATCAGGTGAGGTAAACCTACCTTTACAAGGGCGGCTTTGGATTTGTCCGCACTATTCAAACGTTGGAACAATGCTTACTGCGCACAGTCTGAGTGCGCACTTCAGGCCATTTGTCCGCCAGCCCAGAAGATGCACCAGAACAGTGACGGGGGATAAGGGGAAGGTAGGGGAGGGGAATCAGGGCTGGTGGGGGGGAAGAGGCAGGGGAGGGGAGCTTCACAGGGATCAGGGCTGGTGGGGGAAAGAGGCAGGGGAGGGAAGCTTTAAGCAGCATGGTAACATGGGAACAGATTAGTGCACACTTAATGTGTACGCTGAACATATAAAATGCACAAACTGGTTAATGTGAATGTAAAAGGGTTTTACGTTGTGTGCTTCAAAGAGAGTGCGTTATTGTTTATCCTCACAAATTGTGCATGCCTGAAAGAGCTCTTACTGCCTCCTCTTTTCCTTCGGTCTATTTTTGATTAAATATTTAAAGTCATTTCATAGATAGATAAATGTGCAAATACAACTTTCTCTGTTGTTCCTAGCACTGAAAAGTTCTCTTCTGATCTATCCCTTCTCAGCTCCTCAAAATATTCATTTCCTTGCAGTAATAATTTGTCTTCCTCCAGTGTTTACTTGACACTCTTCCTCTTCCTGTCGACTTATCCCCAAAGTTAGCCTGCCTTGATTCTTGCTTAGCTCCCCATTAATTTTCTCCTCATCCTAGTACAACAACATGTCAATTTTCCTCTCTTTTCTTGCTTCCTCAAATGTTTTCCCCTATTCCCTGTTCCCCCACTCAAGGCCATTTTGAGATCCTGCTATGTCCTCCCACACTTCAATCTCCTACTGGCTCTGCTTGTACTTTGCTAATAAGAAAGAGGCTGAGAAAGCAAATTAACATGAGAGGAGCCAAAAGGACAGCAGCTTAGGTTTCAGAGGCTCTGCAAGCCTTAAAAGTGAAAAGGAGAAAGGGGTTCTCCAGAGGAAACTAGTTAAAGCCCAGTTGCAAGAGTTACAAGTTTGCAAGAGGCATGGAGGCTGTTTAAAAGCACCCTTCTGGAAACCCAGATTAAATGCATCCTGCAAGTTAAAAAAGGAAGCAGTGGCTAAATGGGGAGGTGAAAGAGGCTATTAGAGCCAAAAAGGTATCCTTTAAGAAATGGAAGGCTAGTCCCAATGAAAATAATATGAAAGCGCATAAACACTGGCAACGTAAATGTAAAGTGCGAATAAGGCAGGCCAAGAGAGATTTTGATGGGAGGCTTACTAAAGAGGCAAAAACAAGAAACAAAAACTTTTCAAAATACATCATAAGCAAGATGCCTGCTAGGGAGCCAGTTCGGCCATTAGATGACAAGGGAGTAAAAGGGGCGCTCAGGGAGAATAGGGACATTGCAGAGAAGCTGAATGAGTTCTTTGCGTCGGTCTTCACGGCGGAGGATATGGGGGAGGTACCTACGCCTGATCCTTGCTTTTTGAGCAAGGAATTTGAAGAGCTTTTACAAATCAATGTGACGTTTTGAGGATGTTCTAGGACAAACTGACAAACTGAATACTAACAAGTCACCAGGGCCAGATGGCATTCACCCCAGAGTTCTGAAGGAACTCAAATATGAAATCGCTAGGATGGGTGAACAGATCGCGGTTCGGGTTCGGCCGTTCGGTTTGCCTGCGTTCGGTTCATCCATTCGGTTCGTCCGTTCGGTTCGGCTGCATTCGGTTCGTCCGTTCGGTTCGTCCGTTCGGCTAGTTCACCGAGTTCGGGTTCGGCTGTTAGGTTCAGCCATTCTGTTCGGCCGTTCGGTTAGGCTGTTTGGCTGTTTGGTTCGGCCATTCGGGAAATGTTGTTATGGGTGTTTTTTGTTTTTATATGGTTTTTTATTGGGTTTTATATGGTTTTCTTTTGTTTTTTATTTGGGTTTTTTGTTTTTATATGGGGCTTTTT
>QEPC01001982.1:775341-796037 GCA_003113815.1 Sphenodon punctatus | reverse complement strand
ACTGAAGCTCAATCCCGATAAGATGGAGGTGATGGTGATGGGCCGGGCGGGGGAGGTGGTGCCCCCTCTTGTGGAGGGGGTGTGCCCCTCCATGGCTCCGCAGGTTCAGAGTCTGGGGGTATTATTGGATGCAGGTCTCCGTCTAGATCAGCAGGTGGATGTGGTGGTGAAGGCGGCTTTCCGCCAGCTGTATCTGGTGCGGAGGCTGCGCCCGTATATCTCCAGATCCGACCTGGCCATTTTGATCCATGCCTTCATCACCTCAAGGCTGGACTACTGTAACACCCTCTACGTGGGGCTTCCCTTGACGCTGGCCTGGAGATTGAAGCTAGTGCAGAATGCGGCGACCCGTCTCCTGACAGGGACGGGCCGACGAGAGCACATAACACTGGTGCTCCATGCGCTGCACTGGCTGCCTGTAATGTGCCGAGCCAGGTTCAAGGTGTTGACGTTGATCTATAAGGCCCTGTACGGTCTTGGACCTGGATACCTTAGGGACCACCTCACCCTCCGTGACTCAGGACGGATTCTTCAGTCCACCGGGGGCGCCTTCTTGGAGGTCCCCCGCATAAAGTGGGGGGCTACAATGGAGAGGGCATTCTCGGTGGTGGAGCCCCAGCTATGGAACTCCCTCCCAGAGGAAGCACGACTGGCCCCGAGTCTGCTGGCCTTCCATCAGGCCTGCAAAACATGGCTGTTCTCCCAGGCCTTCGGAGGCGGGGAGGGGAGGGTGGACTAAATTTTTGTATGGCGGAATTTTAAAATTGTTTTAAATATCTGTGTTGGTTTTTATATTTTTATATTGTGATACACTGTTTATTTTATGTTGGAAGCCACCCCGAGATGCCGTAGGCATACGAGGCAGCACATAAATGGAATAAAATAAATAAATAAATAAATAAATAAATAAAATGGAAGCTGGGGACAGCAAGCTCCCCCCCCCCATAATATGGACTTGATGAGCCACAATTTCTCCTTCGTTCATAGCTCCTCTATCAGGCAGCAGTTGTCCCCCAAACCTTGTCCCTGAATATGTATCACCCATCTCTCAGAATTCTCCCCCTTCTCAACACCTACTTCCCCCTGTCCATAAGCACATTGCTTCCCACCCCTACACGACTCTGAGCCTTGTCTCCCCCATATACACTCTCCCAGTATCTCGTGCCCATTCTCCATGCAGACACTGTTCGTGATCCTTGGCTGCCCACAGTCTAGCCTCCCAATACACATCCCATACCCATCAACCTTGTCCCCCCCATATACTCCCCACCCCACCCCCCCACTTGGAATTCCCATTCTCTCAAACTCAACTGAAATCACATATATGAAAAACATACATGCACTTCACCCACCCCTGACTGTCCCCTAAACCTTCTCCCTAAATACACATAACCCACCTCTCAGCCTTCTCCTCCCATATATACCCCCCCAGCACGTAGTTAACCCCTCTCTGTATAAACCACTGCTCAACACTCCTGCTGTTCCCAGCCTTGTCCGTAGATATAAATCACCCATCTATCAGCCTTGTCTTACAATATACACCCCTCCCAGCTCCTGTCTGCCCATTGCCAATACATACACTTTCCCCACTCCTGTCTGCCCCCCAGATTCATCTGTACATACACATTACCCATTCCTCAGTCTTATCCCCTATAAACTCTCCCCCACCACCTGGCTGCCCTCTCACAATACAGGCACTTCCCACTGCCCCCAGTCTTCGCTCCCTGTACGCATCCGGCATCCATCAACGTTGTTCTTCCCATATACAGGCATCTAGCACTCAGCTGTCCTGTTCTCCTCAACCCAAATGAAACTATATACAGAATGCAGGGGGTCACGCCCTGCTGTCCCCTATTTCAGTATTGCCCCCAACCTACAGAGGAAGAGGATTGGGGCTGAAAGACCAAGGCAAATCATGTGCACATGGAGCCTATATTGTAAGCAAGCACATTATGTGAGACTGTACAATGTCTTTACTACTTACATGGCATGCAAGTTAAGACAAGAGCCTTAACTTAGTTTCTATACTTTTTGGACAGAAGTGGATTTGTAAGAGCCTTAAAGTGATTTTTTTAAAATTTTAGAATCTCCCTGGTTTTGTGTTGTTTTTTCGTGTGGGAGGGGGAGTGTTCCATTTTATTTTATTTTAAATTAAAGGGGAATGCACTAAATTCCCAATGCTGCCAACAGGAGTTTGATTGGCAAACAAGCAGCCAGCCATCAACTTTCAGCAGCAGCACCACCAACACAGTTTGTGATCCTGAGGAAGACACACACACCCCTCACCTTCAGGAGAATTCTACTCCTGAATTCTCTCTGAGAAGGTATTTATTTATTATAAAAATGTACTATCCGGTATTCTGTATACAGTTTCATTTGGGTTGAGGATAACAGGATAGCTGAGTGCTGGGTGGCTGTATATGGGGAGAACAAACGTAGAGGGAAACATACATAGCTGCTGGTCATGACAGACCCAATCTGGGCAAGGTCACGGGCCACCATAACAAACATTATATCCCGCTTTGGCCCGATCAGGGAGACCTCAGCCCAGGCTGTAATCCCAGAGGTCTCCTTGATTACAGGCCAGGCTCACCACTGACACACCCGGGCGGGAGCAATCTGAGGTGAACATCTAGCAGGAGACTAACAAATGTGCCAGTGGCTCGTGGGCCAAAATGGGCCTCAACGGGTCAACATCCCATTTGTTAATACCTATTGCTTCACAATCTGACCAACTGTGAACTCAACAGTTTTCAGGACAATTAACCCAGTAGTCCTGGCTGGCACGCCCCCCCCCCCCCCCCATCAATTTGTGGGGGGAATGGCGGCCCCCCCCCCCCCCCCCGATTTTCAGAAGCCCTATGGAACCCCTGCCTAGTCCCCACTCCTGCCCCCCCCCATTATCAACCATTACTGTTTGTCTATGCCCCCTGCTCTAACCCACTACACCCCACTCCTCTCCCAGAGCTGGGGATTGAACCCAGGAGGGTCCTGGCTCCCAGCCCCACTTCTCTAACCCACTAGCTAGGACTCTCTCTGCTGGGGCTAGTGGATTAGAGCAGGGAGCCAAAACTCCTTGGTTCTCTGGGAGGGGTGTGTGGTTTAGTGAGTTAGAGCAGGGGGGGCTGGGAGGGAAGAGGGCTCTAGTGAGTTTGAGCAGAGGGGTGGGGAGCCAGGACTCCAGGGTTCAATCTCCAGCTCTGAGAGAGCAGTGGAGACTAGTAGGTTAGAGCAGGGGTGCGGCTTGGAGCTAGAACCCCCAGCTCCACCTTCTTGAACTTTCTGCCCGATCCCCTTGCATGGAGCGGCACGCCAGCTCACCCTTGCAGTCTCTGGCCAGTTCTGTGTGGCAGGAGGAAGCCCCAGCTCTAGCTCTCCCCAGGCTGCGTGGGTTAAGGAAGCCGCACAATCTTGAGGGAGGGGAGGAATTGTCATATGCACCCTGCGGGCGTGCTCTCTGTAGTGATATGAGAAGTGCTTAGAGACATTTCCCAGCCACAAGGGGACCAGTGGGGGGATGGGCACCACTGTGCTGAGGCAGCAGCACTAGCCTCCCTTTCCTTTTTAATGCTTATGAATGCGACTGGGCCACAATAACCCACCCAGTGAAGAGGAGTCGGCAGGCCAGCAGGCTCAGTTGGCAGGAAACCTGCTCTTCCTCCTGCTTCTCAGCCACAAGCAGAGCAAACACCCTCGGGCTACACAGGAACAGCTGTCTGGGCCACTCAATTTGCAGGGAGGCAGCAAGAAAACCCAAGTTTGCCCAGGGAAGGGAGTTGTGAATGAGACCTTTTGGCAAGTGCTGGGAGTCCTTCCATCCCTGGAATCAGTTGACAGGGAGCCAGCTGAAGGGTAGTGGCTTCTGGTAGAGACTTTAGCAGCAACCAAGTGGGGAGGCTCCTGCACAAGAGCAGCAGCATGGGAAGTATGCAAATAGCTTCTGGGCTCTGAGCCAGGGGAGAGGCAAACCTGGTTCTTCCTTTGGGGCATCTCCGTAAACACACACACACAACCACACCACTAATCCAAGCAATCCTCAATACAAAATCCTCAAAGTCATAGGATAAATCATCTCAGTTTTATTATTTAGTTTGTGATGGTTGTAACTTTGTTTGTGTTTGTTGTGATTTTATGTTTGCGATTTTTACTGAGTGGTGCAGCCTCCTTATAGAGCCACTCCTGCAGCTCTATAATCTATCTATGTATGTAATGTTATGTCTTTCTGTATCTATCTGTCAATCTCTCTCCTATGTTTCTCCTTACCCTAATGTGAAATGAATGGAGTTACCATCTCTTTCTGGTGTCTTGTGCTCATTTCCTGCTGATTTCATGAACTGCCTGTTTGTCCATCAACTTCTGGCTCTTTTGACATTTTCTGGAACCTCTCCATGTTTCCTGGTGTTTTAAGACATTTTACAGGCTATACCAAGACTTTCAGACACATTCTGATACTTTCAGAGACTTTACAGGACATTAGAAAATGACAACCCCTCCATGAAACCACTCGACACCTTCAGAGATGTGACTACCAACTTCCACAAATGTCCTACAATGACAAATTTCCTTTGGGTGCTCCTCCTTTGATGAACCATTCTGCCCTATAAACCTGCCCAGTGTACTGCGCATGTGTTGCATTAGTTCACTATTTCACAATCTCCATAGGATAAAAATGGAAAATTCTAGACCTCAGAACTTTTGAATTACGCAATGGATTTTCTAAATCTAAATTCAAGCAACAACAACAAGGTACACTTGAATTTTCTCACATCTCTGCACCTTCATCCTAATAACTTTAAGCACACTTATTCGGATTTAAAGAAAACGACTACAAAAACCCCCACAAAAACCAGTTCTGTCTCCAATTCTGAAGACCCCAGAACTCAAGCCATGTTTCAACTGATCTGTCTGAAATTTAGACAGCTTCTACTCCTCACTCAAGTGATGTTCCCTGCCAGATTCCATACTGATGGGATAAAACATCCTGATTTTATAATGAGTAGACTTTGTGTGGTTTTAACAAGTGCAAGTCTCCTTAACTATAACAGTAAACGTCTGCTACCTAAACATGGTTTCTTGCTAACATGCACACTTTAATTAACTGAAAATATGTCTCAGAGAAGACAACCAAGAATGTAATCCCAAGATTAAGCAAAATGTTTGTCTTTAACAGTTATTAAAACAAACATTAGGAAATATTCTGTAACCTATTTACTTATAGCAGTGGTATGAAGCAATACAACTCTCAATGCAATTACCACCCTAAATTTATTTTTCTTCCCACAGCTAAACAGAAATGTTCTCACACAATATTTAGTATGGAATTCACCAGTTAGTATGGAACAATGATGTATTATGAAGACTGATTGAAACAGAAAACGATACTGATAAAAAATAAAGTATGTCGTAAAGTACATTTTAAAATCTTCACAGCAGAACAAGAAACATTGCAGAGATAACAGAAAGGATGGGACTGTTGCCAAAAGTCATGCCAGAAACAGAAAAGACAATACCATGTTACCAAGTCACAGAAGAATATACTATCCTGCTATGTTTTAAAAATTATAGAAAAATAATTCTGAGCCAAGAAAAGGGTAGTTCTTTACTACAAATAATTAGACACTCTGGAGTAGGATATATTGCATGATGTATATCCATTCCAAACTGCATTCAAATTAGCTTCATTTGTTTCTAGATAGTTTAAAATATTTTACTGGTTACTGTATCGCTCTGAAGACTATTTGAGTGGTCTACATGGCAGGCCCAGCTCGTGTCCAAAGGCACCATCGCGCCCTCACGGAGGGGGTTGCAGTGTTTAGTTTAGACACATTAAAACTAGACCTGCTTTACACTTCACCCAATTTGCCCTTTAGAATCAATCTTTATCCCTAAAGTACAGACCCAGCTTAAATATCTACACTATTCTAATATGCCATATAGGCTGTACACCTTACAGACTCACTACAGATATGGATATAGTCCAGCTCAGGATTTACACCTTTGCCCCTGGTCAACCCAACTCAACTCAACACCAACTCAACAGCCAGCAAGAGCTCAGCAGAAGTCACCAAAACCACAGCACTATCTGAAATTCAGACCCCACTCTTAGAATGAATCTATTTCAGGCTGCTCTTCACATCACACAAAAAAAGCACTCTCCTCATGGCTGCCATTGACTTTCCTAGGATTGGCTGCAAATTTGCAATGCCACATTGGATGCCTCCTGATGCCCATCTCTACCACTCCAGAGTTGGGGATCAGAACCCATATCAGGAACCCCCATGTTAGTCTCCTCCTCACTCTCAGCACTGAGTCATATCCATTAAACCATATCAGCCATCAATTGCAATGGCAGCTGTAGCATTTGAAATTCTAAATATATTTCCAAATCAAGATAGAATCTAGCCACAAAATCTGTGATGACAGAGTACTGATGGCGGCAAACGCTGGTAGCTGAACAATTACCTGGGACAGAAAAATATCTTTACTTTACAGGAAGCTGTTCAGCATTTCTGAGTGTATTTATTTTTCCTCTGCTGCTGGTTTGCAACAAATATTCCATCTCCAATCATACAAGTTTATCCATCGTGTAGTCCTCCCTATATTAGCTACAATTCTTCCCATGGAATGATGAAACAAGTGAACTGTCACACCTTTTCAATAAAGCTGCTCATATGCTAAAACTTTTTTTTAAAAAACCCAAAAACCTCTTTATCCTTTGGAACACTACTTATGCACAATATAACAGGTTTTATTCTGGCTTCTACTAAAGATTCACTGTCCTTTTTATTCTTGTGGAATCTAAAGTCCTCACTCAAGAAAAGGTAGTTCACATGACTAAAAGGGGGGAGGGGGATTTACAACCTGAATATTACCTTTTCTAGACATATTTTATTGTTTGTTTTAAAAGGCAAGATCTAATGGGTACTGCAGCACATTATACCCCAAACTTATAATAGTGCAACTCCATGATGGATTTGATCAGTACATGAAAAGTAGCTACAATGTACCCAGATTTTTGCTTAGGCAGTTTGTTCAAAATTATGCACTTATGAATTCCATTTAATTTACACAGGAAGTAGTTAAAATAGTAAATATGTTGAGTGGGATGGGGGAAATAGTTGTGCAGGGCAAGCACATGAACTAATGATGCCTGGTTTCCCAAGGAGGAAATTATGCTTAAATAGGGTTGCCAGATATGCACATTTTACCAGCTACTTATGAAAAATACATGTTGCAGGGCTGCATTTTGCCACTGCAGCCCTGCAACATGTATTTTTTGTAAGTGGCTGGTAAAAATTTGCAGATCTGGTAACATTATGCTTAACATAAGCCAATGAAATTCTTCAGATATAAGGGGGAGTCTCTCTCTCCTCCCCCCCCCCCCCATACACTTATTGTTATGAAACTTTGGGTTTCTACTTATTTTTGGGCCTTCTGCCCACGTGTACCAAATTTGTATGAGATCAACCTTTAATTGATCAACCTGCCACCTCGAGCTCCCTGAGGCAGGAGGGGAGGAGAAAGAAAGAAAGAAGCAAAGAAAGAGAAAGAAAGAGTTTTTCTCTCTCTCTTACACACACAACTCCTTTCTATAGGAAACTAGGCTCAAAAGTGATTATTGGGGATGGGACAAGGGAAAAAGAAAATAACTGATGAATTTTGGGGATGCCAACATAAAAAAGGTAGGATTTTATGTTACTGCTAAAGTGGCTCAAGAAAGAAGATAGACCGGAGAGAATACCAAGTTTGTCAGTATTGGAAAACAATAATATAAAAATCAGGATAAGGGAAGCAAGAAAAAAGTGTTGGTGCATAGGTTCCTAAATGGTGGGTGTAGCAGGTATGCTCCCTGCTCCAGGGTATATAACTTGTACCCTTAATAACTAGTGGGCCCAGGAGAACAGGGCCCCTTTAAGAGAGCCGCCAGGGCTACAGACAGCAGGAGAGTTCGACTCCGGACAGAGGTGCAGGAGAACGGCACCTGCGGGATGGTTAGGTGCGATTACAGGCTCCCAGGATCCGAAGAGCCTATCCCAGACCGGGAGAACCTGCTGGCAGTCAAGATGAGAGCAGTGTAGCAGCCCGGTGGTAGAAAGCCAACTGAAATTGACAAGGGGCAAATTGGAGACCCATCTGGAGGGGAAACCATGGAGTCAGCGACAGGGCTAGAGCTGGGAAGCTCACCTATGATGGACTATAAACTGAGGCTGGGAGCCAGGAGAGCTCACCTCACAAAGACTATGGACTCTAGGTACTTTGGGGAGCCCAGAGGCAGGAAGGAAGCAGTCATGATAGGGCCCTATGTCCAAGGGAACAGCCGGGACAGTTGAAAGTACACAGAACTGGGGTTTGCCACAGGACTGGAGAGCGAGCCCAATTACGGTGAGTCATGACCCCAAAGCAGGGTCTTGCCATCTACAGAGTGCTGGTGATCCAAATTTTAGATATACTTTGCAGGGTTTTATTGTTATTTGGGATCAGGAAATTAAAAGAACTATGGAATTAGAGAATTATGTCTCAAGAGAGGGTCATGTAACTAAAACATTTGTCAAGCCTTAAGCTAGTGTTGAAGGGAACAGATTTTGGATGTGGTCTTGCTGGGTTTGTGCTGCCAGCCAGACATCCAAGATGAAATGAAAAGAGGCTCTCGGGAAGGCATTTTCAACTTCTTCCAAATGGAGGGTTAGAGGTCAATAAAGTATAGACAGGTTTAAGAGAGATTATCTCTGAGGTATGAAGCAGTGGGATCAGATGCAGTTGCCCAGAGATAGAGAGGGAAAGTAGGAGGATGCCAAGACTGAGGCCTGAGGGACACTAGAGAATGGAACTGTTAATGCCCGTTAAACAGAGATTTATAACCTACTCATCAAGCCTTTATCCTCCTCTACTACAGTTCATTCATAAAAATCCTACATCTGCTGCTTCACCTCTGGGAGGTGGGAGGAGACCATTCAACAGAAAAGCTGTGATGACTAAGGTGGAAATTGTGCAGATAAGCAGTTTCTAATGGAGGTTAGTGGAACTTTCTAACACAATACTTAGAGATATTTAGAATGGTAGACACCCTATTCTTTTCCATAATAACTTTGTCTCCTCTACCTTGCTTTTCAGTGAAATACTATTTGTGTCTCCTCACCTAGAGAATAGTATTTTAAGTTCATCTTCTACGCATATCTCAGAACATTTGTATTTTTCTCCTTTTATACAATCAAGGATGGTTAGAGTAAGCTTTCAATAAAGAGATGGAGACATTGGGGGCAATCCAACGGCCCACGTATGCCACTCTCAGGCACCACACTCAGGCCAGAACGTGCGTGTTTACGTGCACGCACATGCCGTGCGCAACACTGCCCTGGGCGGCTGTGCTGCGCACGTGGCATGCATATGCACCTGAGCATGCGCATTCTGGCTTGAGCACGGCACCTGTGGGCAGCATACATGGGCCGTTGGATTCCCCCAAAGTATTTAAGATAATACCTTTTATTGGACCAGTTCCTGTTGGTGAGAGTATTTGAGCTTTCGTGTCACACGGGGTCTTTTTTCAGGTATGTACGGTATTAAAAAGTACATATAAAAAGACACAGGGGCAGTGGGAGATAAGGACAGAAAGGGGCAGTGCCTTTCCTTTCCTGAGCTCCCCAGTCCTCGTTTCCTTTCCTGAGCTCCCCAGTCCCCTGCTTTGGGGTCATGACCCACCGTAATTGGGCTCGCTCTCCAGTCCTGTGGCAAACCACAGTTCTGTGTACTTTCAACTGTCCCGGCTGTTCCCTTGGACATAGGGCCCTATCATGACCATAATGAGGGCAGGCACATGTGCAGAAGGTTGCTCTCCACTTTTGCCTTCTGTGTATGTGCCTGCTTTAATGGTAAAGTAGATGGTGGAGATGACAGCAGGAGTGGGAGGGAAACTCCTCCTCTGGACTGCACTGTGCAGGCATGGCTGGTGGGGCTACAGGAAAATCACCCCCCACAGAGCACCACAGTTCAAAGCAGACAAGGGGCTGATGGCAGGGGCTCGGGGACTCCCTGCAGTCCTCTATGGAGCCACCCAGCCAATCAGCCTGGCTAGAGGAACAATGGAGTCAGTGCCCCCAACCAATCACGACAAAGAGGAGCAGCAGGAAGGCTTGGAGCCATGCCTTCCACCTTCCCTCCACCAGAGTCCATCCCAGCGCAGCCAAGCAGAGCTGAAGAAAATGGCAGCCAGAGCTGTGACTGGGTGAGTCTACATATCCTCCCTTCCCTTCTCCTTTCTTCCCCACTCTCATTTGGACCTCCTTTCTCTCTTCTTACCCCTCATCAAGTTTGGACTCCCCCTTCGCCTTTCTTTCCCCCCTCTCATTTGGGCCCCCCCTTCTTTTTTTCTTCCCCCCTATCTCCGCCCTGAGCTGCTGGGTGAGCAGGAGGGTGCAGGATAAAAATGTTCTGAAATAAAATAAATAAATAAATAAATAAATAAATAAATAAATAAAATCTCATTTGGACCACACCGGTTTTCCTTTCTTCCCCCCTCTGCCTTCTTGTTTGGACTCTCCCCTTTCTCCCATCCTCCTCCCTTACTCCCTTCACTTTCCCCAGGTTTGTCTCACTGCTCCTGGTGATAGGTGTGCTTGAAGGGTGCACTCAGGAAGGAGAAGGTCCAGATCATGTCTCAGTACCATGGATCTGTCTTCTATCTATGTGTGCATGCCCCCAACTTCTTGTTTATCCTGAGTTCACTCTTTCAGTGTGGTCAATGGCTAGTTTTTATTTTGGTCTCATTCCATTTTCTGGATCTGGGTCCTGGGTCCTATCCCTACACTCAAACGCTGAAAAATGAGTTCAGGGTATGGAAGCAGAGACGAGGACAGGCACACAAGGATAAGGAACAAATCTGTGATCTGGATACTTCTGTTCCTGAATGCAGCCCTTAATTACCCGTGTCCCTAACTTCTATGCCAGGGGTGGAGAACCTTTTCCCTCCTAGGGGCCACTTTGAAAATTAGTACAAGCTCGGAGGGCGACATACCCTCCTACAACATTCACTGAGGCTGTTTTTATATGAGGCGCTGAAAAGCACTTCCTGAGCCCCATGCTGAGAGAAAAGCCATGTGGGGAGTGTTTACATACTCCCCGCGCTTCCGGAAGTGACGTGCTCCCCATTGTCAGCAGCAAGATTGTAAGACTGGTTGTAATATTGCAATAGAATATACTTTGTCTTTGTCTTCCTGTTGGCGAGCACGTCACTTCCGGCAGCACGGGGAGCATATAAACACTCCCCTTATCGCTTTTCAGTGCCTCGTATAAAAGCGGCCTGAGTCACTGGGTGTTTTTAGACACACATTTCTCCTGGATGTTTGCTGTAACATCCAGAATTTTCTGTGTGTCTAAATCACTCATCCAGATCTTAAACATCTGGATCTTTTAACTTCTGCATGAAACTTCTCCCAGAACATTTGTGTGTAAAAGATTCTTCTGGTAAACGGCTTTGCTCAAGGCAGCTGTGGTTACTTGGTTTCCATGGCAACCTGTCACGTTTACAGTTGCATCTACTTTAGGCTGCCTCAGGGCAGTGTGTGTGAAGAATGCATCCAGGAACTGCCTCAGGGCAGTGTGTGTATGTGAAAAATACATCCAGGAACTGCCTTAGGGCAGTGTGTGTGTGAAAAATGAATCTGGAACTTACTTGTAGACTTGTAAACCCAGAAGATTGAAACATGCGGAACTTTAATGTGTGTCTAAAAATGCTCATTATAGCCTCTGAGGAAAATTCCCTAAACTTAAGTGGCTGACTCAGGTCACTGATCTGAAGTTAGAGCAGCTCCTTGAAACACTGAATGCAAAGCTTTGAAAATCTCAACTGCTTGAGAATGCTCTACAAACCTTTGCATTCAATGTTTCAAGGAGCTGCTCTAACTTCGGATCAGTGACCTGAGTCAGCCACTTGAGTTTAGGGCTTTAAAAAAAAAAAAGAAAAAAGATTACCCTCTTGAGCAAAGAGAAACAGTTGAGATTTTCCTATTTGGGATATTTTTTTTTAGAAATGTGGTTACATAAAGCAGAGTCAGAGGCTATAATGGCCCATTTCCCATGAGACACCTCCCCCACATGCCCACGTGAGAGCATGGGTGGGAGGCGCCTGTGTGACCACTGTAGCGGGTGGATGAGGGTGCGTGTGCACTCCCATGCTCTACCCATTAGGGATGTACGAACAGAACAGAGTTTGGAAATTCGGTTCGGTTAAAAAAATTGAGTTCGGTTCGGAAGTTCAGTTTGGTCGACCGAACTAATTGAGTTAGGTCAAATTCCAAACTTCTGAGCCGAGTTCGTACATTCAAAACCAATGTTTTAAGCTGTTTTTGGCCTTCCGAACTGGTTCGGATTTGACCAAACAGTGCAGTCGAATTCGATTTCGATTCAGAAGTTCAGTTCGGTCGACTGAACTAGTCGAGTTCGGTCCAAACTCTAAACTTCCGAACCGCGTTCGCACATCCCTACTACCCATCTCCATCCACCTCCACCTATTGGCCACGCATGGAGTCATTGGCCAAAATAGTGATGCCTCCGTGTGTGGAGATTGGTGGAGGTGGGTGTGCGTCTGTGTAACAGCCACCCACGTAGCGCACACCCACTGTGGTGCACACCCACACACCACGTAACCCGCAGCCCATCTGAAAAGGGCCAATGACTCAGTGAATGTTGCTGGAGGGTATTTTTCCCTTCAAGAGATAATGCATTTAGTCAGTGAGATATACTCAGCCATGACACCTCTGAAGAAGGGGTATAATCACCCAAAACATGTTGGGCTACATAATAGTGGAGTTATGTCATGTTGAGATACACCTTGTCTAGTTAGATAGAATTGCTGTATATTTTAGTAAATTGGTTGTTCATTTTTGTATACCTTTGAATGAATGTATAGATATTGTACTTTGTTTCCATAATATTTCCTTGGTAGCTTGTTGGTTTATTTCTTAGTATTGTCTGCTACTTTTTGGTTTCCCTTGGTTTTGACCACTCCCCATCATTATGTGCATGCCCTCATCTCTACTCGCATGCTGTGAACTCAGTTTTTCAGTGCTTGGGGGTAGAAAGTGGTTACAACAGCCAGATCCAGGAACTGGAAAGGGGTCACAGAAAAGCTTGCCATGGACTGCATTTGGCCCGAGGGTCTGAGGCTCCTCACCCCTGTTCTATATGGAACCCAGAGCTTGTACTAATTTTCAGTTCCACGCCTCATTCTTAATGTGCCAGGAACCATGATTCCAGGCTAACTGGGACGTCCTTTGTGTGTGCTCCATGACATTCCTCGAGTCCCACATAGAGAGTCTGTAAATTCCAACATGATGGAGAATGCACCTTTACAAATAGACATCAGAAGTTTAAAGTACCTCAAACAATTCCAGTGAGATCTTCTCCAGATCTATATTGAAGACCTTTCTCCTGGAGTCTCACTTCGATCACTGTCTGCACTCAGTAACTGCCTATGTTTGGGGATCGCTCCATCATGCCTTACGTTAGTGGACAATTGGGTCTTTGGTATTCTGGGGTCCCCCAATCAGTTGTCTGGAGACCCAGGTGAGCACGCTCCTCCAGTCCTTCCCCTGATCAGAGCACTGCATTTTGCTCACTATTGCATGGCATCAACATTGTGTAGTCTTTAGATCTGTATTCACTGTGCTATTTATATGTATGTGTGATTTCTTTCACTTTTAAAATTTGTTATCTTAAAAGTAAGAATCTATACAGGAGAGAAACCCTTGTACATACCAGCAGTGTGAGGAAAGCTTCAGATGAAGCTGGGGCACTCAATACACACCAGAGAATTCACACAGGAGAGAAACTTTACACATGCCGTTGCCGGGAAATGCTACAGGGTGAGCTCAGCCCTCACTACACACCAGAGAATTCACCATGTAGAAGGAAGTCTTTATAAATGCCTGACTGTGGGGAAAGCCTGCAGTCTTAGTATGCATGAAAGAATGCAAACAGTTCCCCAATTCCCAATCCCAACCCCCACCTCAGCTGCAGTTGCAGTTGGGAGAGAGGCAGGCATGAATGGTAGAATTCACTTGGGAGGGGGCATGGGGCAGAATACTTAGGAAATAATATAGAAAACTTAAAGTTTAAATACTGAAACCACACTGATAGGCCTGCCTTTCTCATCCCTAACCACAGACCACCCTCTTCCAGCTATGCTCTCCTTCCCTTACACCTCTTTTCCCCATTAACACAGACCACTCCCTCCCTTTTTCCTCTCTTTACACACCCTGTTCCAAAGTGTCACCTAAAGGTTTAACCCAGGAGCTGCTTGCCTGCACGGGCAGGGCTGATTGGCAACCCTGCAACAGGTCCTCAGTGCAGCAATGTGCATCAGTCCCCAAAGCCAGCAGAACTCCAAACAGAGATACAGTATCTTAGTTAAGATACAATTTAAGCAGACATATTGGTATCTGGAGACCACAGGCCATTACAGGCCAGAATCCTGGTACATACTAAAATGAATGACACAGAATGCCCATTAGGAACAATCTAGAGAGCGTATGGTTGCCGTGTTTGTCTCCATCCCTTACATTTGGGACCAAGTAGTTCATAGGATAGTTTTTCTGGACCAGCTTCTGTTGGTGAGAATGTGAAAGCTTTTGAACCACACAGAGCTCTTCATCAGGCTACTGACAAGTTAGAACTAAATTTAAGCAATGCAAGACCAGTGTATACATGTGAACATGACATTGTGAAAGGTGCTAGTATTTGAATATAAATCAAGAAGCCAGCTGCAAGGTGATGCAAATGTGACCATTAGAGAAGAATAGGGTCATTAGTATTAAAAATAAGGAGGACGTCTGGAAGGCCGCTTTTAAAACACGCTGCATAAAGTCTGCGAATTAAATAGCTCACAATCGAGGTATTTAATTCGCAGACTTTAAAAATGCGCAACCGCCATAATATGCGCATAATATCCCACTTCTGTCTCGTCTAATTACGACATGTGGATGTTTCAAATTATGCGCAATCGCGATGCGCAATCGCGTGCCGCTCATCTAAAAGCGGCCTAGACATGACATTCCGCATGTTCTTTTAAAGCTGTGAATTAAATACCCCTTTAGAGGGGCCTTGAGTTTTAAAGGGAAGGTTTTGATGGGAGGCAGTGATGTTTGTTAGGGGGTGGGTTTGGTTGGGTAAGTAGCCTCGGGAATTGGTGGGTGGGTTATGGGGTGATAGCTTTCACTTCCTGGTGAGAGCAGGGGGTGAAGGGGGAATGGGTTAGGGAGGAGGTGTTGGCACCTCTGGTGAGAGGAGGGATGCAAGATGTTTGGGGAGGGATGGAATAGTATCCTGGTGAGAGAGGGTTCCGGGCGGTATAGGGTGGAGTGGATGTGGGAAATATGGTGATGTATTTTTCTATCCTGGGGCTAATGTATTTATATGTGTTGATGAAACTGTTATTGACTATGTATATGTTATTTCATTTATTGTATTGTATATTTTAAAAATTTTGTAAAGCACCTCAAGTTGTGATCAGTGAAGGGTGGTATAGAAATAATAAATGAAATTAAAATGAAAGTAATTATTGACTCCACTTTTTCCAATGGGTATTCTAGGTCATTCAATTCAGTGTAACCAGAGTCATCATTATTATTAAGCATTTACATAGCACTTTTAGTGTCCTTTCTATGAGCTCCAAGACCAAGAAACAAAAAAAACTTTGAAAAATCCTTAAAACCCTAAGATTCCCAGTAACATCAGATCAACAGGACTACCACACAAAAAAAGAGCAGAATTATTTCCTCCTTTCAGAAACTCTATAATGCTACACAAGACTGAGTAGAAAGCAAGTATTTTGAAGTTTTCCCACTGCAGCAAAAACATAACAAGTCAGGAAAAAAATCCCTTGGAAAATCTTTTCAGTTCTGACTGCAATTTTTCCACTGCATTCAGTGAGTCCCAAAATATCTCCAAACTTCATGCAAACCAGCAAAAAGTTTTCAAAAGAACCAGTTCATTCAGGGAAAGGGGACAAAATTCAACAGGGCTATCACAACAATTTTCCCCTTTCAGAAACACTGGGTGAAAACAAACAAGACAGATATTTCTTTTTCTAGCACCTAACCTACAGGAGCAATTGCTGGTTTCCCCTTTTGTTTTGCTCACAGAGCTTTGCATTTTGCATACTATTGCATGTCATCAACATTAAATAGTCATTAGATCAGTATTCACTGTGCTTTTTCTAATCACTGTGTATTCCATAGTAATGCATAAAATTTTAGGAAGCCCTACTCCACCAACCTAAAAACCCACCAGCCACCACTGAAAAGGCATGTAAAAAAAGTAAAATATATTGGGGGGGTGGGGGGAGTAAAATCCATTCTTGAGGAAGGACCCGATATTTGGCCTGAAAGCGTGCATACTCTATCCAAAAGAAGTTGGTCCAATAAAAGACATAATCTGAACTATTTGGGGTACTTTCTCACGAGACAAAGGCCCTTTTTACACAGATGCGCTAACACCCATTAAATGGGTGTTACTTTTTATTATACATGTTGCAGGGCACCACTGCAGCCAATCACCATGGGCCCTGTGCACACATGATGCCTCCACCCAGTTCCTCTGGGTGGAGATGGGTGTTGGCAGGTGGGTAGGGAGCATTTCCCTGGGTGGAGATGGTTGGGGGCATCTGTGTAAATGCCACTTTCAGTGGGTGTTGGTGAGTGTTTGCTCCCAGCCAACACCCATCTCCACCCACACCCACCCACGGAGCAACCGGCAGTGGCATCCGTTGCTCCGTGGGTGGGTGGGTCTGGGTGGAAATGCGCACCATTTCGCCTCTGGGAAAAACACCAGGAGGCAAATCCTGCGCGGCTTTTGTCACGTGGGAAAACAAAGCCGTGCAGCTTTGGCCCTGATCATGCAGAGGATGCAGAGCTTGATTTTCCATCTCTGCATCCTCCACGTTATTGGAGCCAAAGCCACGCAGCTTGATTTCCCCACGTGACAAAAGCCGTGCAGCATTTTCCTCCCAGAGCTTTTCTGGAGGCAAATGGTGCGCATTTTGTCTCGTGAGAAAGCAGAGTCTGTCTCTTAATTTCTTACATTTGGGACTAACATGGCAACCACACTCTCACCAGCTGTCAATAAAGTCATTGTTGAATAAGAATATTCTAAATGCGTAACATATTTGTAAACAGCAATATGGCCAAAATTCTTATTCCAGTGCTCAGTGTTAATAACTGAGCTGTATGCAAAGGCTGAGGTAAGGAAATGAATAGTTCAGGTTTCTATCTATTCTACATAGCTATCTTTATCAGAGGGTGAAGGACCATAAAATCCAGTTTTCAAAAAATCCTCTGGCCCTTGTCTGGTCCATCTTATGCTTTTTCACACTCCAGCACTGAATGCACCTGGAGCATTTGGTTTTTTCACCCTCTGCATGCCACCCCTGCTTCTTCCCACTATCACCAAATGCCCCACCCATGCACAAAATCCAAACTTCAGGGAGCCCTCCAAGCCATATCATAAGGACTAGAAATATTCCTAGAAGACTATACAACTATGGTTTGGAAGGTTGGAAGTTTCCAAGCTGTTACATCCTAATCATTCAAAAAGATGACAGGTCAGCAGAGAAACATTGAATTTGATAAACTAACTCACCTAAAGTTTTTTCAGTGTATTTAAGTTATTAAATTAGCCCTTTATGACATCATCAGCTTTGCAATGCATATAAGATCTGTCGAGACATACTGTTTTTTATTTATTTGTTTATTTAACATTTATATTCTGCCCTTCCCCAAAGGCTCAGGGCAGTTTACAAAAGCAGAAATCAAAATAATAAAAAATATAAAATAGAAAAATAATTTAAAAACCTAAAAATCCCTCTCCTCACCCCAAATCCCTCCCCCTCACCACTTCTATCCCCACCTGCCAAAAACTCTGCCAAACAGAAAGTGGGTGATTTCAGATGTTACGTTTGTCTGAAATCACCACAGTCAACCTCAGTCAACCGCCGGGGGGGGGGCGAACGGAGGTGAACGTCTGTTTGCACGCATCCAGATGTTCACTTCAGTCAACCACGCCCCGCGGTGAATCTAACCACGCTTTGTTCTCCCACACAACGGCAGCGAACAGAGCATGGTTAGGGGGAATCCAGAACACGGTGAAGGAAAAGTAACGTGTGTTACCTTACCTCCACCACGTTCCGGGGTCCCGGTGGCGGGTGGTGGCAGCGGTCGGATAGGCTGCTGCGGCTGCCTGTCTCAGGGAGGGCGGGTGGCCGGGGAGCACTGGGGGTGGGGCCGTGTGGCCGTACACTGCATCATGCGGCCCAGCCCCCTCTGGGAGGGGGGTGCCCCTTTAGACGTTACGGCCGGGCGCTTTCACCACAGGCCGTGGTTCGGCGGTCCCCACAGCCGGGAGCGAAGGGGGGAACATCTGTTGGCTCCCCCCTTCACCCCCGACCGTGGTCCGAACCACCTCACGGCCCATGGTGAAAGCGCCCGGGCGTAACGTCTGAAATCACCCAGTGTTACGCTGCCTTCGGAATAGGCTCTGGCAGAACTCTAGGTGAAGGGAATTCCACTGCCAAAAATACAGTGGCAGCAACTGAGAACACCTCTTTGCAGGCCGTTGTTGTGCGGACAAAATTGGCTGGGGTACCCATAAGAGGACGCTCCCAGTCAACTGCAAGGGCTACAATGGAGCATGGAAGGAAAACTGGTCTTTCAGATATGTAGGGCCCAAGCTGTTGGGAATTTAAAGGTCAAAACCAGCACCTTTAATTGTGCCCACTGCCTGGAAAGCTATAGGAAGCCAGTGCAAATTATAAAGCATAGGTGTAATATGCTCAGGAGTAATATGCACAGGTGTAATATGATCACAGCAACCCACCCCAGAGAAGAGCTGTGCCACTGCATTCTGCACCAGCTCCAGCTGCCAAAAAGTCACCAAACACAGTCTCACATAGAGCACACTGCAGTAATCTAGCCTCAGGGTAATGAAAACATGGATGATGGTGGCCTAGATCCAAGTCAGAAAGAAAAGGCCACAGCTTCCTCACCAGATGTAATTGATGAAATGTGCTCCCACTCACTGCTGCAACCTGACAATCCAGTTGCAGCAGAGGGTCCAGAAACACACCAAGGCTGTGAACCTGACTAACTAGAGGGAGCCAGACCCCTTCAATAACAGGGGTCCCAATTCCCTCCAAGTCAGAGGACCAGCCTGCCATCATCACTTCTGGATTCAGCTTCAGTTGACTCACTCTCATCCAGTCCCCAACAGCAGCCATGAACCAGGACAGCACCGGGAAGTATATGAATTTATACACATATGAATTAAGGTATCATGCATAATGTGTATCATCAGTGAATACATACATAATGTCCCTTATCTGCTGGCATCTGTTAACATAACCATCAGTCAGACCTATCCCAAAACTATTCTGTAAAAAGTTTTTTCCTTAACCGAAATAATGTTCTGCTTCCAGAGTGTTACTTTAAGGCATTACTGAGGAGACAACCAGCCATTTATGTCAACTTCTCTCTCTTGCAAGATTTCTCTTACTTATATTTATATTTCCCATTTTACACTGCTGCAAGTAGCAAAGCTTCATAGGAAAGGAACAATGAATCAGGTTACATATTGTGGAAATAAAAAATCAATTACTGAGAAATTTGTTTTAATATGTAATTTATAATACTTAATCACTGAAATGCTCTAGATTTACTTTGTGACTAGATGATTTGCAAACTCTCCTTCTCCATGTGCACCCATTAAGAGAGGAAGCAAGAATATTTTGTTTTTTCAGTCAACATCACTACAATATTAACAGCTGGAAAATTCTAAATTTTATATGTGAGATCTACATACATACTCCCTGTCTGTGAGCTCACTATGATGATTAGTTGAGCTGTTGTGGTGTCACAGAATGTTAAGAATCACCGCAAGTGTCATGAGAGAAAGGGTGATTTCAGACGTGACGGGGCGCTAGTCGCCCCGGCATGGAATCACTGTGGGGATTCCCCACTGGGATCACACCAGCACGTCCAACAGACTGATGCCGGTGGGGAATCAGGGAGGGGGCGGGGCCGCGCGGCACAACGTGCGGCCGCACGGTCCCACCCCCCCCACGCTCCCTCACCACACGCCCTCTGGGGAGACGGGCGGGTGCCGCAGCCAATGCGGTCACAGCACCCACCTGAATTGACGATGGCCCGGAATCCCGCCACGGGGAATCACATTCACCACGCGATCGGGGCTGGCCCCGCCAGTTCAACCGATTGCGTGGTGAATGTGATTCCCCGCCGCGATTTATGGGGGTGAACATCTGGGGGGGAACTTCCGTTCCGCCTTCAGATGTGACAAGACCTTTCTCGCCCGGTGGGAATCCACCGTGGTTCAGCGTGATTTCGTCACATCTGAAAATACCCATAGTCACAGACAATGTTTTTCAAATTTCACATGCAGCTTAAAAAGCAAATCAAACCTTTGGCTGTAGGTCACTAGTACTTGGATATTTTCCACATAAACATCCCCCATTATTCAAAACACAGAAGAAATTCCAAAACAAAAGTTGGCAACTGCAAATATTCAAAAATTTTGAATCCAAAATCAATAATTGTTTTATTATTTGTTTTCTGTTTTCTGCAACTGAATATAAAAGCTACATAGACATATCAATTATCATGTCCACCACTATCCAGCTGACTCTCTGACATCTCTAC
>QEPC01001982.1:737849-774254 GCA_003113815.1 Sphenodon punctatus | reverse complement strand
GTCCATTGCTGGCACTAAATAAATGGGTGATTTCAGACGTTACGGGCACCCGATTCACCACAGTGGATTCCCAGCGGTGGCGAACCAGCTAACCACCCCCAAGCCACCCCCGTGGACAAGAGAGGCCCCAAACAGACGTGACGGGAGCGGGACCACGGCAGGGAATCAGACCGGCAGACCACGCACCGGGGCAGTGCAACAGACGTTACGTCGATCCTGGGTCGGGCCGTGGTCAAAGCACCCAGAAGGCGCTGGGGCGGCTCGTCCAGGCTGCTGTCGTGTGCCCTTTAAATCTCCCTCCCCGACCTGTGTTGTTGCTCGTTGCCTGGCAGCAATGCTGCGTGCTTTGTCCCTGGCTGGGAAACATGTTGCTTGATTCCGGCCGGTGGTTGCCATTCAGTCGTTACTTTTTTTGTTTCCTAGTGGGAATCGCTTTGACCACACTTTCGGAGTTGGTCCGGGCCGGAGCTCCGGAAGCGTGGTTATTTTCGACCCCTGGTGGGGATCGACTGGCGCCCCCAAAACAGACGTTCAGGGTGCTTTGGCCCCGCCGCGGGATTGACCACGGTTCACTGTGGTTGACTGTGATCTCGTAACATCTGAAAATACCCAATACAAATAAATGCATAAATGATTAAATAAGCTTGAAGAGATATTTTTGTTGCAGTAGGTAACCAACACACCGATCCTATGATTTCATAACAGCACCTCAGAAGTGGTTTATAACCTAGAAGTAAATGTTAAACTCATATAATATTTTAAATATACATCCTTTTATAAAAATGTGGCTTTATTTTACAACCACAATAAAAAGAAATTGCTCTAATAGAGAGGTTATATTTTAAAGAGAAAATAAACACACATTCCACCAGATTTACTGAGTTAATTAAACTAAATACACTGTAAACAAAAGTCAGTATTATCACAGCTTTTATGAAGTTTTATTTTTTTTCTCTTGACCCAGTAACAAATTTAAACCCTAACAGTTTAGGAGATCAAATTAAATGAATATAAACATTTTGTTTAATGACATCAGCAGTCAACACAGAACATCTGTGTTTTACTTTAAAAGTGATCAGAGAGTATTCTTTTGTTTACGCTACAGATAATCACAAAGTTTATATTTCTGTATTCAATTTAAGCTGGCGGGTGGGGGGAGGGGGAGAGATCATAGTTCCTCCAGGGCCCAAGGAAGCAATATGTTACAAATGCAGGATTTCTCCTTTTTTCTGTTTTGTAACCATGGTAAAACAATAGAAATGAACTTTCCCTGAACCTTTCTGCTTTAATGGCTTGGGTCCATGTTGACCCAGTAGTGAAAGCTGGAACATGATACTATCAAACTGACTGCTGCTAAAGCAATCAGATTCAACACAAAGTATACACATTTCCATTATAACACTAATTTCAGGATCCCACAAAGCCAGTGCAAAGGCAGGCTATTTCTAGTATAGCACTACTTCCTATTGTTTAAAAGCGAGATCAATTCAATAGCCTAAATGTAACCAAAACACTGAACTAAATGGCAGAATGTATATAGAACTATATTGTTATGCTTTTATAATGATAAAATTGTACCAAAATGTATTTGCAGGTAAGATCCAATTCTATTCTTCACCCCCTCCCCGTCCCCACCAAAAAAAACCAAAAGTAACCATTAGTAAACAGATGATTTAAGAGATTATAGATTCATTTGAATGAAGCCTGTAATTAAATTATCACACCTTTTTTCTTAAGGCTAGGAAGAAAAGGTGTATGATGTTTTTAAAAGGTAGAACAGAAGAAACTTTTTTCATATTCCTCTATAGACAATTAAGGTATGAAAGCATAATTGATTTAACCCAATAATTATGAGTTTTGTTATTTCTACAGTCACAGCATGCTAAATAAAGTATTAGGCCGTGACTGGGGTCAGGTCCGTGCACACTGCGTGGAACGGCCACGGACCGCCCACACAGGTTGGGTGGGATGGGGGATTCAAACGGACCAGGGATGGGTGTGCACCCCTACGCATGAACGTTTTCACATGTCCTTGCATGGAGCATCCCAGATTTCCCCCCGATGCTCCATGAGTGGCCAGGGGTGGGCAGTGCATGGGTCACAAGAATGCATGGTCTCCCACAGCACCTTCAGATGGGCATGTGGATGCGCGTGGGATGGGTGGATCTGCAGGAGTTCATCTCGTCTAAAAACAGCCTTAGACAGATCACAATGGCACCATTTTCTGCTACTGTGGTTTAAACTTGTATCTGTGTTTCATGTTTAAGGATTAGAAACAAAGTAGTACAGTGATATCTTTTATTGGACCAACTACAGTTGGTGGTGGTATGCGAGCTTTCAGACCTCACAGGGTCTTTCCTCACCTTTGTAACCCCAGTCCTGCCTGATGACTACTTTGTCTCTATTGCCTATAACTAGGACCAACATGGCAAACCCTATTTTCTCTATTTAAGCATTTCACATTTTCAGGCATTTAATAGTTTCCTTCTGGACCTAGCCCTCAATTCAAGCTTACTCAAAAGTAAGCATAGGCCCTTTTTAAATGGACCTGGGAGATGCCGCAGTGCGAGGGGGATGGGTGGAGGCAGCAGTGGGAGTATGGAGCGTGTGTGGCCTGTCACATGGATGCACACCCACCTCCACCCATCTCCATGCACGGAGGCACCTCCGTTTCCCACAATATCTGCATGTGTGGGCAAAGGGTGGAGATGGGTGGAGCACTGGCGATCACGTGAATGCCTCCCCCTTGCCCACATGTATTGGGGGGGGGTGTCTCATGTGAAAAGTACCATAGTTAGAATTGTAACCTCAGCTATTTAATTTTAGTCAAAAAGTAACTTTAAAAGTCATAGAATGGACTTATTTTAAGTACCGAACAAAAAATTCAAGCAATTTTAACATCATTTATATTATACTTATCCAAACAATATATATTTTAAGGTATAATATGGATCAGGGCCTCTGTTAAATAGATATCCAGTGGATACTCTTTTAAAACCAATATCTGCATGCACAGGGATTCTCATCAGCTTGAACAGTGCCAAGAATATCAGGGTCCACATGTGAGAGATGTCTGCATGTATCATTTTGTAAATAAATAAAAACAATCTCACAATATGTATATTTTGTGATACTGTCTTATTTTGCCATTTGATTTGTTTTGTTTTCCTTTGCATAACCTAACTACTTGTCTGCCTCTTTTTAGATTGAGACACCTTCAGAGCAGAAAAATTAGGAAAATACCTGACATTACCATAATCAAGCAAAAATAATTAGGGTGATTTGATATTTAAAGTGCAAAGCTAGGATAGTTTTTGATACAGGTGATACAGAAGGTGGTAAGCTCGACTTCTAAAGGTGGGCAATAGCTAGCAGGATAGGAAACTGGCTATCCTGTCCTTCATCAAAGATTCTTTGACTCCTTCCAAATTCATTTTCTCAAGGCATGTACTCTTTAGGATGATCAAATTGTATGAGTTTATCATGTCTCATGAATTAGGAATTTCTTAAAGCTCAAAGTTTCAAGATCAGC
Organism: Sphenodon punctatus; assembly: GCA_003113815.1. Classification (NCBI taxonomy): domain Eukaryota; kingdom Metazoa; phylum Chordata; class Lepidosauria; order Sphenodontia; family Sphenodontidae; genus Sphenodon; species Sphenodon punctatus. The sequence goes on along the minus strand of QEPC01001982.1, from coordinate 770,722 downwards.
AAAAACAACAGCTTCCATTTTCAGGGGGAAAAAAGGTTCAGTAATAAATACAAAATAGTAGACCCTAGGAAAATGACAAAGTAAAAAAAAATCCTCGCCCTTCCTAATCCCCCCCCCTGCAATAATGTAAATTATGGGTGATTTCAGACGAGACGGGGTGGCATTCGCCCTGTCCCGGAATCACCCTTCTGATTCCCCGCTGGAATCAGCCCGTCACGTCCAAAAGACATGCCGCCTGATACCGGCGGGGAATCAGGGAGGGGGCGGGGCTGCGCGGCACAACGTGCGGACGCACAGCCCCGCCCCCCTACACTCCCCCGCCGCCCACCCTCTGGGGAGACAGGCGGGTGCCGCGGCCAATGCGGCCGCAGCGCCCGCCCTAATTGACCACAGCCCAAATTGACCACTGCTGGGGATTCCGGGCCGTGGTTGCCGTCCACATGAGACGGGCCCCTTCATCGCGACGGGGAATCACATTCACCACGCGATCGGTGCCAGTCCCGCCGATCGCGTGGTGAATGTGATTCCCCGCCGCGATTGACCATGGCTAACATCTGGGGAGGAACTTCCAGTTCCCCAACAGACGTTACGAGGCCATTCCCCATCACAGGGTATTGACTGTGGTTGAGCTTGGTCTCGTAACGTCTGAAAATACCCTATGTTGTGGGGAGGAAAGGTAGGGTCTTTGTGATTTTTGAACATCTGGATTTGCTAACCTTGTAGTCTGCATCCTCAAATCAATTCACCTCTCGTGTATATAGAACCAAAAGGGAATAGGTTCTAATTGCAGAAATGCAGATTTCAGTTAAATATCAGGGAAAACTTCATAACTGTAAAAACTGTTAGGCAATGGAAAAAGTTGCTCAGGGAGATTATGGAATATCCTTCCTTGGTTGTTTTCAAAACTCAGCTGGACATGCATCTGTCTGTGATGCTGTAGGCAGAGGATAGCTACGTTTGGAGCAAAAGATTGGACTGGATTATAAATTATCATTTATATAACATTTTTAGTGTTCAAAGTGCTTTACAATCCTCACAATAACCCTGTGAGGGTTGTTATTATTCCCAATTTATAGGTGGGGAATGGAAGCTGAGAATTAGTGGCTTACACAAGGCAACCCATTGAGTCCATAATTAAGGCTGCTTTCAAATGAGCAGTGCGCTCGCGCCAAAAAAATCACACGCCTGGTAAAAGTGCCGGGGGCATGGTTTAGACAAGACAATATGTGCCTTATTGACACTCATGCATTCCTTTACGGCCGCAAATTAAATACCTCGATAACAAGGTATTTCATTCATGACCATAAAGTCCCACTCTGTAGTACGGCCGAGCAGCACTTGGAGCGGGTACATTGTAGAAGTGTCATCAGCAACCAGCACCACTATTCTTAGTAGAGTATATAGAATAATAGACTTGTAAGGTTTGAATGGCCTAGTGGATAAGGTGTTGAACTTAGAAGTAGGAGAGCAGAGTTCAAATCCTGGCGTAGGCTGCTTTTAGACAAACGGCACATGCTCGTGCCAAAAAATCACTTGCCTGGTAGAAGTGCTGGGGGCGTGGTTTATACGAGACAATAGACGGCTTATTGCTGTTTGCACAATGACACCTCTACATTGATTGCTGATGACAACTCTACAATGTTCCCTCTCCAAGTGCTGCTAGACCCTACTACAGGCTTTCCTTCAAAGGCCCTACAGGGTGGGGCTTTCCTTCAATGCAGCCCCCTGAAGAGACTGCAGTTAATGTAATCAAAGAAGGCAGGCTGCACTGAATGGGAGTAAGGAAGAAGCACCACAGGCCAAAGAGAAGTGCCCCAGGGGCTGGAAGTGGACTACAGATTGGTGGTTCCCCACCTCTGCCCTACTGGCCTTGGTGGATGATCTCCACCGGAAGATGGACGCAGGATGTTCGACCTTTGTGATCCTGCTAGATCTCTCAGTCGCTTTTGATACCGTGGACCATGGGCTGCTGTTGAGACGGCTGCGAGACTTGGGAGGTCTGGACAGGACTGTCCTTGGATGGTTCCGCTCATTCCTCTCGGGTAGAAGCCGAGTGGTGCTGGGGGCTGAAACATCTAGCACCCGGGCCTTGACCTACGGTGTTCCGCAGGGTTCCATTCTGTCTCCACTGTTGTTCAATGTGTATATGCAGCCTGTGGGGGAGCTCGTGAGAGGGTTTGGGCTGCGATGTCACCAATATGCTGATGATACTCAGCTGTACCTCTCGTTTTCAACTGACCCAGGTCCTGCTGTCTCGTTACTCTCCCAATGTTTGGAGACTGTGGCAGATTGGATGCAGCAGAGCAGACTGAAGTTCAATCCCGATAAGATGAAGGTGATGGTGGTGGGAAGGGCAGGGCAGGTGCTGGCCCCCCTGAGAGGAGGGATTCACCCACCTGTTGCTCTTCAGGTTCGGAGTCTGGGGGTGGTTTTGGATTCAGACTTCAGTCTGGATCAGGAGGTGGAGGCGGTGGCTAAAGCCGCCTTTCACCAGCTGTATCTGGTACTGGGGCTTCGACCTTACCTCTCCGGGCCCGATCTGGCCACTCTCGTCCATGCCTTCATCACCTCGAGGCTAGACTACTGCAACGCGCTTTACGTGGGGATTCCCTTGTTTCTGGATCGGAGGCTGCAGCTAGTGCAGAATGCAGCAGCCCGTCTCCTGACGGGGATGGGGCGGTGTGAGCACATAACACCAGTGGTCCGCGCTCTGCACTGCCTATAGCGTACCGAGTCAGATTCAAGGTGTTAGTATTGATTTACAAAGCCCTGCATGGTCTGGGCCCCTCATATCTCAGTGACCGTCTCACCCTCCATGCCGCAGAGTGATCCCTTTGGTCCACCAGGGGTGCCTTCCTGGAGGTTCCCCGTGTAAGACGGGGGGCCACAATGGAGAGGGTGTTCTCAGTGGCCGGGCCACGGTTGTGGAACTCCCTCCCAGAGGAGGCTCACCTGGCCCCAGGCCTGTTGGCCTTTTGATGTGTCTCTAAGACTTTGCTGTTCGCCCAGGCCTTCAGAGGAGAGGGTGGGGGTGGGGTTTAATTTTTGTGGGGGGTGTTTTAAATTTGTTTTTAATTATGATATTGTAGATTTTTTATGTTTTATATTGTGCTGGAAGTCGCCCCGAGATGTCGTAGGCATGGGGGGTGGCATATAAATACAATGAAATAAATAAATAAATAAAACTATGTCTCTGGCCAGAGACACACACTCTCACATACAGACACTCTGACAAAGATACACTACAGTTAGCCAAACAGAGGCTCTTTTCACACGGTCAGCACCCATGCATGAACACCCAGACATCTAGGTGTTCATGTGTGGGTGAGTCTTGTTTGAACCATGCCATGGCTGCGTAGGGGGTGCATGTGTTTGTGCTCCTCCACACATGCATGCACATCCACCTACACCCATCCCCCCATGCACAAAGGCACCGGACAAAACAGAGGTGTCTCTGTACATGGGTGATGGGTAGCAGTATGGGGAGGTCGATGTGCACCCATCAGAATTTCTCTCCTACCCAGCGCACATGGACTGTGGCATACACTGACCCTGTGCCATGGCCCATGTGAAAAGGGCCTCTGACTGTCCATGTATAACTCTTGACAAGTCACTGAGGGTCAGTTGCCCAGGTGAGGAGGTAGAGATTATTGAAACACAAATGTTGGGAGGTATGCCTATACAACATGACAAAAATGAGTTCTCCAGCACTACAGTCACAATCCAATCAATTTCCTTGGAAGATTTCAGTGTCACTTCCCCTTTTCCATCAATGGTCACTGACCCAATGGTTTGTTTGTTTTTTTACCAGGGATGCTTCTTTGTTTAAGTACACCTATGCTCAATGAGCAAAAATTCATAAGCTTTAATTTGCAAATATCTTGCCTTTAGTAATATAGCTTACAATAAATCATATCTGACTTTGGCCCATTTACATGGGCCGCATGGGGGGGAGGGGATCAGTGTGTGAAGTGGTGATGGGTGGAGGGAGGGTGCAGATGGGCACACACCAATCTCCACCTACCTCCACCCATCACCCACACATGGAGCAACTGCCTTTTTCGCCGGTTGCTCTGTGCGTGGGTGAAGGGTGGAGGTGGGTGTGCATGCGTGTTCCACAGGAGCGCATGCGCCTGCCTGCCCACCCACCCTGGTGTGTACATGGACAGCACCCACACATGAACATGTGTGGGAATCTCTTTATTAGCTTTAGTGTCATGAGTCAAAAACAAAGAGGACAAATCACAAAACGTTCAGAAAATTCAGCTACATTTTCCTCCAGGTGATTAACTGTTCTACGATACAAGTCTAGCAGAGTGAATCTTTAAAACTTCAAACAGAAAAATATACTTGAGGTTTAGTCTAACATGAGTGTCCATATCCATTTTTAATGGATCTATAAAGTATTTAATTTACATATATCAAATTACAAAAAAAATATTCACTTTAAAAGCCTTTTACTTTCTTCATTAGAAATTTCTGTGCATAGAGATAAGTGTAGTAATCAGTACATAAAGCAAAAAAAAAACTAATTGAACAAATGAGAATTCTAACTCACTGCAGAATATTTTTAGTTTTAAAAATATACATAACTATAATGTCAATCAAATAAACTAAAATATTAAGTCGTCATTGCCCTTTTAAATCCTTTCAACTAGAATTCCCTAATTGTTCCCTCACTTTATCTCACTGTACCAGTAAGTAAATAAATTAACAAAATAGCTTTTATCGCACAGAATAACCTTTTAACTGAAGGATTATCTCTGGTTTATTTTTCATTTCTTTCACTGCAGATAGCGGTTCATGCCTCATTGATTAGTTTGCTGAGGTGGTGACCAGAAATGAAAACAAAGTCTCTCAGATATTTCAGTACCTGTAAATATATTTTAAAAACTGCATCAGCTAATTTATGTTATGCTTTGAGAATTCAGTTTCTAAGATACTAACAGTCAATGGTAAGGAAAGGTACATTTATTCCTGTTAGTCTGTGCCAGGATGTAATTCCAGTGAACCATTCCAAAGCATCACATGTTTGCTTTGCTTCTTACTTATATTTTTTCCATTTAGTTTCATTTAATATATTGTTTTCATTCTTAAAATGAGTTTGTACTTCGATTATATAGAGTGTATGAAGTATATTATATTGCACAGGTACTGACTAGCACTGTTATAAAAAACAAGCATCTCATAAAAGCCTCCACACCAAACTGATTGCTTAGAAAAGTTTAATTTCACTCTTGAATTTTTTTTCAATAACGAACATAAGTGAATTTTGGTTCTTAAAGTTATATTTCAGTGCTTGGGAAAAGCTCCAGGCAGGTAGTCCGTGATATCAAGATCACAGAACCACAGTGCTGGAAGAGACCTCAAGGGCTATCCAGTCAAATTGAGGCAGGACTTACCAATATCAAAACCCTCCCTGACAAATGTTTATTCGATCTCTTTTTAAAAACCCAATGATGGAACTGTAGGTCTTTGAACCCTAGTTTATATAGCCATGTTTCCCATTTTTCCTATCCAAGGTATCTCAACTTTAAACAAGAAGAGTCATGTTTAACATTAGGAGGGTAATTCACTCTCTATGACCATTCAAACTTTAGCCTCTATTCAGTCAACAAAGGGTGATTTCAGACGTTACGGGCCCCGTTGGCCCCGTACCGAAATCACCCCATTCATTTCCCGCCGGGGTCACCCCGTCACGCCGTAACAGATGTGCTGGGGGGATCCCGGTGGGGAATCTGGGAGGGGGCGGGGCCACGTGGCGCAACGTGTGGCCACACGGCCCCGCCCCCTCCACGCTCCCCGCCGCCCGCCCTCCGGGGAGACGGGCAGGCGGCGGAGCTAATGCGGCCGCCGTGTCGGCCGGATTCGCCACGGCCAGACGTTACTTTTTTTTGGTCCCCGCTGGGGATCTCTTTGACCAGGACATTCCCCCCGCTAGCCCGGGAAGCGTGGTTCAAATTGACCCCATGTGCGATTGAGCGTGGCGAACATCTGGCGGCCGCCAAACAGACGTTCGAGACACATTGACCACAGGTGGGTATTCACCGTGGTTCACTGTGATGTCGTAACATCTGAAAATACCCCAAAAGACTGTCACTTAATGCCTAGAGGAGTTGTATTTTTGAAAATATACATATCCTTAGGGGTGTGCATGTCATTTTTGTTATTACAATAAAAATAATGAAAATTGTCATTTTCATTATTGTTACTGCAATAACAAAAACGTCAAATAATAATAATGAAAATAGAAACAAAAATTACATTTTGTTTTTTAAATAAAGGGAAAAAACTGAAGAACATATTTCTGGCTATACATGTTTTGATTCTTTCTCAAATCTGATGAAACATGGGGAGAGTGTACCCTCAATGGAGGGCACTATGTGTACCAATTTTCCAAATGATTAGATAAAGCAAACAGATTTTAGAAGCAATTGAATGTTGTGAATGTATGGAAAAGCTCCATACACATTCATGCCTACACATTCTTAACCTTCCATCTAATTTGCATGAAACTTGTAAATATTATGTCCCTCTACAGCCTTAACAATCCTACCAATTTTCAGAAAGATTAGATAAAGGGTCCTAATGGTATAAGACATTAACTTGAAAATACATTTTCAGCTGTAACATTTCTATATTCCATCCTGTTTACAAGATATTTGTCAGGAATGTATCACATACCTTCCCTGTCATTCCTGCAAAACTACAGGACAATTTGAAAAGGGACCCAATTTTATAAGCAATTGAATTTGTCCCCTTGAGGACCATTATTCAGATAAATAACAGCACATGCAGTGCCTGTCAGAGGCAGGCACGTGGCATGACAGGGGGAGGGAGGCTGTAGGAGGGAGGATGTGGAACAACCCAAAAGACTGACAGACACTTTCACTGGCCAATTACTGCATGCTTCCAGCTTTATAGGACCAATTGGTAGTGGCTTCGAGGCAGGCATAGGGGGTGGCCCTCAGGCGGGCATAGAAGGGACATAAATGGGACTTTGGGGATAGCATTCCAGAAATCAGGAGACATAGTTTACACATCCAGGCTGGCCAATTATCATCGCAATCACATCCTGCAGCACTGTGACATAGGACATAAGAGAATCTCTATTGGCTCTTTCCTAAACAGATGCTTCTGACTTCCCAGTAACAAGTGGGAGAGAGATGTTGGGATGGTCACAGCACAGAATGAGGATATTTGGTTGACATTTACGCTGGCCATTTGGCATCACAAACTGATCTTATACCATAGTGACACGTAAGAGAATCCCTGGCATAGGATCCTTCTCTGCATATGCTGTTCAGGCTTATAGAATTGGAACTCTTTATCAAATCTTTCTTATATTTGGCAGACATGATTTTGAAAGTGTGAGATACAGTCTTACCAAATATCATGTACACTGGGTGGACTACAAAATGTTACAGTCAGACATACATTTATAAGTTAATTGCTTATATCACCAGAACCCTTTATCCATCCTTCTGAAAGTTGGCTGAAATAGTAAATATAGGATGGGGTATAAACCTGCAAAGTTTCATCTACATTAAATGTGATGCAAAGAAGTTGCAGCTAAGAACGTATATGGAGATGTTTGCAAAATAATATAGTTCAACTGCTTCTAAAATTAGATTCCTATATTCAATCTTTTTGTAATTTGGTAAACTTAATGCCTTCCATCGGAGGTATAATCATTCCATGTTTCAGTCAAATATAATTAAAAACAAAAAAGCTACAGCCAACACTGTGTTTTCCATTGAAACCAATGGAAAACAAAAACAAAAACAAAAACGACAATTTGATATTTATGAAAACGAAAACGACAGATTTAAATACTGAAAATGAAAACAACATGGGCCCCTGGCGCACACCTCTAATATCCATTCACCAAGAACTGAACCTGGGCCACCTTCTTGATTCCTACAGAATACCTGACATTGGGGCCAGTCCGAAGCCCCATGCAGTGCACACACGGTACGCATAACATATGTGTATGTAAGGACAAACCACACACACACCTGCTATGGGGATAGTGGCATGTGCACGCACATAAAACACACATGCGGGGAGGTTAGGATCAGCCCCAATGCTCATGTGATGTCAATTTTGGTAACTAAGGGTGATTTCAGACGTGACGGTGCACCTACTGGCCCTGTCACGGAATCACCTTTTGTTTCCCCACTGGAATCAAAACATCATGTCCAACAGACGTGCCGGCTGAATCTGGCGGGGAATCTGGGGGGTGGGGGCAGGGCTGCGCAGCGCAACATGTGGCCACACAGCCCCGCCCCCCCACGCTTCCCCAGCCGCCCGCCCTCCTGGAGACGGGNGCCCCCTCCACGCTCCCCGCCGCCCGCCCTCCGGGGAGACGGGCAGGCGGCGGAGCTAATGCGGCCGCCGTGTCGGCCGGATTCGCCACGGCCAGACGTTACTTTTTTTTGGTCCCCGCTGGGGATCTCTTTGACCAGGACATTCCCCCCGCTAGCCCGGGAAGCGTGGTTCAAATTGACCCCATGTGCGATTGAGCGTGGCGAACATCTGGCGGCCGCCAAACAGACGTTCGAGACACATTGACCACAGGTGGGTATTCACCGTGGTTCACTGTGATGTCGTAACATCTGAAAATACCCCAAAAGACTGTCACTTAATGCCTAGAGGAGTTGTATTTTTGAAAATATACATATCCTTAGGGGTGTGCATGTCATTTTTGTTATTACAATAAAAATAATGAAAATTGTCATTTTCATTATTGTTACTGCAATAACAAAAACGTCAAATAATAATAATGAAAATAGAAACAAAAATTACATTTTGTTTTTTAAATAAAGGGAAAAAACTGAAGAACATATTTCTGGCTATACATGTTTTGATTCTTTCTCAAATCTGATGAAACATGGGGAGAGTGTACCCTCAATGGAGGGCACTATGTGTACCAATTTTCCAAATGATTAGATAAAGCAAACAGATTTTAGAAGCAATTGAATGTTGTGAATGTATGGAAAAGCTCCATACACATTCATGCCTACACATTCTTAACCTTCCATCTAATTTGCATGAAACTTGTAAATATTATGTCCCTCTACAGCCTTAACAATCCTACCAATTTTCAGAAAGATTAGATAAAGGGTCCTAATGGTATAAGACATTAACTTGAAAATACATTTTCAGCTGTAACATTTCTATATTCCATCCTGTTTACAAGATATTTGTCAGGAATGTATCACATACCTTCCCTGTCATTCCTGCAAAACTACAGGACAATTTGAAAAGGGACCCAATTTTATAAGCAATTGAATTTGTCCCCTTGAGGACCATTATTCAGATAAATAACAGCACATGCAGTGCCTGTCAGAGGCAGGCACGTGGCATGACAGGGGGAGGGAGGCTGTAGGAGGGAGGATGTGGAACAACCCAAAAGACTGACAGACACTTTCACTGGCCAATTACTGCATGCTTCCAGCTTTATAGGACCAATTGGTAGTGGCTTCGAGGCAGGCATAGGGGGTGGCCCTCAGGCGGGCATAGAAGGGACATAAATGGGACTTTGGGGATAGCATTCCAGAAATCAGGAGACATAGTTTACACATCCAGGCTGGCCAATTATCATCGCAATCACATCCTGCAGCACTGTGACATAGGACATAAGAGAATCTCTATTGGCTCTTTCCTAAACAGATGCTTCTGACTTCCCAGTAACAAGTGGGAGAGAGATGTTGGGATGGTCACAGCACAGAATGAGGATATTTGGTTGACATTTACGCTGGCCATTTGGCATCACAAACTGATCTTATACCATAGTGACACGTAAGAGAATCCCTGGCATAGGATCCTTCTCTGCATATGCTGTTCAGGCTTATAGAATTGGAACCCTTTATCAAATCTTTCTTATATTTGGCAGACATGATTTTGAAAGTGTGAGATACAGTCTTACCAAATATCATGTACACTGGGTGGACTACAAAATGTTACAGTCAGACATACATTTATAAGTTAATTGCTTATATCACCAGAACCCTTTATCCATCCTTCTGAAAGTTGGCTGAAATAGTAAATATAGGATGGGGTATAAACCTGCAAAGTTTCATCTACATTAAATGTGATGCAAAGAAGTTGCAGCTAAGAACGTATATGGAGATGTTTGCAAAATAATATAGTTCAACTGCTTCTAAAATTAGATTCCTATATTCAATCTTTTTGTAATTTGGTAAACTTAATGCCTTCCATCGGAGGTATAATCATTCCATGTTTCAGTCAAATATAATTAAAAACAAAAAAGCTACAGCCAACACTGTGTTTTCCATTGAAACCAATGGAAAACAAAAACAAAAACAAAAACGACAATTTGATATTTATGAAAACGAAAACGACAGATTTAAATACTGAAAATGAAAACAACATGGGCCCCTGGCGCACACCTCTAATATCCATTCACCAAGAACTGAACCTGGGCCACCTTCTTGATTCCTACAGAATACCTGACATTGGGGCCAGTCCGAAGCCCCATGCAGTGCACACACGGTACGCATAACATATGTGTATGTAAGGACAAACCACACACACACCTGCTATGGGGATAGTGGCATGTGCACGCACATAAAACACACATGCGGGGAGGTTAGGATCAGCCCCAATGCTCATGTGATGTCAATTTTGGTAACTAAGGGTGATTTCAGACGTGACGGTGCACCTACTGGCCCTGTCACGGAATCACCTTTTGTTTCCCCACTGGAATCAAAACATCATGTCCAACAGACGTGCCGGCTGAATCTGGCGGGGAATCTGGGGGGTGGGGGCAGGGCTGCGCAGCGCAACATGTGGCCACACAGCCCCGCCCCCCCACGCTTCCCCAGCCGCCCGCCCTCCTGGAGACGGGCGGGCGCAGTGGCCAATCCAGCCACTGTGCCCGATTCCGACCCGGGGTCTGGACCATGGCCCGGAATCGGCGGCGGTAACAGACGTTACCGTCTGCCGATTCCGGGCCGTGGTTCAATTAACCATGCTTTCGGGGATGGTGCCTGGACCATCCTCGAAAGTGTCGTTATTTTGCTCACTGCCTGTGGTTCACCGTGGTGAACATCTGGCAGCGAGCAACCAGACGTTATGGGACCATCCACCACCACGGGGGATTCACCGTGGTTGAGTGTGGTAACGTAACGTCTGAAATACTCTGGACTAATTTTAAAGGTAGACTTTAATTCCTGGATTTAATTCCAGAGTACATCTGTAAATTTAGGGTCATAGATGGAAAATGGTGTAGATAGTATCTACTATAATCCCCCTGATTTAGGTTATTGTGAGATGCTTCTCATTCAGCAACAGTGGCAGAAACACATGGCCCTAAAATATACAATGGAAGCTCACATTGCCAGAATCCTATTGGCTAATTTAGACTGCTCCTCACTCACGCTTAATGTGACAAATGTCAAATTCTGCAAAAACCAATGCGATCTTAGTAGCACAGGATTCATGAATTCCTAGCTATATGGATGTTTTAATATACTGTTCTCTTATTTTATTTATTTATTCTTATTTATATCCTGCCTTATCCTCTGAGGCTTAGGGTGGCTTACAATAAATATATAAAATACAAATATAAAATACATAATTAAAACCCCACAAAACTATAAACACCTCCCTCACACACACATACCCCCCCCCCCACTTTGAATGCCTGGCCAAATAAAAAGGACTTACACTGCCTCCGGAAAGACATTCAAACTAGGGCTCAGGCAAACGTCCAAGGGAAGGGAGTTCCAAAGCTGTTGGGCAGCTGCCGAGAATGCCTCTCTGCGGGTCCAAGTAATACAAAACTGAGCCAATAGTGAAACCTGCAAGAGGGTACTCTCAGCATATATTAAAGACCATGAAGGGACATAAGGAGAAAGGTAGTCCTTCAGATATGTAGGGCCCAAGCCGTTTAGGGCTTTAAAGATCAAAACCAGCACCTTGAATTGTTCCTGGAACATTATAGGCAACCAGTGCAAATTCTTAAGCACTAGTGTAACATGCTCCTGGAGACCCACCCCCCATCAAGAGATAGGGCACCACAGTCTGCACTGCATAGAATGCATTTCTGTAGTCCAGCCTCAAGGTAATAAAGGCATGGATGACAGAGGCCAAATCCAAATTGGAAAAAAAGGGACACAGCCTTCTCACCAGATGGAGTTGGTGAAGGGCACTCTGGGTCACAGTCGCAACCTGACCTTTCAGGTGCCGCTGAGGATCCTGGAGCACCCGAAGGCTAGTAGCGAGGAGAGAACAAATCCCATCAATGATGCGAGTCCCACCCCCACCCCCTCCAGGCCACAAGGCCAGCCAACCATCATCACCTCAGTCTTGTCTGGATTCAGCTTCAGACATCTCACCCACATTCATTCCGCAATGGCAGCCAGGCACTGGGTAACCACCAAGACTGAAGGGTCTGAGTCGGATGAAAAGGATAAGTAGATTTGGGTGTCACACACATATTGAGGGCAGTGCACCCCAAATCTATGCACGTTCTCACCTGGGGGCCTTAGATATACATTGAACAGAAGGGGAGACAGGATGGAACCCTGCGGGACCCCAAAAGAGAGGGGGGCAAAGAAGAACAATCACCCATCACCACCTGCTGAAACCTCCCCAACAAGAATTAATGGAACCAGAAATCCCCCAGCAGGCATTGCAGCGCCCAGAAAGCCCCCAGCAGGCATTGCAGCGCCCAGAAGCCCCCAGCAGGCATTGCAGCGCCCAGAAAGCCCCCAGCAGGCATTGCAGCGCCCAGAAGCCCCCAGCAGGCATTGCAGCGCCCAGAAAGCCCCTCCAGGTGAGCAGGGCCCCACCCCATAGCCACAAGCCAAAGGTGCACGCCCGCGCCCAGCAGGCGGCGCCCGAAGGGCGGCGACAAAAGGGCGCTGGCCGTTTTGTGGCCGTTGTGCGGCCGGAGCGAGGACAGCGAGGAGCCACCCCCCTGACAGCACCCACGCTACACAGCCGCCGCCGCCCATTGCCGTGGGACAGCACGCCCGCGCTCACACGACACCTGCAGGCCTGGCTTCCCCCCGATACCTGAACAGGTAACACCTATGATGCCTCCCTATACCTCCCTTGCCTCCTCGCCCTCTATCACCTCCCTCCTTCTAGCCTCTCTCACGCACCCCCTCCTTCTCCCTCTCCCTTCACCAGCAGCCTTTCTCCAGCCAACCTACCCCTTATCCTCACCCACGCCCATTCCCCCTAGCCCCAAACCCGGCCGTTCCCCATCCCCCAACCTCATCCGCATCCCCTGCCTTCCCAAACACCAATTGCCTTTTTCCTGCTCCCTCTGGAACTGCCGCTCGTCCGTGGCTAAAGCTCCCTTCATCCACGATCTCTTCCTCTCTCGCCCCTTTCAACTCCTGGCTCTTACGGAAACCTGGATCACGCCCTCCAACTCTGTTACCCCGGCTGCTCTATCCTCCGGGGGCCTGTCGTTCTCTCACCGCCCCCGCCCTGAGGGCCTGGGTGGTGGTGTGGGCTTGCTCCTTGCTAAGCACTGCCAATTCAAAACCCTCTCCCCTCCCCCCTCCTCCTCCTTCCCTTCCTTTGAGGCCCACTCTGTGCGCTTATACTCCCCTCTACACCTTCGGGTTGCTGTCATCTACCGCCCCCCGGGTTCCCTCTCCTCTTTCCTCCCGGACTTTGAATCCTGGCTCACCTTCTTCCTCTCCGATGATATCCCCACTCTTATCCTTGGTGATTTCAACATTCACGTTGACACGCCCTCCGCCCCCTCTGTTTCCCGCTTTCTCTCTCTCGCTTCCTCCTTTAATCTCCGACTCTGGACCGACTCCCCCACTCATACTGACGGCCATTCCCTCGACCTCGTCTTCACTCGAAACTGTTCTCTAACTGACCTCTCCTTTGACCCCTTCCCTAGTTCTGATCACTTCCTCGGCTCCTTCAGCCTTTCCCACCGACCCCCCTCCGCCTCCCCCTCTATGCGCCCCTTCCGCAATATGCAGGCCCTTACTCCCTCGGAGTTTGCCGCACATCTTTCCCCCCTTCTCCCCCCCGTTTTCGCCTCCTCCTCCCCTGACTCTGCTGTCTCTGCTCTCAACGCTTCTCTCTCCTCGACCCTTGACTCTCTTGCCCCCCCCTCTGCTCGCCCCGTCCGCCCCCTCGACCCCCGCCCCTGGCTTACCCCTGCCATCCGCTACCTCCGCTCCTGCGCCCGGGCTGCCGAACGCCTCTGGCGCAAATCCCGCTCCCTCCCTGACTTCCTCCATTACAAATTCTCCCTCTCCTCCCTCTCCTCGGCTATCTCCCTAGCTAGGCAGCGCTATTATGCCTCTAGGATCGAATCTTTCTCCCGCGACCCTCGCCGCCTTTTCTCTACTTTCGACTCCCTTCTCAAACCCCCCTGCCCTCCTCCGCCCTCTTCCCTTGCTGCTCAGGATCTTGCGTCGTTCTTCACCTCCAAGATTGACAAGATCCGTCGGGATATTGCCTCCCTCCGTCCCCCGCCCCCCTCCCTCCTCGCATCCTTCCCTCCTGCCTCTCTCCAGGAAATCTCTGCTCTTCTCTCTTCATCCAACCCCTCCACCTGCCCCCTTGACCCGATCCCCTCCCGCCTCCTGACCTCTATTGCTCCCACTGTCGCTCCCCCCCTTCTGCATGTTGTCAATCTCTCCCTTTCCACAGGCTCCTTCCCCTCTGCCTTCAAACATGCCACTGTCTCCCCCATCCTCAAAAAGCCTACCCTGGACCCTTTCGATCCCTCTAGTTACCGGCCGGTCTCCCTCCTTCCCTTTGCTTCGAAGCTCCTGGAACGTGTCGTCTACTCCCGCTGCCTGAACCTCCTCTCTGCCAACTCCTCCCTCGACCCTCTCCAGTCCGGCTTCCGCCCCCTCCACTCTACTGAAACTGCCCTGGCCAAGATCACCAATGATCTACTTGTCGCTAAATCGAAGCGCCACTACTCCGTTCTTGTCCTCCTTGACCTCTCTGCTGCCTTTGACACTGTCGACCACTCGCTCCTCTTGGACTCGCTTTACTCTTTGGGCTTCCGTGGCTCTGTCTTTGACTGGTTCTCCTCCTACCTCTCTGACCGCTCCTTTAATGTCTCCCTCCCCGAGTCGACCTCCCCCTCCCTTCCCCTCTCGGTTGGGGTTCCCCAAGGTTCTGTCCTTGGCCCTCTCCTCTTCTCTATCTACACCCGGTCCCTTGGTGAAATTATTGCCTCCCACGGGTTCCAATACCATCTCTATGCTGATGACACCCAACTCTATCTCTCTACCCCCTCTCTCTCCTCCTCTGTCCGCTCACGCCTCGTCGACTGCCTCTCTGATATCTCCGCCTGGATGTCCCGACGCCAACTCAAACTGAACATGGCCAAGACTGAACTCCTCATTTTTCCTCCATCCCCCTCCTCTCCCTCTGACCTGACCGTCTGCATTGATGGGGTCACCATCCGTCCTGTTCTCCGTGCCCGCAGCTTGGGCTTCATTTTTGACACGCACCTCTCCTTTAAACCTTACATTGACTCTGTGGCCAAATCCTGCCGATTCGCTCTCCTCAACATTGCCCGCATTCGCCCCTTTCTATCTGTCTCCTCGGCCAAAATCCTTGTTCATGCCATGGTTATCTCTCGCCTCGACTACTGCAACCTCCTCCTTGCTGGCCTCCCTCGCTCCCACCTGTCCCCCCTTGTGGCGATCCAAAACTCTGCCGCCAAGGTCATTCACTCTGCCCGTCGCTTCGACCATGTGACGCCTCTCCTCCTCTCCCTTCACTGGCTCCCCCTTCCTGAACGTATCCTGTTCAAACTCCTGGTTTTCACGTTCAAATCGCTCCATGACCAAGCTCCCCCTTACCTCTCGGACCTAATCGCCCTACGCGCTCCTGCGCGCGCTCTCCGCTCTTCCGCTGTCCCCTCCCTCGCTCTCCCTCGCTTCTCCTGCTCGCCCAACCGCCTTCGTCCCTTCTCCCTCGCTGCCCCGCATGCCTGGAACTCCCTCCCTGCCGACATCCGCCTCGCCTCCTCCCTCCGCTCCTTCAAATCCCTCCTCAAGACCCACCTTTTCCATGCTGCCTTTCCCAATGCCCTCTAGTCTTTCCCCTTGCTCTTACTGTCAGCCCTCCTCTGCTGACTGCTGCTACCGACCACCTTGTAACCAAGCCAAGTACACGCACCTGAGACTTCGCATCCGCCTGAATGTTTGTTTGTCTTCTCCCATGTCTCTCCCGCTGTCCCCTCTCCTTGTCTCCCCCTCCTTGTCTTTTAGATTGTAAGCCACAGGTAGGGACCGCAGCTGATTATATGTTCTGTACAGCGCCAGGTTGTTACTGGCGCTTTATAAATGTTTAATAATAATAATAATAATAACCACTCTAGAGCTGTCGTGCAAACCCCTGCCAGGTCCTGCAGCCGCGTCAACAATACTTCATGGTCAACTGTATCAAAGGCCGCTAGAAGATCTAAAAGGAACAATGGGCTACAATATCCCCTGTCAATCACTCAGCAATCGACGGAGATGCCACAAGCGCAGTCTTAGTGCTATATCCAGGATGAAAGTCAGACTGACATGGGTCCAGGAAGATGACTGTATCTCGATGTCCCTGCAGCTGCCTGGCAAGTACCCATTCAATAAGCTTCCCTAAGAAGGGAATTAGCAGCCCCCAAGTCGAGGTGAATACAAGCAATTTTGTCTGCAAAGTAGGTATTAAATGTCTCACAGCAGGCAGAAGGTGACTCAGCCACAGAACAAAGACAGCCTGGATTCACCAGGCTGTTCACCACCCAGAATAGCTTCGCTGGATGGGACTTTGCAGACGCTATGTTAGCGGGGATGAAGGCAGTCCTCTCTGCCACTCTAGCCATGCCATAGTCCTTCAAAATCAATCTATGGCACAATTGGTCAGCTTCAGCGCAAGTTGAACTCCACCTGCACTCCAACCGCCTCACCTGACGCTTCATCCATTGCAGGTCCCATGTAAGCTAGGACGACCTGTGCTGATGTCTTGTCAATGGCCTTGGTCAATGTGGTATTCCACAACTTGACCATGCCATCAACAGAGCAGCCATCAAAAATAGTGGATATATCCCCCAGAGAGTTCTGGAATCCAACTGACCCCATACGCTTCCGGCGGCGGACCAACCTAACCAGTCCGCCACCCTGACGGGGGCTAAGGAATGCAGCGACATGGTCCCACAGAAAAATAATGCTCTGATCATTACATCAGTGTCTTAACACACACCCCAATAATTGGAACCCCATTATCCAGGCCAGTGCAAAACATTAAGTCCAACGGGTGTCCCACCTCATGCATTGGACCAGATACTATCTAGGATAGGTCAATCGTTGTCATGCAGGCCATGAAATCCTGCTCTAGCCCTAAAATATCAGCTTTGGTGTGAATGTTGAAGTCACCCAGAACAATACGTCTTGGTGTCCTCAACCCCAACTCTGAGACCAAGTCGTCCAGCTCAGTGAAAGAGCTGTACAGCAAGGTGGTCGGTACATCAGCAGAATCCCCAATCTATCCTGGGCCTCAAACATCAGCTAGACACACTCCACATTGGACATGTTAGGCACTGAATACCTTCAACAAGCCAGATGTTCCCTCCAAATCACTGCCTCCCCCGACCTCCGACCCAAGATACTGCACCGAGTACTTGGCTGGCACCAGTTGGGCAATATAGGCTCAGCTGCATCATCCAGCCAGATCTCTGTGATACAAGCAAGGTCAGTGGTTTCATCCTTAATAAGACCAAAAATGACAGCTATTTTAGTGGCCCTGCCCACCTCTCATCAAAATCAAGTAGAATTAAACTACTGATCCCAATGAAAAACAGTATCAGGATTGCATTATACAAATTATATATCATATTTCCTATATACACAATCTTCTTCTTACATGACAGCTGCTATTGTATTTTGTGTCAACAATTCCAAAAATTATAGGTATGTCTCATATAATTTCATTGATTTTTCTTTTTCAACTAAAACAGTACACTAGGAGGAGTTAACATACAATAGACTTCATTGATATACCATTTAAATGCTTATCTTAAGCTCACAAATACAAGGAAACATACTTAATACTTAGATTCCATTGCTAATGCATTGTGTTGTTCTGCCTCGCATGAGATTTTTTTTCTATTTTTTTTTTTTTAAGTTAGTGCAAAATATATGTAGAGCTGTACAACACTCAGGGTTAACATTTAATTCAGGTAAATGTTAACAACAACACTTTAGGTTCAAGAATGCATCAGTACAGTAAGCAACATTGGGTTATTTCAGACATTACGGGCACCTGATTCACCACAGTGGATTCCCAGTGGTGGCGAACTGGCTAACCACCCCCCGTGGGCAAGAGAGCCCCAAACAGACATGACGGGAGCGTGACCGCGGCAAGGATTCGGACTGGCAGACCACGGCCCGGGGCAGCGCAACAGACGTGACGCTGATCCCGGGCCGTGGTCAAAGCACCCGGAAGGCGCTGGGGTGGCTCGTCCCAGCTACTGCTGCTGCTGCTGTCCCTCCACCGCCTCCATGTGCAGTACGACCACCGCTTCCTCCGCCTGCGTCTCCTCCTCCTCTTCCTCCTCCTCCTCCTGCCTTGCTCTCTCGCCCTCCGCTCTCCTCTCCCTTCCACCTCGCTCCATCCCACCACGTCCCCCTGCTGCCGGGTGCCCTTTAAATCTCCCTCCCCGGTCTGTGTTGTTGCTCGTTGCGTGGCAGCAATGCTGCATGCTTTGCCCCCGACTGGGAATCATGTTGCTTGATTCCAGCTGGTGGTTGCCATTCAGTTGTTACTTTTTCCCGGTGGGAATCGCTTTGATCATGCTTTCAGAGATGGTCCAGGCCGGAGCTCCAGAAGCGTGGTTATTTTTGACCCCTGGTGGGGATTGACTGTGGTGAACATCTGGCGCCCGCGAAACAGACGTTCAGGCCGCTTTGGCCCCACCGCAGGATTGACCGTGGTTCACTGTGGTTGAGCGTGATCTCATAACGTCTGAAAATACCATGTGATGTCAGAATGTCTGAAAATACCCATTATTAATTTATCTGAAACTCTGGCATGACATGACTAGCTAAGAATACCAGAGAGGCTTTATTATGAATGTGCTTGATTAAGTAAATTGGTTTAAATATCTATCTGGTTAGATCAAATATCTTGATTTAGTGTGGAAGGGTAGGTTTGGTCCACATGCACAGACCTTTGGTTGGGACAATAGCATTCTTATGAACAGCTAGAATTTAACTCCTGTTCTAAGGTATTCTTAAGAAGTCTATAGTTTATTGTCTATGGAAGGTCCATAATCATCAAACCACTTCTGGAATAGCTCCACTGAAATTGGTACATCTCTGGAACAAGTGGGTTGGGGCTGGTAGCCCAGATCTAACACTTTTTGGGAAATAATAAAGTTCACAAATTTATTTTTGTTGAAGAAAAACAGAAACAAACAGAGGGAGCAGGGATGGAATTGTATTCTAGATGTAGCATGCTATTTATGTGTCTAGGATATTCTACTGCTCCCAAAACCATGGTACCTGAATATTTAACCCTAACAAGTTGGACATGCCCACTGTAATAATCCGGTGTTGTGGGTAAAACAGACCTTAATTAAGTCTTTTTTTAAAAAAAACAATGGGGGGGGCGTTAATTTGAAAAGGACAACAGCGGTCTAGAAAAAAATGTACACTGTATCAAGATTTTGTGGGGGGAGGACAAGAATATGAATAAATCAAAATGCAGCAGGGGTCAGTAATACCCCCAATGGCCACAGTGTTAACACTACTAACTACAAAGGAATAGCAGCTGAGTTTTCAACTTAGATGCCAAGTGTTTACCAAGTAATTAGTGATTCTATCTAATTATCTTTGTATTCCTCTGAGATGGCTCCATGAAGTCTAATATCTGGCTTTAGATAGCAACCTTACTGCAAAAGGGTCACTTTAACGTTAATGTTGACTCTTACTGACAAAGGGGTCACTTAGTAAGTAAATCATCATTAGCACACTTTGTATTCCTCTGAAATGGCTCCATGAAGTCTCCTGATCTGCCTTTAGATAACCACCTTACTGCAAACAAGTTTTAATGTTAACCCTTACTGACCAAAAGGGCCACTTAGCAAGTAAAGGGAGGGGTCCAAACGACCCTATATGGCTGATTTGTAAGTATTTTTCAAAATGTCTATTGGCCAGTCTCTAACCTTCCCTTTTTAGGGAAGGTTATTGAATGAGTGGTGGCTCAGCAGCTCCAGGAGCATCTAGATGGCCTCAGCTTCCTAGATCCCTCCCAGTCTGGCTTCCGCTCAGGATATGGCACTGAGACTGTGCTTGTGGCCTTGGTCGATGACCGCATCGGGAGATGGACCAGGGACGTTCGACCTTACTAGTCCTATTGGATCTCTCGGCTGCTCTTGACATGGTTGAACATGGGCTGTTAGTGACTCACTTGTGGCACCGGGCAGGATTGGGTGGGGCGGTTCTACAATGGTTCCGTTCCTACCTAGCTGGTAGGACCCAACAGGTGGTGAAGGGGAATAAGTCATCTTCCCCCCATGACTTCTCGTGTGGTGTCCCACAAAGTTCTATTCTGTCCCCGCTCTTGTTCAACGTGTAAATGCAGCCAATAGGCGAGGTCGTGAAGTGGTTCAGAGTGAGTTGTCATCAATATGCTGATGACACTCAACTGTACCTCTCATTTACATCGGACCCAGACCCGGCAGTCTCTGTGCTTTCCTAATGTTTGATGGCTGTGGGGGACTGGATGAAGCAGAGCCAACTGAAGCTGAATCCTGACAAGACAGAGGTAATGGTGGGGAGAGCAGTGGGTGTGACTTCCCCCATCATTGACGGGGTTTGTCCTCCACTAGTCTCCCAGGCGTAGAGTCTAGGAGTGCTCCTGGATTCCCGGCTCCGTTTTGATATCCAGGTGGAGACAGTGACAAAGGGGGCTTTCCGTCAGTTACATCTGGTTCAGTGGCTTTGGCCTTATGTCTCAGACTCTGACCTGGCCACCATCATTCATGCTTTTGTTACCGTAAGACTGGACTACTGAAACGCGCTCTATGTTGGGCTACCCCTGGTGACGGTACAGAGGTTGCAGCTGGTGCAGAATGCGGCGACCCGGCTCCTTATGGGGTCGGGTCGCTGGGAGCACATTACACCAGTGCTTCATTCTCTGCACTGGCTGCCTATTTTCTTCCGGGTCCAATTCAAGGTGTTGGTTCTCACCTTTAAAGCCCTACATGGCCTCGGCCCGACCTATCTGCGGAACTGCCTCACTCCCCAGGTCCTCAATCAGTCCCTGTGGTCCACTGGGGGTGCCTTCTTGGTGGTCCCCAAAGTAAATCGGGGGGCCACTATGGAGAGGACATTCTCGGTGGCCACACCTCAGCTGTGGAACTCCCTCCCAGAGGAGGCTCACCTGGCCCCGGACCTGCTGACTTTTCATCCGACTTGTAAAACCTGGCTGTTCCGCCAGGCATTTGATGGAGGGGATGGATGAGGGAGGGAGGAATGAGATGGGGGTTGTTTTATGTTTATATTTGTATTGCTTTCCCCTAAAGTGGTTTTATATTTTTATTTTCTAGGTTTTATATTTTTGTTTTAAATTGTAAGCCTCCCTGAGCTGCTTTGCAGAAGGAGGGGAGCAGAGGGGCGGGGTATAAAACTGTATAATAAATTAATTAATAAATGAAATAAATAAAATGAACTCTGCAAGCACCTACGATGAAAAAAAACAGTGTTGAAGGTTCACACCAGCAAGTTTATAACTGCAAAAAAATATACAACTCAATTTATGTTTGTAAAGTGGTTGTTTAGCTTGGGGTAAAATAGACCTCCCCCCCCAAGCATTTGTAGTAATATGTTTGTACACACAAAAATGTCATTAATGAAAACAAACATAATACTATATTTCTTTCTATTTCCACTTGTTATGAGAAAAGAAGGAAAGAACAGGTTCTAGTTTAAACATTTAAAGAAATAATAAACATTTATTTATTTCTAACAGCATTTGGGGAGGGTCTATATTAGGGATGTGCGAACAGAACCGAGTTCGGAAATTCAGTTCAGTTCGGTTCAAAAACCGAGTTCGGCTTGAAGGTTCAGTTCGGTTTGAAAATCGAGTTCGGCGTGAAAGTTCAGTTCGGTCGACCGAACTATTCAAGTTCAGTCGAATTCTGAACTTCTGAACCAAGTTCGTACATTCAAAACCGGGTTTTTTGGCCTTCCGAACTGGTTTGAATTCGACCGAACAGCATAGCTCAAGTGGTAAGAATGCGTGCTTTGCATGCATAAGGTCCCAGATTCAATCCCTAGCATCTCCACTTCAGGATCCCTGGTAGCATGCCTCGAGGGGGGGGGCAGCCTCTGCTGGGAGCTTGGTGTGGTCTCAGGTAGCACACTGGGATGGCCTCTGCCAGAGACCCTGGAAGAGCGGGATTTGGACCCAAATTTGAAACCCCTGCTGCCGTGTCAGGTTGTGACAATACTGGGCTAAGATGTACCATTGGTCCGACTCAGGCAGTTTAGTTTAGTTTTGTTCAACGTTGGATGTCCTATGATTTCTGGCTAAACCAAACATAAATTAGCGAAGTCAGACTGTAAAACTTTACAAACGCATTTTGACAGTACATCTAAGAATGGGTGAGAAACCTTGGGAGCAGTTCATCCCAAATTGAATCATCATCATTTTCCTCCATTAATTGGCCACTGTTTTTAAAATACAACAATACGTGCTCTGTTTCCTTATATTTCTGAATTTATTCTAAATCAGGACACATCAATATATTATAATGCAAGATGCTTATCATGGGGAGGCAATAGCATGCTGATAGTAGGAAGACATTGCATCATCGGGCCAGCATGATTTCTGGATTCTAAAATACTTTAGAAGATTATAGATTTCCACTCATTATCTTATTAATGTATCAGAATACTCTATTAATAATGTATGGAGTCAGAACTGGTTCAGAGAAAACAGGTAAGTGGTGAAAAGCTTTCATTTCCATCTTATTATGAGAAGTAGTAATTTTCACAGCATCCATCTGCTCTAAAACTTAACATCAATGGGACGTTAATAGGGACATGACTGTAAAAGCAATTCATATAAACCCTTTGAATTGGTTAAAAAAAAACAAAAAAAACCCCACTGCCAGTATATTTATTTTTTAGTTGGTGTTTAAACTGCCTTTCAGTCAATTAAAACAGTTCTTAGTAAAAAACAGACTTTAAATAAACTGAACATATATTAAGTTTGCACACCAGAATATTTACATTTTACATGTTATAGATTGGATATAATCTCAGTTTTAATGAAATACAAGTCTTTTGCCTGTTTAAGTTGATCTAAAGATTATGCTCCTGCTGCAGGTACGTTATACAAATGTCTATATTCAGTCATCTTTTGTCAATGCTTTACTATCCATTTAAAAGATCAAGATCAACATAAAGGTAATAAAATGATACATAATAGCAGACAGTTATACTCTCTGTACTTTACTTATCAGTTCTAACTAAGATGTCTTTATCAGAAGGTTCATTTTCATGTAGTAGTGAGTTTATATCAGTCAGTAATCCCTTACACCTGTCAGCACATACCTACACCGAGACAAATGTGACTTATCAGACACTGATAGAAGGAAAATGTAAAACTCCTTTATAAAAACTATTCTTTATAGCTGGTACACAGCTGTTTCTTGTTATAAATTCCCTACACTGTAACAAGAAATAGTAATTATATTATGTGCTAGAGGGAATGAAAAAGGCAAACTGAATGGGTACCTCTAGTACCCATGGCTTGAATGACAACTGCAAGTCAGTGTTGGGCAGGCCAGAGTCCTTGTGGGCTATTGGTCCTTTAAGGCAGTTAGCAGTGGTACGTGGCAGCGCAAGCAGAACTGCAGGTGCTGCAAAGAAGCAGGAGAGTGCCTAATTACTGAGCAGCTGTGTGAGGGTGTGGCATTAGCCAGCCCAGAAGAGAGTCAAGCCTTGGAGTTAGATCTATGCTGGAAGAAACAGGAAGGGAGTAGAACTGCTGGAGAAGCAGGTTCCAAGAGAGACCTCTCCTGAGAGGAGGTAAAGTCAGAGGGTTTGGCTATGTGGACATTGGGGGAACACGGATTAACAGAGACAGCTCTGAAAGACTACAGGGAGCTGCAGGGAACAGCTGGAGAGTGGGTTTGCAGGGCTCAAAGGGACCTGCTTGACTTACTTAGAGAGATCCTGAGTACCACTGTGAGTGGAACAGTGCTACAGAGAAACTAACTGGTGGAGATGCATGATACTCCAAAGAGACAGAGTATATTGGGCCCTAATCCTGAGACATTTATGCTGGGCAAGCCTGACTCTGCTACACAGAGAGCATTACAAGATATAACTATAAACATTTGTAAATCCATCTCATGTTGAAAATGATGTCATCCTGGGAGCACAGATGCATGATCAGATGTTTATGCTACTGCAGTGTTTGTGGCTACCCAATAGTCTTCTCCCACCAGCTGTTATGCACATCATACCCTTTGGTGCAATGCACCTGGTTGTAAGAAAAAGAAATTGGTTCCAGGATGGCAAAGGGCTGGTAGCCCTAGAATGGAAACTGCTGGAACTATGTGGGCAAAGCTTCACTCCAAAGAGAATCCAGTCCCCCTCAGTCCGTTCTCCTCACTCCCCTTGATCCCTTTCCCCTTACTCCTTTTGCCCCTTCAGTTCCTTTCTCTGGACTGTTTGCTGTATTTTCTTCCAGCCCATCACCCCTGCTCACCAGAAACACCATGGCAACATGGAGGAACCAGACTGGCCATGAGCAAAATTCCATGTCTTTATGGTCACATGACTGGTCCCATTTGTTCATTAATTTAGGGGTGATACCTAGTGATTGTAGAATAGCAAATGCCATACCTGTCTTTAAGAACAGGAGTAGAAATTACCCGAGTAACTAGTAGAGAGAGTGTGGTTGCCATGATGGGCCTAAATATAGGCAGTACCAAGCAGAGACACTATTTTGTCTCTACCGCCGGGTAACTAGTACAAACCTGTTAGTCTAAGAGCAGATACTAAAATAGAGAATAATTAATGATATGATAACAAAGGGGAAACATGATGAAATGTAGCATGGGTTCAGAAAGGGTAGATTATGCCAGATCAATCTGATATTCTTTTTTGAAAGAGTAACTGAATTTTGGATAGAGAGAATGCAGTAGGATTTAGTGTATTTGGATTTTAGTAAGGCATTTGACACCATCACGTTGTAAATACTTGTTTAAAGTGGGGGGAAAAGATGTGAATGTAGAAAAAAATAGAGGGGGACAAAGTTGGTTAACTGAAAGAAAAAAAGGGTCGAGAGATGGACTTTCTAGCTGGAGAGAGTTGCAAGTGGAGTTCCTAAAGGATCTGACTATTATTGACCATAAAATGAATATGAGTAGTCAATGTGATGCAGTTGTAAAAAAGACAAATGCTATCCTGGAATGTATTAGGTGTGGTATTGTCAGTAGGGATAGGGAGGTATTGTTGCCTCTGTATAAGACTTTGGTAAGACTGCATCTGGAATGTTGTGTTCAGTTCTGATCACCAATGTTCAAGAAGGATGAACTTAAACTGGATCAAGTGCAGCAAAGAAATACCAGGATGAGTAGATGAATGGAGAACTTGGCGAATGGAGAACTTACCTTTGTAGCCAGGAAAAATAGGTCTGAAAGGTAGGTTCATTTCAGCCATATTGTCAGTTCTTTGTGCCACTATTTCTATGCTGAAAGAGGTTTATTAAAAGTGTTATTTGGTTTATCTTGTTTACATACTTGTTGGCCGTATGCCCAGACTTCAGAAAAAAACAACCACCATGTTTTGTTGGTTCCTCTGTTAAATTCTGTCAATGCTTTTAAACCATTTACTTTTAATATTCAGAAAGGCAGACAGATACCCACTGCTTGGGGTCAAAGAACCCATCTGTCTATCTTGTTTGGTGGGCACTGGTATAGCAAAAGAAGCCACAGCCTTTAAACAGGTGACATCTTTTAGCCATCTTGTTTGCTGAAAGCTACCTGGATTAGCTGGGGTGCCCAGGAAGTGCCCAGCTGGGAGAGGAATTCCTTATGGGGTCTACTCAGGTCTGAGATTTACTTTTCCATCCTAAATATGGATGAAAATCCATCATAGATTTATTAAAATGCCTATGTTTCAGAATAGGCCATGGAATCCATTTGTTTTATGTTCTTTTCCTTTCTTGCAACCTCTGGCACACTGTACAATTAGCAGTAAACACTGGCCTTTCACTGAATATTATCTTGTTTTGGTTATGGTGAAAGTACAGAAATTAAAAGTAGAAATGTCCTTTCTCCAACTATGGGTATTTCCAGACGTTACGGGGCCCTTTGGCCCCGTACCGTAACGAACGTCTTCGTTCCCCGCCGGGGTCACCCCGGCACGGCCCAACAGACGTGCCGGGGGGATCCCGGCGGGGAAAGTGGGAGGGGCCGGGGCCGCGCGGCGCAACGTGCGGCCGCACGGCCCCGCCCCCTCCACGCACCCCGCCGCCCGCCCTCCGAGGAGACGGGCGGGCGGCGGGGCCAATGCGGCCGCCGCGTCTGGCCGATCGTGCCACGGCCCGGGATCCCGCCGGGGATCCCGGCCCGTGGCACGCGGCCAGACGTTACTTTTTGTTCGCCACGGCCCGCGGTCCATTTGACCACGCTTCCCGGGACCTTCCCCCGGCTAGCCCGGGAAGCGTGGTTCAAATTGACCCCGTCTGCAGATTCAGCGTGGCCAACATCTGGCGCACGCTGTGCAGACGTTCAGGGGCCTTTCGCCCCGCCGCGGGGTTCACCGTGGTTCAGTGTGGTTCAGCGTGATCTCGTCACGTCTGAAATCACCCTATCTTGTTTTGACTTTTTTAGGTTTGGAATGCAGTAAACAGAGCTGGAAGAAATTAGACGTTAATTCTGGTTACGGGGTCCCCTAGAGGTCCCCAAAATGGGGTCCCCTAGAGGTATTTCACAGTATAGGTGCTGGTTCCTAATATGGCTCTGTCCACCTGTTTGGTTATAATATGTATTTATGATTCATTATTGATTACTTGCTGTTTAATAATAACTTACTATTATTGATTACCTGCTGTTTGATCATAATTTGTTGTTTTAAATGGAATCTACTTGCTTCTTCGTCTTATGTTGGTTTTTCATCTCTCTTCAGCATAGACTTTTGAGATCTGTTCCCCACCCATTGAAATGGTTTCTTATTAATGTACTTGTCTTTATTCACATGGTGAAGTTCTGTTAAAGTTAAATTTTGTTAATGATGTGAATTTGAACTGTCTACTTTTCAATTGTAATGGGTTTCCATTGATATTAGGTGGGGGCATCAGAATATCAATTAATAATGTGATGACTTTAGTGGAAACTGGGTTTTAAGTAACAGCAGTCTTTAAGTCGGGGGTCTGTTTTATTGGGGAGACAAGGACCATAGGGGTTTAATTTGGTTTAAAAAGCAGTTTGCTTTTTTGTCTGTTCTGTAGTTAAGCAGACTTTTAGAATAATTGGCACAAAGGAATTAGAAGAGACACTGATAACATGTTTGTTTCTGGGACCCAAGGTCTTTTTGCAAGCTTGGGTCAAAATAGTTTCGCATAACATTAAAGGAGTTGAAATCATGTTTTCAACTAATGATGAGGCCATAATATTGATAATAGAGAGACACCACCACCTCATGGGAAAGGTGTTTTACTGTTTCAATCATATCTCAAATGCTAAAATAGGTTTAATTTGTAAGCTAAATAAGGGTTTTTAAGGCTGTCAGTTGGAGTAATATTAATCAACCTATTTCACAATGTAAATTCCAAATTGTTTTAAGGTATTTTAATGAAAGAATTCTATGTAGATTAGGAAATCTAGGGGCAAAATTAGAGACTAAAGACATTAAGAATAATGTATTTAATTAGTGAATTAAAGTTTATTTCAACATAAAGTTTGGCTTCAGTTATACCTAAATACCCCATTCAGATGAATAAGTAATTGTTCCTTTGAATTGTGTCTTAATGAGAAACTCAGTTTTATAAATCACTGTTGCTCTAGAAATTTCTTTCTAAAGTAGGTAGAACGAGGAAGATCTAGCCTCTGATCTTCAACAACTTCCTGAAAAGAATCCCTATATGAAATTATGTGGAATTAATAGAATTTAATAAAACTTCAGTGAATCTAATAGACTCCATTGGATTTCATAGAGCTCCAGTGAAGCTAATAGACTCAACTGAAGTGGGACAAAGATCAGGACTGGTAAAAGGTTACAATTGTCTTGGTTCATAGAAGTAAGAAGGGGTAAAGTCAAAATAACCATGAAGACGATACGACTGTGGAGACATGGAAGCCAAACTTCATGCTGATCGGTGGCATCCCTGAATTGCTGGCCACTGATTAGAGGAACTAAGACTCTCAGAAATCCTGTAAGACTGGCAGGATATTGTTGACATTAGAGGAAGTCACCTGTGGGACTTTGTTTTTTTTCTCTCCCAACTCTATTTCTTTTATTTGCCAATCTTTTCTTTTACTACTTTTCCCTAAGTTCTTTATTTTTCATTTTAAAACCACTTTTAATTTTTAAAGCTACTTTAAGGCTACTTTTCTTTCTTTTGCCCTAGTAAAGACATTTTATTCACATTTTTGAACTTTTTTATTCATTTTCTTTCATTTATTCTTTATTTTTAAAAAATCATTCTTTTTATTCTTAAAGCTATTTTTAAGGCTACTTTTATCTCTTTTGCTTTAGCAAAGACATTTCATTTTCTTTTTTCCCCCTTTTAAGCAATTTCATTTA
Source organism: Sphenodon punctatus (assembly GCA_003113815.1). Lineage (NCBI taxonomy): Eukaryota > Metazoa > Chordata > Lepidosauria > Sphenodontia > Sphenodontidae > Sphenodon > Sphenodon punctatus. The sequence continues at coordinate 741,941 of QEPC01001982.1, read as the reverse complement.
TTTTTCTCATCTTTATTTTTTATTTTTATTTTTACATTTTATTTTCATTTTTAACTTCATTTTCTCATTTTTCACTCTTTTCAAGCCATTTTATTTTCATTTTAATTTATTTTTTCTCATTGTTCAGTCTTTACAAGCCTCTTCTCTTTTGCCCTCAAGTTATAATTCTTTTTTTAATTTCTTTTCCCATTTTTCAAGGGCAATTCTTACTTTTCTTTATGGTTTTGTCCCCAGGCGCAGACTTTTCTTTTCTTTTAGGGAAGCACTGTATTAGTCTCAGATAATCTGTTTCTTATCCATTTTTCTTTTAACTCTGTCTGGTGGGCAGAGTTCCCACAAATGCTTCTCTGTCGTCTCCCGCCCTTTTTGGAGCTTCCATGCTCCTTGTCTGTTGAGGGGCCATTGCTAAAACATTGTTTTATAATTTTCTTTATCTTTCCTATCTTTTATTTTTACTATTTTTACTTTAATTTTTATCAAGTTTCAAGCATAGCAACAAGTTATCATCTTATCTTACCCAGCAGGACCCCACAGATCCTGGACAACTTTTGGGGACCTGCAATATCTGTGTGGTGAGATATATTCTTCAAGAATATATATCTTTGTAATCAATAATATTCTTCGTGTCCTTCCATAGTGCTTTTATAGTAGTGTGTAAGCCAGTTTGGCAGGGCGATAAATTGTAGTATTTTATTCATAATAATTGTCTATTGTGACTTTTTGGTGCAAAAACTTAATTTTTCCTACAGAGATCCCTGACCCCTTGGTGGAGCTAATTCCTGGGAGAATCTCGGGGTAACACCTTTTGAGATGAGGTAAAATGAGCTTGGCTTATTCAGCATATCAAAAAGAACACTGAGGGGAGATATGATTACACTGTACAAATATATCAGGGGAGTTAACACAATAGAAGGGGAAGATGTGTTCAAACTAAAGGTGAGTGTAGGCACAAGAACTAATGGATACAAGATGGTTATAAATAAATTTAGTCTGGAAGTTAGAAGAAGGTTTTTAACAATCAAAGTAGCAAACTACTAGAATAAGCTTCCAGTGCAGTTGTGAGGGTAAAGAATCCAAATAACTTTAAAATGGAGTTGGATAAATTTATGACACATAACTTAGAAGGTGTTTTTATTTGATGCTACAGGAGTAAATTCCCCTGCCCCCAAGACAAAATGTTGGGTTTTTATTCTTCTTTCTTCCTGGAGCATGAAAGGGTAAACACAGACATGCGGGAGACATAGTGGTTCCCCGGCCCAGCCCGGGTGGGAAACCACAGTCAACAAGGCCCAAGTCAGGTAGGGACATGGAACAAATGTGCCAGGGGACAGAGAGTCATATGTCAGGGAGCTAAATACATGTGGAGGCCAGCAGCCCTGCCCCTGCCCTGCTCCCAGCACCCTGCTTCCTGCCATGATGGGTGGCCAGGGTGGCCAGCCATGGTGGCCCCTGCCCCAAGTCAGGAATGGTGGGTCTAAACACACATGCAAGCCCACGTTGGACCACATGGGCGTCCTTTAGCCTGGGCCATGTCCTCTGAGATTTTCCGAGGACACAACCCAGGCTAGTCACCTACCTGCCCCAGGCTAACATCTGGCGATGCATAAACATGGGCCACAGAAGGTCACCATCATGTATGTTTTTACTTAAAATTGTCTGCAGCTGGCAGTGGTACTGTTGGGGTATTCTGAAGCCTGACTACTATATTGTATGTGACATAAAATGTGTACAGGCTGGTGGGGCCTGTACACATGCTCAGGATCTAAAAAACTGCCATATTTGGGGTCAGGAAGGAATTTTCTATCTGGGCAGATTGGCAGTCAACTCTGAGGATTTTTTGCCTTCCTTTGCAGCATGGGTGTGGCTTACTTGTTTAAGACATCTGGATCTTGGCATCAGTGTGCTCTGGTTAGTCTACTTATAGATATTGGTGGGGGCGTTCTGTGCGGATGGTTGGGGTGTGGCAGGTCCTTTAGTGGTGCAGGGGGGCTGCACTAGATGATCCATGAGGTCCCTTTTAGCTCTGTGATTCTGGCACTCTGGGAGCAGAGAGGTACACATCTCTTGACATAACAGCAGCTCCAAGTAGGGCTGAAAGGAGAATCAATTTGATTCTCATAAGAATCTCATGAGAATCAAGAAGCCTTTGTGAGATTTTTCTGGTTTGAGATTCTCATGAGAATCTCACGTAAAAAGAAAAAAAGAACTGTGTATGCACAAAATGGCTGCCAGGCTATTCCGCACATGCACAGCCCTTTTCTAAAATGGCACAGCAGCATAACTGCCATTTTGAAAAGGGGAAGCCAATCTGCGTGGGCACAGAACAGCTGCCCTTTTCCAAAATGGCAGGCATGCAACTAGCACCATTTTGAAAAAGGACTATGCATTGGCAGTTTTTTTCTCTCTCCCATTTGGTAAGTTGGTGGACCATGGGTGCCCATGGGGAGACAGAGAGACAAACATGGGTGGCAGAAACAGGAAAAGAAAGAAGAGACAGACAGATGTGGGACGTGGCACACACAGCTACAGTAAGTAGATTGAGAAGAAAATCTTATCGATAAAGTCTTGAGAACTGGGGCTTTTCTCAATCCTCAATTCTCATCGAGAAGCTTGATACTCATTGATAATCTAGGGGAAAACAAGATTGGGTTTCATCCCTATCTCCAAACTATCTTCAAATACTTGTTGCCTATGGTCATGATTTTAAGATCACAAACCATTTTACAAATGTGTGTTTACACAAGTGTGTTTAAAGCTGAAATAAGCAGCTAGCATTATATCAATTAATACCCTATGATATTACATATAGGAATGCCACAGCATCAATTTCATTTTTTCATTTTTTCATTTTTTAAACCTTTCCAAAACAATCAAAGAAACACATGAAACAAATGATCCAAGAACATGCCTGTATCAATTAAATCAATTTGATTATGAGCTATACTGCGGAAGCAATTTCAAAACAGAACTCCCTATGACAAGCAACATTATTTATTTTAAAACAGTGGTATGGTATGGTGCTTTATGCTTGTTTAATGCCATACTATTTTTATGGTTCCTCTAACCACAGAAATGTACACCCAACCTAGACAATATTTTATAGCTATTTAGTTCCGGTGGCATGACCATTCAAAACATTAATACTGACTGAGCTAAATTAAACAAGAGGGAAGAAATTCGATCCAACAATACAATTATAATTATCACTAGGGGAGGTATAAAAAACAAATAAACCCTGACGTATTTTAGTTCATGGAGGCCAGTGGACTAGAGAGGTAAAAGCTTTAATAATGCTTCTGTTCGTTCCATGAACAGGCTAAGAAACTGTATCAAGAAGAGACTATAACATGCTAACCACATTCCATCCTGTAGATTTGTAATTCAGTGGGAGTGTATGAAGGCATTTGTATGTACATATGTAGACTCCAAAGAAAGAGTTCTTAATTAGTCATAGCATTAGGCTCATTAACAGTGTATTAAGTTCACAGTGGGTGATTTCAGACATTACGGGGCCCGTTGGCCCCGTACCAAAATCAACCCATTCGTTCCCCGCCGGGGTCACCCCGTCACGCCATATCAGACGTGCCGGGGGGATCCTGGCAGGGAATCCTGGAGGGGGCGGGGCCGCGTGGCGCAGCATGCGGCCGCACGGCCCCACCCCCTCCACGCACTCCGCCGCCCGCCCTCAGAGGAGACAGGCGGGTGGTGGGGCCAATGCGGCCGCCGCGGCCGGCCAAATGCGCCACGGCCTGGGATCCCGCCGGTGATCCCGGGCCATGGAGAGCGGCCAGACGTTACTTTTTTTTGGTCTCTGCCGGGGGTCCATTTGACCACGCTTCCCAAGACATTCCCCCGGCTAGCCCGGGAAGCGTGGTTCAAATTGACCCCATCTGCAGATTGACCATGGCGAACATCTGGCGGCCGCCAAACAGACGTTCGAGACTATGGGTATTTTCAGACGTTACGGGGCCCTTTGGCCCCGTACCATAACGAACGTCTTTGTTCCCCGCCGGGGTCACCCCGGCACGGCCCAACAGACGTGCCGGGGGATCCCGGCGGGGAAAGTGGGAGGGGCCGCGCGGCGCAACGTGC
>QEPC01001982.1:611468-737504 GCA_003113815.1 Sphenodon punctatus | reverse complement strand
CCCCGCCGCGGGGTTCACAGTGGTTCAGTGTGGTTCAGCGTGATCTCGTCACGTCTGAAATCACCCACAGTGACCACAGATGGGTATTCACCATGGTTCACTGTGATCTCGTAACATCTGAAAATACCCAGTATCTAGGGCTGAAATGAGAATAAATTTCTCAAGAAAATATCATGAGATTTGAGAATTGTTACAAAGATCTTCAGACAATCTCGGTCAAGAATTTTGCTTGATTTACCCTTTTACCACAATTTACCGTTTACCATGTACTGTATCGTGGTCTATTGACCATGTATCGCTTACTGTGTATGGAGTTCATCCCAGTAATGATCATGAGCAAAATGGTCACTGTAGCTTTGCTGTGCATGCGCAGCCCTCTTCCAAGATGGCACTGGTGGTGTTGCTGCTATTTTGGAAAAGGGCAGTGATTTTGCGCATGCCTATTTTTACAAGGAACGTGGAACATGGTAAGTGGTACATGGTAAAACAGTATACAGTACATGGCAAATCATGGTCAAGAGTAAACAGTAAATCAAGACAAATTCTCAACCGAGAAATTGTCAAGAACTGGGGAGTTTCTCAATTCTTGATTCTTGCTAAAAGCGAGTCGAGAACCATGATTCTCAATGAGAAATGAAGAAAAAATCGAGATCGAGACAGCATTGGTGCTATCCATTCACTAGGATGTTGTATTTGAACTGCTCTTGGGTCTGGCATGATTTCTTTCTATAGCTGGGCCTGCAGCGGAAAGTTATAACCTCCTGCACATCTTTTTATGCACTGTACTTGTGCTGCCTTTGTGGTTCTTTTCCTGGAACTGGCTCCTGTTGTAGCTCTGCACTAATCACTTAGATTGTGTGGGGTGTTCGGCAGACCGAGGGTAAGTAAATACATTTCTTGTTATGTCTGATGGTAGGGAGTGTGTTCTCTTCTTCTCTGCAATATCCCAGTTCTTGGATCTGTGCTTTGTTTATTTTATGCCTCCATTGCTGCAATTTGGCAAACGTCTAATGCAGGAACTCTGATTTGGTTTAGAATGCAATAAATAAAACTAGTACTAGAAGCAGACTAAGGGTGTTTTTAAAAGAGACATTTCCGTGCAGGCCCACCCATTAACCACACATCTAAGTGCTCGTTTGAAAGCAGTGCATGGTGATGCATGGTCCCGTGAGCCACGCAGCACCCACTCATGGTCATTTATGGTGCACTGCAGAGAAATCTGGAATGCACCATGTGGGGCAAGCCAAAAAAGTGTGTGGCAACTGGTACCCATGAATCCCCTGCCTGTATGAACTGGGGCTCCCACCCATGCCACCAGAAAGGTCTGTGGCTGACTGCCTCCTTGGTCCCACCTACAGTCCTGCTGGGAGCTCTCTGGGGAGCTCTTAAAGGAGACGTACACAAAGTACAACATCACGGTGGCTCGAAACACACCCAACCCTTCTCGCGATGCACGAGAGAAGAGCCAATACCATGGAAGACAGCAGCTTGGACAGCAGCTTCCTGCATGCCCCCCCAGTCTGCCTCCCAGTATGCACCTCTGTTATAGCTCAGGACTGTCAGTAGCTGAAGCAGCTGCACTGGCACCTGGGCAGGAAGGGGACACTGGCTGCTGCATCTTTATGTTTCCATGGTGTCCAGGGCTGCGCGTTATGGTAGGGCTGAGAAATTGAGCGGACTTGGGGTGGGAGGGTCCTGCTGCGTGGGGGAAGGGGTACTGGCCGCTTGTATAAATTCTTTGCATGGCCGGTCTGTGGTGGTGGAAGTGCATGGAGGCTACCTTCATAGGCACGGTGGCCACCCTAGGAGCCCATTACAATCAATCACTCTCCACTCACCCCACGTGCGTGGTCACTTCACAGGCATGCCACTAAGCGGTCACAGATGACAACCGCCCCTCCCTCCCCTCCCCCCCAAGCCTTGGTAGCCCTAAGAGATGTTTTTGGAAGGGATGTAGCAAGAGAGTGGATTAAGGTTCCCTCCATCAAGGGCATTACAGATTCTTCCCTGCCAAAGGGACAACTCATTAAGGTCAAGAGAATGTGACCTGTTAGGGAATTGGGCTCAGATGTCTTTTACTTCCCAGCCATTATGTCAGGGGGTTTGGACTAAGCCAAAAAACATGTTTAGGCCTGTGGAGAAAAGGGCTAATGGCAACTCTTGCCTCATGAGCAAGGTTCGTAGTTTTCTTTTTGCAACGGAAAATCCAAGAAAAACAGAGATTTTGCTTTTTTTCAGAGAAAAACAGAGATTTTGCTTCAGAGATTTCGCAGAGAATGTCAAACACATACAGGTGTGGGAGGAGGACACAGTGAGCACAGGGCAGTGAGCATGTGGAGTGGAGCTCAGGGGAAGAATCCTGAAGGCATGTGCTGTGGAGGAACAGGGGCTTTGCATTTGGAGAGGTGTCACAGACCTCCTGTGAGTTGGGATGACATGAGAACTATGAATTGGGACAGTCAAGTCTTCTGAACCTTGGGAAGAAGGGACAAAAGGTGAGCCTAATTGAGCCCATAGCAACTTCCCCAAGCGTCAGTCTCTATATGGTCCCTCTTTCTGTTTTGCAGAGCACTGTGAGACCAGGCTGGAGGGAGAAGGCAGCGAGGGCAGGGCAGCAGAGGGGAAGCAACCTAAAGATGTGTGCTGTTGGGGGAGGGGAGGTGCTCTTCATTTGGAGGGGTGCCACAGACCTATATTTTGGGGGGACTGTTGATGGGACAGACAGCTTCAAAATTGTATAAAAATGAAAATATTCCAATAAAATATGGTATTCTAACTCATACCTATATATATTGTGGTACGGGAAAGTCAACTAGCAATTACGTTAAATCACAGAAAAACAGAAGTTTGGGGGTTTTTTAATCAGAGAATTTCCAATTTTTGTCACGGAAAGCTAGGAATCCTGCTCATGAGATAGTTTTAGGAGGTACTGCAGACAGTCTTCATGCATTTGGTTTCTGCGTTGTGTATGTAGTGTGGACATACCTCCCCTAGCGGGACTGTGAAGACTTCAGGAAAGCCTTCCCAGTAGACACAGATCAAGTCTGAAGTTATTTTATTTCTTTATTTATTTGTTATATTTATATGCTACCCCCTCATGCCAACAGCATCTCAGGGTAGCTTCCAATATACACTAAAACACTGTTAAAACACCTTTTAAAATTACAAGTTACCTGCACTAGAAAGCAGAATACATGAATTCATGGGATGCATGAATAAAGTTGCCATCTGGTTAAGAAACTATACCCGGACTAATAAGTCTTTCATCCGGCACTGCCAATGGCATGCCATGCTACTTCAGGCTCAGTCCACTCTACATTGCAAGGGGCCTGCCAAACCACTACCACCTACTTTATTAGCCTGGCCAGTGTAGGTCAAAACAAGGGGTGTTTCATACCAGCTAGGAACCTCTATTACTATTCATGGTATGTGTAAGCTAATGGTGAGGAGAGTAGTAATTTTTTTGCATTTATGTGTTCTCGACTTTTATTATTGCACTCATTTTTACAAACCAAACAATAAACCTATTGTCACATAGAGGTCAATGAACTTATGTAGAGCCTAATATGTATCAAGGCTGAGGCCACTTCTAAACGAGGCGCTTAGAAGCGCCTGCTCAGCCCCGCATTCAAGGAAAAAGCTGCACGGGGAGTGTTTACACGCTGTCGACAACAGGTGGTGCGTCACTTCTGGTAGCGCAAGAAGCATTTGAACACTCCCTGTGCAGCTTTCTCTTTGAACACGGGGCTCAGGAGGCACTTCTAAGCACCTTGTTTAAAAGTTGCCTGACACTTTATTTGACTTTGGCAATAGTGAAAAATCAGTATTTTTTTGTTCTTGTTGTTCTAAGGTGCTTTGAGGTGATTAGAGCTCAGCTAAAATTAACACATTGTCTGAGATACTATTTCTCCTAACACATATCCTTCACAATTGTAGCCAGTCTATGGTAAAGAAGTTAAAAGTTGTATAAATGCCAAATTACTTCTGTAATTACTACATTTTGATTACACCCATGACTCCGCACTTACAACCTTCTGTCATAACACTTGTGTTTATGCTCCCTTCATCCCAGCATAGCACAATTATACTTCCCTAAATTTAGAGAATGAGAAACAATGTCTCCATAACTATTCCGAATTAATGCTGAATCATAAGATTAGCAGTAAAATAAGATTGTTCATTTTCTAGTACTTCCAAGTGCAAGCAATAACAACAATCAATTGCAGACAACGTAGCATTAAAACTGCATTCAATCTCTTGCAATTCAAAACACATTTAGGAAGTAATCATTATTATTTATTTATTTATTTGTTTATTTATTTATTATAAAAATTTCTTATTCTGCCCCATAAAAGCATAAAATACACATAACTTACAAACAAACAACAATAAAACCATCAATTCCCCCCTAATCCTACCCCATCCCTCCCCCTACCTGTCTCTCTCACCAAATGCCTGGCAGAACAGCCAGGTTTTCCACTGACACCTGAAGGAGGGAAGGCCCTGAGCCAAATGATCCTCTAGTGGGAGGGAGTTCCACAACCAAGGTGTGGTGACAGAGAACGTCCTCTCCAATGGGGAACCTCCAAAAGGAGGACCTCCAAAACGTCGCCCCCGGCCGACCGTAACAGTCGTTCCGGAACCCAGGGAGTGAGGCAGTCCTGCAGGTAAGCGGGGCCCAGGCCGTATAGGGCTTTAAAGGCCCATCAGGTGATGGGCTGCCACATTCTTCACCAGCTGAAGCCTCTGGACCATCACCTTGGGTAGCCCTATGTAGAGTGCATTACAGTAATCAAGCCTCGAAGTGATGAAGGCATGGATGAAGGTGGCAAGGTCACAGTCTGAGATGTAAGGCCATAACCATCACACCAGCTGTAATCTGGCAAATGCACTCCTTGCCACAGCTGCCACCTGGGCATCCAGGCGGAGCTGTGAATCGAGGAGTACCCCCAGACTACGAACTTGAGGAACTAAGACGGGTCACACCCCATCAATGATGGGGGCCTCCACTCCCTTGGCCCTCCCCACCAGCATCACCACCGTCTTGTTGGGATTCAACTTCAGGTGGCTCGCCCTCATCCAGTCCCCCACAGCTGCCAAACATCAGGTAAGCAACAAGACTGAGGGACCTGAGTCTGCTGAAAACAAGAGGTAGAGCTGAGTGTCATCAGCATATTGATGACACCACACTCCAAACCCTCTCACGACCTCACCAAAAGGCTGCATAAACACATTGAACAGGAGGGAGGACAGAATAGAACCCTGTGGGACCCTACATGTGAGATCCTGGGGAGCAGACGTACCATCATCCACGACCACACAGTGAGTCCTACCGGCCAGGAACGAGCGGAACTGTTTGAGAATGATCCTGCCCACCCCGGCACGATTCCGCATCCAAGTCACCGACAGCTCATATTTAATGATATCAAAATCAGCTGACAAATCTATCAAGACCAAAAGAGTCGACTGACCCTGGTCTAAAGCACGGTGCAGATTGTCGACCAAGGTCACAAGCACAGTCTCAGTGCCATATCTCGAACAAAAGCCATACTACAAGGGGTTCAGGAAACCGACCCGGTCAAGATGGTCCTGGAGCTGCTGGGCTACCATCCACTCAATAACCTTCCCTAAAAAGGGAAGGTTAGAGACAGGCCGGTAGCTGGCAAGGGCATCAGCATCAAGTGATGGGTTTTTTTGAGCAAGGGTTGCACCACAGCCTCCTTAAGACACCCTGGGACCCTGCCCTCCTCAAAGGAGGTGTTGACCACCCTTGCCAGCACCAACCCCAGCGTCTCCCTGGTGGCCTTAACCAGTCAGAATGGGCAAGGATCTAATTCACATGTTGTGACCCTAACAGCCCCAGGACATCCCCCGTATCGGCAGGGGTCACCAACTGAAATTGATCCCACAAAACAGGAAAATCCAGGGCAACATAATTATCAACCTTTGCTCCAACAGTCATGTTCCAGGAAAAACTATGGCCCTGACTCAACAAAGTAGTTAATCCAAATTATAATGAGTCATATTCTTTCTTGAACTAAGTAAAGAACATAATAAGTGCCATACTGGGTCAGACCAGTGGTCCAACTAGCCCATCATCTTGGTTGTCTTCACATGAACAGCTGCCCCACCTTACCCCTGGGTGGGCTGTCCATTTAAAGGTGGCCCACGATATGTGCAGGCAGAGCAGAGGCGGGGCAAGCTGTCCCTGTTCCAGGACAGCCCAGCAGCCCTGCTGGTGTTGCTCTGGAACATCCAGGAGCACCTCCAATGGAGCAGGCAGCCCAAACCTGGGGCACTGGCCAGAGGAAGAGCTGCTGCAGCCCCGCTCTTGGCCGGATCCTCCCAGAACTCTATGGTGTGGGGAGTGTCGTGCAGGCAGATCATAGACTGCAGCAGCCACCAGACTTGCTCTGGGAGTGAGCACCCCGGCATCCATGTGAAAACAGAACACCCTCAGTCTCTCACTGTCCCCACCTTCAGTCACTATAGAAATGTAGTATAAAGTACGGGTCAAAATGGAGTGATCCATTCTCTGCAATATACTCCCAGCTCCTGACAGTCAGAGGTTACATCCAAGGACCGACTCGAATAATAGCCATTTATGGACCTATCCTCTAAGAACTTAGCCAATGTTTTTTTAAACCCAGTTATGCTACTGGTCTTCCTCTGGCAACAAGTATTAATCAGTGTGAGTGAGCATGCCAGAATATGGACTACTTTAAGCATTCCAAATAGTAAACTGAACTATATGGTAATAGTGTGAATACATATTATGCTATATTCTTTCTTTATTTAACAACAACAAAAAATCTCCTCACAGGTTCAGTCAGAATTATGCATGAAGACTGGAGAGCATATTACACGCCAAAATTGAGACTTTGTCCTTAGGTCTCCAAAACCAGGCATCAGAAATAGGTGGTATTTGACTCTGGTGAGTCTTCTTATTTTACAAAGGACTCCGGTGAGTCTTATTTTACAAAGGGATTTTGTGCATTTTGGATTAAGTCGCTTCTTTACGAGATCATCACTGCTGACAGTTGTTCATTTGTATCTAATCTCTCACACTAAAATATGGCTGTATTACTCCTCCAGCTCCCCATAGTTTTGCAAATACAAAATCATTTTACATGTCAGCTGTGATCAGGTTCTGAATTGGTCCATGACTTTTTCCCACTTACTACAACTTTTCTAAAACCCTGAAGTACCATACACCCATGCTGTTTACTATAACTAGTGCTACTAGTGCATACATGAAGCATACAGAATCAGCACCCCATCAGCAAAATCCATCCAACTGCTGTTTTTTTACTTGCCTCCTTTCCAATTCCTGGATCTGGTCCTACATCAAGTACCAAAACAGTGAGCTCAGGGAAAAGGAGTGCAGATTAGAGCTGAAGGTAGGTAGGTACCCTAGTTTGGCACCCATGGGTAATGACCACATTTTTTAGTGCCGTGTCAGGTATTCAAAGGGCTGCACAATCATCAATTGGGTACCCAGATACCTGAAAAATCAGTAATTTCCATTACCGATTTACCCATTTTCCTGTTACCAATCAGAAAATTGGGAAGCAAAACTGAAAAGTCAGGACTGGAATCCAATATTCCAGGACATTCTGGGACATTAATCAGGGTCGAACTCAGGTACCCTTAGGACCTGATATTTTCAAGTCAATTTGGGTACTGTGAAAATTCAACAGGTATAACCATTTTTGCAGGTACTCCTTTCAGTTCTAGTGGAAATGAGGACATGCCCTCCAGAACTGGGGATGGGATCCACAGCATAGATCCATGACCTGTACCTCTCTTTCTTTCCCCCATCCTGAGCACTCCCATTAAGCTTCTCTGCCCCCATTTCCTATCTGACCCACAGAGCTTGTACTACTTTCCAAAGTGGCCCAAGGCGGAAAAAAGTTCCCCACCCCTGGTGATCCAAAACATTGTTTGCAGCACGTTTCTAATGTTTATATTGTCAGAGAGGAATACATTTAGGTATTCATCAATACTATGCTGACCATATATGCAAATTAATAAGACATTCCAAATAGATCTAACAATTACTTCCTGAAAAGAGTGAGAGAGAGCACTTGGAATTGAAAACAAAAATCCAGCTCCTAACTCTGACGTGGTGCTCACAGTAGTTCTGCTAGTGACTGTTGAGTATTATTCAGGTGGTCTTTACATCTGGCAACCACAGAAGTATGGTATGAGTACCTTGGAGCAAAACCTCCTACTTCTAACTCCTAATTCCAACTCATGCTCCTTTCAAAATGTTTCATTCTAGCATGGGCATTAAAGGAGGACATTTCTCCCTTCCCTTTTGCACAGAGGAAAATACCAGGGACTGGGAAAGGAAATATGGCAGTTGTGTAAATGCACTGTTATTCAATAACACAAACATAAATTAAGTAATAGGTGGTAATTTTTCTGTGTGAATATGTCCTTTAGTTTCAGTCTGCAGGACCTGTACTTGCACACATACTTTTTTTTTTTAAAAAAAATAAAACCCTGACATGGTCATATTCTTCTCATAAACAGCTATATGAGAATCCAGAGCAATTAATTAGTCTTTTCTTTCTCTTTTTTTCCCCTTTCATACTTCAAATGACCGACTTTGACGCTGGATTGATAGCAGTAGGGGAGGAGCGCGGGGGGGCGGAGGGCCCGTCTGGTCCATCTTTGTGGGGAGAGTTTCGGGAAGTGACGCCGGCCGATGCGGTGGATGTCCTGGGGTCTGTGAGGGCCACGTGTTGTGAACTGGATCCGTGCCCGTCCTGGTTAATAAAAGCTTCCGGGGAGACGTTGGGGACGGTGCTGGCGAGGGTGGTGAATGCGTCCCTTCGGCAGGGGAGGTTGTCGCCTTGCTTAAAAGAGGCTGTGGTGCGCCCCCTGCTGAAAAAACCATCGTTGGACGTAGACGCGCTCGCCAGCTACCGACCTGTCTCTAACCTTCCCTTTTTAGGGAAGGTTATTGAGCGGGCAGTGGCGCTCCAGCTCCAGGGTCATCTAGATAATATCGGGCTCCTTGACCCGTTTCAATCTGGGTTCCGCCCCGGCTATGGCACCGAGACGGCGTTGGTGGCCTTGGTGGACGACCTCCGCCGGGAGATGGATGCGGGATGTTCGACATTTCTCATCCTGCTCGATCTCTCGGCCGCTTTTGACACCGTGGACCATGGGCTGCTGTTGAGACGACTGCGTGACCGGGGGGGTCTGGACGGGACTGTTCTTGAATGGTTCCGTTCATTCCTCTCGGGGAGGAGCCAGCGGGTGGTGTTGGGGGAGGAAACATCGAGCCCCCGCGCCTTACCGTGTGGCGTTCCGCAGGGATCGATCTTGTCTCCATTATTATTTAACATCTATATGCAGCCCTTGGGGGAGGTCGTGAGAGGGTTCGGGGTGCGATGTCACCAGTATGCTGATGATACTCAGCTGTACCTCTCGTTTTCTACTGACCCAGACCCTGCTGTCTCGGTGCTATCCCAATGTTTGGAGGCCGTGGCGGATTGGATGCGGCGGAGCAGACTGAAGCTCAACCCAGATAAGACGGAGGTGATGGTGGTGGGGAGGGCGAAGGGGGTGGTGGCCCCCCTGGTTGGGGGGGTTTGCCCCCCTGTAGCTCAGCAGGTCCGGAGTCTGGGGGTCATATTGGACGCAGACCTGCGGCTGGAGCGGCAGGTGGAGGCAGTCGCTAAGGCTGCCTTCCGCCAGCTTTATCTGGTACGTAGGCTGCGTCCGTATGTCTCTGGCCCGGACCTGGCCTCCCTCATCCATGCCTTCGTCACCTCGCGGCTCGACTACTGCAACGCGCTCTACGTGGGGCTTCCCTTGTTCTTGGCCCGGAGGCTGCAGCTGGTGCAGAATGCGGCGGCTCGTCTTCTTACGGGGACGGGTCGCCGGGAGCACATTACACCGGTGCTCCGAGCTCTGCACTGGCTGCCGATAGTGTGCCGGGCCAAGTTCAAGTTCCTGGTGATGATCTATAAAGCCTTACACGGTCTCGGCCCCTCATACCTTAGGGACCGCCTCGCCCTTCGCACCCCAGGGCGGCTCCTGCCGTCTGCCGGGGGTGCCCTCCTGGAGGTCCCCCGTGTTAAACGGGGGGCCACGATGGAGAGGGCATTCTCGGTGGTGGGACCGCGGCTGTGGAACTCCCTTACGGAGGAGGCTCGCCTGGCCCCAAGCCTTTTAACATTTCGGCGGAACTGTAAGACCTGGCTATTTGCCCAGGCCTTTGGGAGGGAGGGTGGGGAGGGAGGTGTTTAGTCCCCTACCCATCTGTGTTTGGTTTTGGTCTAGCCCTGTTTATAGTTATACTTATATATTTAATATTTAATATTTTAAGTATTTTTTTCGATTGTTTTGGACTGATTTTATTGTATTTTATGGTTTTAATGATGGAAGCCGCCCCGAGCTGCGTTGCAGGAGGGGCGGGGTAGAAATTTGTAAAATAATAAAAAATAAATAATAATAATAATAATATTTATATTTAACAGAGACAAAGATTATTAGTAGGATGTGTGTTTCTCTCACATGGAGGCATTATTAAGTTTCTTCGTTCTTACTTTTATTACAAAAACAGTTCAACTGTTGAGTAACTGAAGCACCATAGCCCTTCCCCTTGAAAGAGAACAGAGATGAAGGATCAACACATTGTCACACAAAGACACAGTCCTCTATTCCCAGAACACCAGTCAAGAGAGACCTACTCACTTCAAAAATCAAAGGGTGCTCAAGCGATGATTCTACACACTACCAAAAGGGACACTCTCCCCATCTGACTTCCTGTTGCACTGAGAGAGCAGTGTGACTCACCTGCCAGTACTTCTACTATCCAAAGCTGCAAGACACCAATGCTCTTGCTGTGGGTGTGTACATGTAAAAATGGCCTGGTAAGAGACCATCTAAAATGAGCCTTATTGTCGGTAAAGAAAGGGGAACTGTGGTGGATAAGCACTACAGCTGTAACTAATACTGGGTTTTGTATTATTCACAGAAATTAGTTGTATTTTTGAGTAGCTATCTCGATATTCAAGTAATATCCACAACTAAAACAGATGTTCACATATCCATTTATTTGGTGGTTTGGTTACTTCAGGAGTGGCCAGACTTATGGCGCCACACGGTCTACTTGATCCAGGTGTCAAGCTCAGATGATCTACCAGGACCCCTCTCACTGACTTTGCTGCTCCAGGTCAGGACCTTTCCCACTGGCTCCCAGGCTGTAGGGTACCTCAACAACTTGTTTCAGGAGTGGAGATGAGCACTCCCATTTAGAGAGGGCACCTTCCCCGCTGGACTGGAGGAGCTCTTCCAACCTGTCTTCTTCCTGGAGACACTTCCCGGGGGCACCAGTCACACTCTCCTCCCTAAAGCCAGTGTCTGAGATGCTGATCCCCCTCCTCACATGTGATCAGACACTAACTTGTGCTCTACCAGTCCATTGTAATCTGACTCTTGGCCACTCCTGGATTACTTTGTTTCAGCTACTGCACTTGCATGATAGCGCTAACATTACCAAAATAGTCAAATAAATGAACCAAAATATCCAAAAGAGGAAATGAATAGTGATTATCATTTGCTTTGGCAGATCTGGATTGAAGGAGGCAAATTCAACAAATAAGACATTCACTAAGAATATTCACTTCAAAGCTCCAGAAGGTGAGCCATGAAAGAACAGTTGGATTTGGGAGAGTAGGAAATTAATCATGGAAGAGAAGAAGCTTATTGAAATGATGATGATGATGATGATGATGATCATGATGATGATGATGATGATGATTGATTGATGATGGAGAGAAATAATAATATTACAGTAGAGACCAGCTAATCCAGATGCCTCAGAAGACACCCAAAACCTCTGGAATCAAAGAGCTCTCTTCTCAACAAGAGCTGGGGCCTGCACTGTGTTACATGGGCAGGGAAGTTGCCTGGCTGGGAACTGACTGAGTTCCATACACCAGCAGCTGCTAGGGCTAAACTGCTGATTACTGCTGATCAGCTGTTGTGTTTAGTGTTAAACAGCTGAACAGTAGTAACTAACCTTTTAGCCATAACAACTACTTGCATTCAGAGCTTTGCTGTGTTCCTGGCAAAAACTAATGCTAAACACCACCACTAGTAGGGGACATATTGCTTGTGAACCCAACAAGTCCAAATATTTCAAAATCTCACCCTTGATAAATGTAAAGTTCAATGGATATTTTGCAGGTTATGGGTGGAAAAGTGGGGTGAATGTGGTTGGTTTGCATCTCATCCATTTGAAAATTATCTGGTTTTCAGCACTATAACATGTATGTGTGAGATAGATGTGAATGTGGGAGATTTTGGAAGTGGGGCAAAAATGTGTGTTTTGTACTGAGGAATGCCCTAGATAATCCAGAAGTCTTTGGGTATTATAAATGAGATAATAGCCCGTAAGAGTCTGTGTTTGGTCCATGTAGCTCCACTCATCCCCCACTCATAAGTTTAGCATGTAGATCCTAATAAACGGGCAGCCATGCGTGTGCGGGCAGGCATCTTCCATCCAGACCCTACTCACAGGTTTAGCCCATGAATCCTAATAGAAAGGCAAGCACTGCACTCCACCCTCCCACCCCCCTTCTCATGACTCACAGCCATGGTGAACCATGCCCATCTAACTAGTGAGCCTGCTCCTGAGCTGGAGAAAGTAGCTAGGAGCTTTCCCCCCTCATTGCCCGAAGACATCACTGGAAAAGAAAGCTGCTCAGCCAGGGGGAAGAAGGACGCTGAACATGGCAGCTTCCTCAATGGATGGATTCCCAGGATGGCGCCTAATAGCCATCTGAGATCAGGGTGGGAGCAGCAAGATTAGAGGTTTCAGAATCATGGGGGAGAGTGCAAAGGGGGTGAGGTTTGCAATGGAGATGGTCAAAAGCAGGCAGAGTTGCCCTGGGGAGGGCAGATTGCACGGGAAGTAAGTCCCATGTAGGGAGAGCAGATTGCAAAGGAGGAAGAGGATGACTTTATAAATCTTTATGACTTTGTAAACACCAAAGCAGGGCACATTGCACAGGAGAAATTTGCACTGGAACGGGTACAAGTTGTATGCTCAGGACCATGCAGATGGGGAGGAGATTGCAAGAAAAATTATTAGGAAAATCAGCTGCACATCAGGAAGGTTTGTGTGCAGTGTGAGAAAATCTGCTTTGCATGACATTTTCCTACCTTCCTAGTACTGAGCATGCTCAGTTGGTGTCAGCATGCTCATTAGCAGCAACTGAAGTCACTGGCCCTCCTTTATTTTGACCTCTTTTCTATGTGGATTTGCTTCTCTGACTTAAAATATGAACAGCAGGGCTCTATTTTGGGGAAGAAGGGGCAGAGATTGTGCAGGAGGGTTTGGTACATCTAGGTCAGGCTAAAACATGGGTGGGAAAGAGCAAGTATATGTTTTATTGAGGAAAAACAGCCGCACAACAAGGCCTCCCAAATCCCCGTTTTTGGGGCAAATGCCACCCCCTTCCCTACCAACCTGTAGCCTCCAAAAGCAGCTTATCACTAGCCATACCATAATTTTCCACTCTCCTCACTCTCCCAAACCTCCCCCAATTTCAAAGAATAAAAATGGAAACCATTGTTTATTTAACAGTATAAACTTTGATGCAATCTGTCACTCACAACATGGGATATGAAAGAAGTTTGTAAAATAATGAGTGGTATGGAACACATAAATAGGGAGCAGGTATTTACCTACCCTAAGCATACTAGAACAGGGGGACATTCCATGAAATTAACTGGCAGCAGATTTAAAATAAATAAGAGAAATACTTTTTCACTCAGTGCACAATTAACTTGTGGAACTTACTGCCAGAGAAAGTGGTCACGGCTGGTGGCGTAGCTAGTCTGAAATAGGGATTGGATAAATTCTTGGAGGATAGGTCCATTAATGGCTATTGGTCAAGAAGGTTTTGGAAACGTACCTCTTACTATTGGGGGCTGGATCAATAGGGAATGGATTGCCCATTGTGACCTGTTGGGTACTTCTCCCAAGAGAAAGTGATTGGTCACTGTTGGAGACAGGATGCTGGGCTTAATGGACCATTGGTCTGACCCAGTATGGCACTACTTATGATCTTATGTTATTAACTCCCCCAGTGCCCCTACTTCTGTCGTAGCTTGAAGCTCAGTTCCCGGAGGTAGAAGGGGGACAGCACTTGATCCTCAGCAGGACTTCACAACACCTCTACTCCTGCCACAGCTGGGGCACAAGGGGCTTGATCCTCAGCTTCCTGCCTTGTTTGGGGGTGGGGGGCAGCTGCACCTGAGGAAAGCTGGGGAGAGGCAGACGGAGCCTTCATGGTGGAAGCAGAGAGACCGCCTCTCTCCTTCCCTGTTCCCCACTCCCTTGTTCTCTGGGAGAAGCGGAATCAGTGACCTTGAATTCATCACCCACCCTTGGTCAACTCCATCACCTTCACCTCCCTCTACCACCAGCCCACTCTTGTGCCTTTCCCTCTCTCCCCTTGCTGTGTGCTAGGGAATATCCCAATTCTCCCCTATGTTCTCCTAACCACCTGTAAACAAAGTAAAGAAAACCCCCCCACATAATAAGATAACAATGAACACAGCAATAATGCATGTCCATTGTCCACCACCCCCACCCCCTCCCCAGGTGCATTAACTTAAGTGTGAAAGTCACTCTGGAGAAGGCATTGACTTGGGAAGAGTGAGTTTTGGAAGCATGCTGCAAACCCGGATGAGCTGGGACAACGCATACTTTAATTTGGCACATGCTGGGCCACTGAGAGAGTGGAGTAGAAAGCAGTCAGTGCTCAGGGATCTCTAATCTTTTGGCCTGCAACTCTATCGTCCTGGTGGATCTGGACGTGAGGAGGCTGAACACAACCTAATAGATGGGAGATGGATGCATGGGCATGCATTAGCATGTACTGGCCCAGATGGTGGGCCTGCGATGTCCTTGGACGATGCCATGAGTGGGGACTGCGTGGGGGGTGCAGGCTAACATTTGGCGAGCACCTAATAGAAGGGCAGGTGAACACCCACCTGGTGAGTGCTAATGTGGGCTACCGACTTGTTTATTTACACCCTTTATCTAATATGTTCACTGTATATGAATGTCAAAGGCATAATCCTGCCCTGTAGGAAATGGAAGCTTCAGAATTTATGCAGGAAAAAGATCCTACTGATACCAGTGGGAGGTTGGCCTGGCTAGTTTAAAGAACAGGATTTACAGAGAACAAATTAACTCAGTTTTAGTGAACTGAACTTAAGGACCTGCTCAGGCACTTCTTGCATCCATTTCAACCAGATTATTTTGTCATTCACACTGAGGCCGATCGCATGGCCCACGGTTCCTACACACACACCATGTGGGAACCTCACACACCTCGACTACGGGAACGTTGTGCCGCATGGAAAACACGCACATGCACACAGGTCGACCCGACTGGTTCTGCATTATCTTCGGCTGACAGTCATTCAAGAGACACAAGAAACCAGGCCTTAATATCTCACGTTGCTGGAGTACATATATTGTTGTAAGCCACAAATATAACAGAATTCTGCTTACTAACATTTATGTACAAAATTGTCTGTTATTTAACATTTTATCTCATTATGTATTTCTAAAGATGCAATTCTCAGAAGGGATGGGAAGACCTGATTTTAGTGAAATTAGATTTTGTGCTTAAAACATTTATATAGACAATCAAACTTTAATGAACTCTTCCATCGCCCCTGTGTATTTTTTGGTAAAGTTTTAATAACTTTTTTCTGTAATTAAAAATAGCATACAATATCAGAAGCCAACAGCAATTAAAGGTAATCAAATTTGGTGAAATGTGTAGGAAGTAGGGAAAAGATCTGTGGATATTTTGTTAAATGGTTATCATCAACTGAAGTACTGTTTGCTGTACAAAACAGTACAATGCTTATCATTAAAACATAAGAACATTTCAACTAAGTTCTTTGCCTGATTTTCCGCTTTTATAAAATGCACTGCATGTGAAACAAGTCTTCAAAAAAAACAAGGCCTAAAAAAAACCCTACTACTCAGGGTGCCTTTGAGGATATTTAATTAAAATCTAATCCTGCATTCATTAAGGCTCACATAAATTAAGCTGTCATTCATAAGATTTATGGATTCTCATTTGCATATTGCATACAATTCATCAATTACTCAAGTATGAAAGGAGCACATTTCCCTTGGAGCTGCCTGCTACCCTGCCAACATTTGAAATGAGGGAAAGAGCAAGACTGTCAGGCATTCACACAAACTTTCTTCCAAATGTCTGCTCCTTGATTAATCTAATTTTCTAGCTATTCCTTACAAGATACCACAACAACCCTTCTGCAAATTTCTATTATTTCTCCTGTCTTCATCACAAAATCTTCTTGTCTTTTAATACTACCTCATGTGTGAGTGATTATTATTTGTTTGCTAATGATATGGCATGAATGTTTGCTTTATATAAAATTTGTAATGGACGCAGAGGAGCTAAGACAATATTTTCAGTTTTGTTCATGTTTTAGTGCCATTAATTTGATTAACATCCCTTAGAAGCAAATATATAAAAAGAGAGATAAAACCAAATTAGAAATCTATTATTTTTAAAAAGTCTGCACTAAAAAAAATCAGAAATCTTTCATTTACAAACTGTAATGACAGCAAGCACATTAATTATACCTTAATGTTAAAGTAGGACAACAAATGTTTAAAATAAGAAACGAACTTATCTAAAGCTACTGCCGTCTATAGCTGACTACACTTTTTAAAGTTCTAAGCAAAGCAGTAATACAGATTAGTTTGTTTTCGTTGCACATAAAGCATGCTGTGTTAATTCAATTGTCTTCTCTAGGGAGTTGATCTTAATTTCAGTGGCACAACTAGAAAGTAACCGTCCTTGCTAGACCATTCTCTGGATACTTTCCAACATGCATGTGATCAGGTGTTGAATTTAATGCATAACACTCCTTCATGTCTAGGAGTCACTAAATGAAAATATATGAATGTATCAGCACTGTCTAAAATTGCTGTTGAGGTTCTCTCTCAAAATGTATTGGCTCATTTTATATTGTCAATTAACTGGTAAAAAAAAGTAGAATAAAATACAATAATAAAGTATTAACTTTCTGCACTATAAAAAGCTGTCTTGAAAAATAAGAAAATAATAAATTGTAAAATAGCTAAAATCTGAGTTAGAGCAGTGATGATCTTCTTGTTAAGAGTTATTAATTACTGCTACTGTAAATGCTCATAAATCTAGGATCTTATTCAGTTCCTACTGAAGGTAACGGGAATTGATTTTGGTGGGAACAAGCCTGGGCCTTCAGCTTGAAACCTGTATAATATAAACCAAGGAGTCTTAGATCAAATGGAAAGCAAATTAGAAATAAATACTTCAAATATTAATGATATTGTTCAAATGTACTCAGTAGATATTCTAGCACAATAATTATAGGCTTCCTCTTGGCATTTTTGCCTCTTGGCATTCTTGCCAAATTTCAGCCAGATTACTGAATGACAGACAATCCCCACCCCCTCTCTCTTTTCCCCCTGTAAAGGCATCAGTAAAAGAGAAGAGAGCCTTCAATCTAAACATAATTGCTAACATAATCCCATGTGAATAAATTTAACTAACCCTGGAAAAATAAACAGATGACTAACTTTAATCAGAGAAATGAAGTCATCACTACGCTCGGTTTATAAAATGGATTTCCAAATTACAGGCAAAGACGTCTCTTCTTTTTTCCTAGCCTGAATGAGTTCCTCTACTGTAAATTGTAGAGTCCCATCCATGAATTACCACTGCATTTATTGTCTGCCTTTTTAACTGTTGAATTCTCCAAGATTCAAGTTTCTCAGCATAAGCTGTCCCCTTAACTCTATCCAAGTAATGTGTAATGAGAAAAGAATTTCCCCAAATATAATAATATAGCTTATTTTATTTTCTCAACCCAAACCACCTGTTCCAATTTTGCTATAGAACGCTCTCCAAAATGACTGGCTAGGTCAATATACTTACTTTGAAATGAAAGGCAGTTAAGATGAAGTTTCTACTCTTCTATGCTTAGTCTAATAAAAGATACCACCTACAGTACAGTGTCTTCACTTGAACTGGGCTGGAGTTCACACTATGAAGTTTCAAACATCCAAAAAAATCCCTGGGAAGAACCTCATAGTAAAACCATCAGGGGGTCTCCATGAGATTGTTATGATGTCTGAATTGCTATACAACCCAGCAGTACAATCTTTCAGACATCAGAACAACCTTATTGAACCTTCTTCCCTCCAACGGTGGTCACTAAACTGTACATTCTGTGGCTTTTTTTGGATGTCTGAAGGCAATCTATTAAATAAAACCCAAAGTGCAAATATTGCTTTTGTAAAGCTTTATACTTCACTAAAAAAGGTTTCAAAACTGTTTTAGCTCTCAGTTGGAAAAAGCTTTTAAGCCAGGTAATCAAAAATATATGTAACATCTTTCAGTTTCCAACTTCAACACCTCTCTGATACTTTACCGGACGGACTGTAACAGAACCTGAAAGAATGACCCTAGGCCAAACCAATGCAGCAGTCACAGGAATTTCACAATTAGTCCACATGAAAGGGGGGGGGGGGATTAAAGTAGCTCATTTTAAAACCACATTTCAGCATATATAAATTTTCATGGTTGTCAGAATGTTACAGAATGTCACTCCATGGTTCCCCTTAAAACCAGTTTCCCATTCTAAACTAGGTTTTCAAACCTTCCCTACTCAACTTTCCAAAAAAGATATCTGTCCACCTGAGATCGTACATGATACTGTACATGATATATCTAAAGTCAGGGCAGCAATTTTATGCAAATTTAGAATGAATACATTAAAGGAGTTTTAAAGTAATTGCAGGATTTGTATTTTGTTTTTGTTGTTATTCACTTTCACAGTTTTCCTAACTTCTTCTTCTCTCCAAAATGGCTTGCCATAAAAAAAAACTACATTTGTTGCTGCAGAGGAGAGGTGCTTTCTAGTGAGCTTTTGGGAGGGGGGGGGGATAGTGAAAGAAAAGGAGCCAACACTCTTCATAAAGTGTTGTTGAGTGGGGTGGCCATACCTGGCTATAGGGCCATACAGCCCTTTATTAAGGATATACAAAGGGACAATAGGAAATAGTAGTGCTTGAAGCAGCAGAGGCAATTTTGGGTTTCACAAAGAGCTGCAAGTAGTCTTTGGGGGAAAGCAGCAGATGGAGGACAATTTGGGGAAAATCTGTACTGTTGGATTTTGGGGATCACAATGGTATCTGTTTGGGGGAGCACAGCAGACGCTGTTGGCTTCTTTCCATTTACTTCACTTCAGCCTAAAAATCTGTAAATAAATAGATTTTAAGACACATTTTAGGACTCCAGTCTCTTTTTCCTCAGAAAAGGCTAGTCTAAAACATCCCACCACTCCAGGACGATGGTGCAACACTGTTGACCTTATGATGGTTTGTACATGTCCTTTTTAAGGCAACAGAAGTGAAGAGTTAATGAGCAGTTCAGTATACATTTACAAAGAGGAGGGAATGAAGAGAGATGATAAAAATCTTGAAGGGAAAAGAAGAGAAAGAGGAAAGGTTTCCCCAATCATGACTTAGAGTTAGAAGGCAAGAATGAACTGGAAAACTGAAGGACTTTATTAGAGAATTTGCAGTTAAGAACTATTTCACCGCACCATCTTTTCACCTTTGACCTGGTCTAAACACAGTTTTTGTACCTTTTGTAAAAGCAATGGTTTTAATAGGAACAGGTTCTGCTTGTAAAAGTAGCACACTAAAGAGTAGTACCTGAAGAACTATGTCTGTTTCTAAACTTACGTAGTTCTACCAGAGCAAAAACTGAGTACATAAGGGTATGGCCACACAAGACGTTATCCCACATTAGGGCCACATTATCCTACATTAGCCCATGATGCAGCTGATGTCTGTCTGGCAGCTGCCAGATGTTCACCCACCTCCGCCTGCTACATGATGTGTTGGCCAGAGAAGGCCGGTAATGCATCGTGGGCTACTGTTGTCTCACCCAGGTTAATGTGGGGCCACAGGACTGCCTCCCATCTGGTGGGCCAGTGCAGCCCTTTTGCAAGGTGAAGTCTGAGGATTGGGCTGGGAGGAGTACGCTCACCCTGGCTGCCAAACAGCTGATTGGGGGGCCCAAAGGAAGGCACTCACCCTGGCTGCCAAACATCTGAGTGGGGGGGGAAGGGGGGGATCCTCCACTTCTCTGTCTCCACATCTCTCCTCCCCCCTGATCAGCTATTTTGGAGCTGCGGTGAGCATGCTCCTCTGCCCCCCATCAACTGCTCTGTAGCAGCTCCTCCCAGGGGCATGATCCTGCTGCGCAGCAGGAGTCCTTCCCACATGTACAACTCCCCGGCCGATCTGTGGAATAGAGGTACTTGTGACAGCAGCCTCCCTGTCCCAATTACCCATTGGGGGGCTACTCGATTGGACTTTTCTCCACCACTGACCCAAAGTCTGGTGTCTGCAGTGGCCCTCCCTAGGATGGGCAGGGGATCTGGCTGGCCTGTCTTATGTGGCTTTACCCTAAGACCTGGACCACATCTGTCACAGAGTAAAGGAAGAAAATACAGAAATATATTCATTTTACACATATATCAAATACCATTTTAACAATGGATGTATTTAGATGGACAGCTGCCCTGCCTCTGTTCTGCCTCCCCAGGTGGGCCATCTGTTTAAAGGCAGCCTGCCCTGGGCTGAGCCACAGCAGAGGCGGGGCAGGCTGTCCGAGCTCTGGGGCAGCTCCGCTCATGATGCTAGAGAACATCCTGTAGCACCACAAGCCAGAGCAGGCTGCCCAAAGACGGAGCACCATCCATGGGGCGGAGCAGCAGTCAGTCTACTCAGTGAATGGGCCACCGCAGCTTTGCTTAGGCTGGGGATTGCCTCGGCAATGCCATAAAGCTGTGGGCAGCAGCCTGGAATGGCAGTCTATCCACCCACAGCTTTATGGCATGGAGGTGGGGGGCACTGTGCGGGCTGACTGCAGGCCGCAGCAGCACTGGGTCCATTTAAACCCAGTACTGTCGGGGCTGCACGCAGGAGATATGGGACTGGCCTCAATCTAAATGAATAGGCTGTGCACAGGAGACATAGGCCATTTTTAGATGAGCACGTGGTGCGCTCGCGCGTGGTTTCCAAAATCCCACAAGACGGGGATTAGACAAGACGCTGCCGCGAATCACGTGCGCCATGTTTAAATCTAACATGGTGTCACCAAAACATCATGTTAGATTTAAATCAGGGCCAAATCCTCATTCGGAGCAAGAGGCAATATTGTCCATTACTCACATGCACTTGCAAATGCAGTGCCACCACCTGGACCCCAGCACTTCCTTTCTACATGGTCTGATCACTTACAATTAGGCCCCAGGTACAGAGGTGTATTCAACATTCCCATGACAGGCAGGAGTCTTCTGACCATGGCTATGGAGCACAATGCTACCTTGTGCAGTGAATGAAGATTTTGCACCCAGTTATATCTAGCCCAGAGCACAACTTACAAATGCAACCCCTGCCCTCCCTTGTACACCTACATGAATGAGGACTGTGCCCATTGACTACTGGCCTGTGTCAATCTGCAGGAGGAGAATTCAATCTTAATAAAATGTACTGGATTTGTTGATCCACAATCAACACTTGTGCATGTTGCACATCGAGCTTTTTAAAATTTTGGTGCTCGAACTAGGTAGCCCCCAAACAAAAATGTTTGCTAAAAAAGTTTATAAGGTTAAAACTGTGTTGCAAATGAAGTTCTCAAAACTCCCATTATACTTTCTTATAAGTAACCTAAATGTTAATATGACTGGAAATCAATGGTTGCAGAACTGAGCACATTTCCGATTGTCTTCACTCTATTTTACTACATCTAACATATAGCACCAATTCAGATTTAACCCTCCATATGATATATGTATGAAAATCAGATTACGTAAACAGGAGAATATAAAATCTGTTTCCTATGGTAGACATAGCACATTCCCAATATATCACAAATGCTACCATATACTCTTGCCATTCCTCTTTACATAAGCTGCATGTTAACATATGTAATTAAAAATACCAACTTGCAATGTCTTTGGACTTCAATAAACTTTCAGCAACATCTATACATAAACAATGTTTCAAAAGACTAAACAGAAAGCTACTGCAATTATTTTTATAGCAATGTTCTTTGATCCTGCTGACACATGTATAGAGGAGAAAACTGTTGAAACTCTGAAATAACTTAATGTAACCTGGGATTAAAACCTGAGAGAGTGACAGCTGCTTGGCTCTGACTGAAGTACACTCTGTGCCACTACAGAAGCACAAAAAAGGCTAAATGAGACTGAGAACGTGGCACAAATTCTTTGCTACACTTTTAAGAGGCTTCCTCAGACGTTGCTTACTGCAGACCACATTTTTTTAAAAAGTTGGCATGAGCTGGCAGGCCATCTTATGAACATTGCTACTCCGAGGTCCTTAACTCTATAAAGTAACCAAATGGGAATTTGAGATAAACTTTGAATCAGCAATAACCAGGGGCGGGGGGTGGGGTGGGGGGAATGGAAGGGGAGAAATGGGAAAGAAGATAGGATGGAGAGAGTTGGGGAGGAGTAGAGAGATGAGGAGGAAGTCTGAAACAGCTGGAAAGCCATTTTGTTCCAGGACACTTCAAAAGAAGGAGAGACCACAACTTCTGAATCCCCCAGGATTTCAATTTCTCATTCCTCCTGCAAAAGCAGGCAGCACCTGTACCTAGCCCCAAGCATTCATGCCAGGAAGATGGAACATGTAAGTGATCAAGCACCTGAAACAGGAAGAGGGGGGCTGGTGGAGCAGGGGCAGGAGTCTCCCTCCAACCACCAGTAAAGCTCCCTCACCCAACAGACTGGAAGCATCTAACTCTCATGGTTACCTCACTTCCTGTCACTACTGGAACAGGTACAAGCTGCCAGGGATGGGGAATCAGGCAGAGGCAAAACTATGTTTTCTCTTTTGGATGGAACAAGAAACCCTATTTGCCAGTACCCCAAATTTCCTCCCACTCCTCAGATCTGTGAAAGCCACAGGACTCCTGGATGAAAAGAGAGTGCTGCCGATTAATAACTAACGCCCAGGTCCTCCAGCCAGAATGAAGACATGACTGGCTACTGCCACCAGGGCTTCTGGGACCCTGCCAATTGGTTGATGCAGCAGAAACCAACTAACCAACCATTTAGGGGTGTGCAGAAGGCACATTCATTTTCATTTACAAAAAAACCCTTTATCCTGGTGGAGTTTTGTAAAGGACTCTACTGTTTTCATTTATGTTTTAATTTTATTTTATTAAAATAATTGTTTTTAATCATTGTGCATGCGCAGAATGGCCCCGGCAGCCATTCTGTGCATGTGCGGTGATTTTTATTGATTATTATTATTATTATTATTAAATTAAATTAAATGAAAAAATAAAAACAAAAACCAATGACAACAAATGTCATTTGCTTATTCATTCCTTTTTGTTACCTTAACTACAAAAATGAATGGGGCTCCATTCATTTTCATAATTAATTAAAATTATATTAATTGCACACCCCTAATTTTTATATGACTAAAAAACAGGCATCATAGGCAGCTGAGATAGTTCAGTGGACCATTCCAAGAGCATTCACAGGCTACATCTGGCCTGCATGTTACTAGTGGATAAGTCTTAAACTACCTTAATCCGAAATCATATGCTACATCTGATCCTGCTCACATGTTGTTGAGCGCCTCTTGCGCAAGTCTCATGAGTTTGTTGACTTCCTCCACTTTAAGTTTTTCCTCTCTGAATTTAGCAATGCCATTTCCCTGGCCAAAGAATGCTATTACTCCATGATGATCGAATCTCACTCTTGCACCACCACCACCATCTCTTCTCGACCTTCACTTCCCTTCTGAAACCACCTTGTCCTTCTCCCTCTTCCTACCTCTCTGCACAGGATCGTCTTTCCTTTTTCAACAACAAGGCTGATAAAATCCACCTTGACATTGCTTCTCAACCCTCTCCCTCCCCCATTTCCTACCCTGCTCTCCCTTCTCCTGCCTCTCGTCTATCCTCCTACTCTTTAGCTTCCCTTGATGAGATCACCTCCCTCCTCTCTTAGTCCAACCCTTCCACCTGCCCCCTAGACCTGATCCCCTCGCATCTCCTAATAGTGATTGCCCCCACCACTGCACCTTCTATGTTGCATCAATCTCTCCCTCTCTTTCCAGTGGCCTTCAAACACAGTACTGTATCCTATCCTTTAAAAGGCCACTTTGGAGCCATCCAACTTCCCCCCTCACCCCCCATCTCACTCATGCCCCTTGCTTCAAAGTTCCTGGAGCAAGTTGTCTACATGTACTGTCTTGATTTCCTCTCTTCCAGCTCTTCCCTTGACCCCCTTCAATTGGAGTTCTGCCCTCTCCACTTAACTGAGACTGCCCTTGCTAAACCAATGACCTTCTCTTAGCCAAGTCTGAAGCTCTCTATTCCATTCTTGTCCTGCTCAGTCTCTCTACTACCACTTTTGACACTGTTGACCACCGCCTCCTCCTGAATTCACTTTGCTCCATTGGTTTCCAGGACTTGGTCCTCAACTGGTTCTCTTTGTATTTCTCGAACCTTGCTGGTAACTCCTGTTTGTCCTCCCCCTCTCTGTGGGAGTTCCCCAAGGCTCTGTTCTGGGTCGTCTTCTCCCTTTACACTTTCTCTGGGCAAACTCATTGAATCTCATGGCTTCCGGTATCACATGAATGCTGATGACACTCAACTTTGGGGGTTAACAGATAGGAGATTAGCCTGATGGAGTCTGGGGTCACTCTTTGGAGCCTATGTGCAGCCACTACTTACAGATTCAACATGACAAACCAGACAGACAGGCAGGCTTTCCTCCCCACCGCACACCATGCTCCACCACCAAGATACGATGCAGCCACCGCTTGCAGGTTCCACATGATGAACTAGACAGATGGGCAAGCATTCCTTCCCATCCACTCCACCACCAAGATGTGATCGCTCCCTGAGATACTCAAGGCATTCCACCCAGGACTCTATGGTCCCGGTGGACCTGCAGATGTTCTGAGGCTGTACTCACCCTAAGAAAAGGGGGCAGCCACGTGGACGCATGTTTGCCTGCATCAGCCAGCATTCGCCTGCACAGCAGACTCCATATTCACAGGGATGACTCTCCCCACACTTTTTTCCTGCCACATTCCCACCCAGTAGCTTCGTTCCTCCTCTGTTTGCAACTCCCTTGCTGCTCAAAACATATTTGCCCCTTCTCCCTTGCTGCCCCCCATGCCTGGAACTCCTTCCGTGGTTACATTTGTTCTGATCCCTTCCTCTCAACCTTCAAATCCCTCCTAAAAACCTACCTCTTCCATCAGGCTTTCCCTAGCTCATCATGAGAAGGAAATTGCCTCCTCTTCCCTTTCCTTCCTCACTCAGAATCATTCTCTTCACAGTAACTAAGTTAAGCACGTATACCTGCAACTTCTCAACTTCATGATGTATTCTTGTCTCTCCCTAGGTCCACCTCTCCCTTGTCTCCCCTTCCTTTGTCTCTCTTAGTTTGAAAGCCCTTTGGGGGAGGGATCTGTGTATAACTATTGATTGTACAGCACCGGGTACGTTGCTAGTGTAACAAACAAACAAAAAAACCACCACAACAGTAATAATTAATACATAATTTCCATTATGAAATAAAAGTTCAGAGCAAAGTTAATGTGGGAGCAGTAGTTAGTCAGGAAGGGGGAATGACAGCAGGTGATTAAGGATTCCATGGGAATGAGGAAAAGGATAATCCATTAACTGATTTCAAGAATGTTGTTGGGTTTGGGGGGTTTTACTTGGTTTTTTTTTTTTTTTTAAGTTTCTTTAAAGTTGTTTTAAAGTTTAATGTTCTTTTTAGTTGCTCAGTTAACACAAATGAAACGTACACAACAAAAAGAATGCCTCTATTGCTTTATTATATATGGTATCATCTACAAATATACATATTTAAACTCAGACAATAACTTCTTATTTGTAAGTGCAAAATAAAGCAAAGGGCCTTAAAATGAAAGTAATGTTACTAACTGTCACTTGGCAATAGATTATCCATATTAATTAGTGTGTATTTATGCAACACGCTGTTATTTACACTCTCTCTGCAAGTGTAACATGTCACCATTATTATTTCAACCTATTGCAAGAATGCCAGTAAACAGCCAGCACGACTATGTGAAAAACTGATTTTGAGAAGGGGGATGTCCAAAAATAATAGTCACTAATAATCAGATACTAGCAAAAAGGACATCACTTTTTTGTATGAAACATGAGAAACTACTGCAGGAGTTGTAACTATCACTGCCGAAACACAACAGACAACAGTTTCTTTTTTACAGAAATTGCTGGCCGCTTTCCATATTCCCATAGTTGGGCTCAGTTGTTGGTTTTGTTATTACTATTGCTGAAGGTAGTGATTTGATGATAGGTGCATCATATGCATAAAAAGTCTTTATTTGGTATTATAATGTACTACAATGTGCTGTGGCAAAGGTGTCATCGTATCAGTCAAGTCAGTGTGAAAAATTATCATGCTAAATACTCTCTGAGCAGAGACTGCCTATCTCCTGTGCAAAGACAATAAGCAGAATGGTTAAGAAACATCAGGGGTGCAGAAAACAATCCCCAAAGAGTACAAGATATGTCCCTTAAGCTAGAATTATGCTGTATGAACTACAAGTATGCAAACTATTTACAGCTCTGCATTCCCGACACATGACTTCGGAAACATGAAGAGCAAGATTTAGTAATACTGTAGATACAAAACAAATGGTTCCAATAATCTAAATGAACATGGAATCATAAAGTTACTGGATTAGGAGAGCTGCAGAGTTGCTAAAATGAAGTTCTTAATAGATCACAGTGAAAAAATGTACAGTCCCAAGAGAAATGTAAACTCCATGCTGTGTGATTTCTTTCTTTAAGAAGAATTTAAAAAAACACAAAACACAGCAATGAGCCCCTGCTGAGCAAAACAATGCAATTTTTGTTATCAGTTTAATTCTGCTGCTTTTAATCTTTCATCACAGCCTCAGAAATACCTCTCACCAAGGCCTTTTTTTCACAGATGTTACTCACCCATGAACACCCATAGACACCCATCAGATGCGTGGGAGAGTGTCCATGTAAACGTCCACGAGTGGGTGGGTGCGCGTTCTTGACCCACCCACCAACACCCATGGAGCAGCCAGGAAGGAGCTGGTATGCTCCGTGGGTGGAGATGAATGTTTAACACCCGTCCGTCCATGTAAAAACCAAAACACCCACACCCACAGAGATGGGTCTGCCAATACCACAGAAAGATGGCTAGAGAGGCCACACAGGTGCCCTCAAGCAGACGCGCCCACTGTGGGAGATGCCGGCCACCCGGCCACCCAGCCGAGAGCCTTTAAAGGAGAACTGAAACATGACAGTGGTGTTCCAGCTCCTAAAATGTCCAGAAGGAAAGCCACAGACAAAATGAAGGGAGCCAGCACCAGGACGCCGAGGGGAGGAGGGCCCAGCCCAACAGCATAAGGGGGGGGAAGGGAAAGATGGCTAATCACCGCACACCTATCCCGTCACAGGGCTGAGGGCATACTGCAGCGCCTGCTCCGCCCGCATTCCCCCAGCCCACCACAGCCACAGGGCACAGGGAAGGGAGCACAATCGACAGTGAGGTAAGGGCAAGGGTATCCCAACAACCTGGGAAGGGGGGGGCCCACATGCCAGTACCGGAAACCATCCTGAGGGAACACAGGGCAGGCAGCTGACAGCTAACCGTTGTCCCCAGGGGAAGAGGGGAATGATCCCCCAACAGGAGCAAAAGGGGAGCTGCAGGACACATGCTAACCCCCATGCAATACCCCCAACAGGAGACGACCAGCTCCATTGTCACCACAGCTACCGGGAGGGCCCCAAGCCACCAAGCTGGAAGGCCCACACACATGCAGTACACAAAAGGGGGAGCCCTGGTCGAGGCAGGAGACCCGGGACTTCATATGCGTGTGGGGGGCCGAAAAGGTGCAGCATGACCTGGTGCACAGCTACAAGACCAGACAGGTCTATGAAGCCATCGCCCAGGAGATGCAGTGGCAGCGGTACAATAGGATGTCACCCAGTGTATGCAGCAGGCAAATAACTTGGGGTCCGGACAGAAGTTTATCAAGGACAACAATCTCAAGTCCGGCCATGCCATGTGTTCAATGGAGTTCCATGATGAGCTGGACCAGTTCCTCTGCATGGATGGGGACATAGTTGCTTCCCGCATACACAGCACCGCCTTTGCCAGGGGCAGAAAGAGGGCGAAAACACCACCCTCCTTGCCCGACCCCCTGGAGCAGGGGAAGAATGCTGCCCCTGGCAAGGCCAGCCAGGATGTGGGAGGGGACAGCCCCATCACACAGGGGGATTGGGCATCCCGGGAAACCACTCACAGTAACATCACCCTCCGCATGCACCCACAAAACCCACAGGGTTACAGGCCACAGGGACAGGGGGCACACACAGAGCAGACAGACACCCGGGACACCTCCCAGGATGCAGAGGAATACGATCCAGGTAGGAGCACAACCACGGCCCCGGGCAGGGAGGAGGGCCCCAGTCACAGTGACCAGGGCCCAAATCGGGTGGCAGGGATCAACTGATGGATCGATATTCCCATTACAGCACAAGGGTGCCTGGAGGTTCACGAGGAGGAGATAGCGGAGGAGGGGGTGGTCGAGGAGGAACCAGTGGCACTCCCGAGACCGGTGGCACTCCCGAGATCAGGACAATTATGGTAGGCCAACATGGACAAGGGAAGGGTTGTGGGTGATGGAATAGCATACAGGGCACAGAGGTAGCCCCCCTAGTAATACACCCACCATGCAAGACAGGGAAGTGCTGGGGACCACCACAGTAGGGGATCGGAACAACACGGGTCAACATTCCCTGACAGGCATGCAGATGTGGGGTCACAAGGAAGGAGGAACCATGAGACATGTCCACAATGGGGTGCTGGAACTAAATGGCCTCAGGAGAAGGCGCACTCATATGGGGCCACCAGTGCAGTCTGACACAGATGATGGGAATACGGGGACCCCACCTTGTCAGACTCCATCTACACAGGGACATACATGGAAGGGGGGCAGGCAGTCCCAGTGGCGCAACAGATGCACCGCTAGGGGTACAGGGTGCAGAAATGGCAAGCAAGACAACCTATGGGGTAATATGTCATCCACAGAAGAGCGACCCGGTCCTGTGAGGGGTGCTGTCGCCGGCAGAACTGAGAGGAATTGGGAGATGCGGGCCAGGAACTGGTGGAGGAGAGAAGACCTGGGGAGGGAACTGCTGGAGGAACACAGAAGGTTAGCTGGGGTGAACACCGAGGAGCTCGCCCTCACCAGGGAGGTGCAAAGAGGGGAGGGGGATAGGGACCGGGAAATATTGGCAGCAATGCTCAACCAGTCCTGTACCGAACACCTGTGGAACAGGTGCCAGACTTCCACCCTCCACCACGAGATGGACCTCGACAGGGCCGAGAAGGTGAGGACCCATAGCACGCTGGAGGGGACAGTCGCACGGGTCCTGGACCTCATGGGGGAGGCATTGGGGGCCCTGTGGCGCAAACTCCAGCATGACATGGGCTCTCCATGCGCGGATGGAGGGATGGCATCCTCCCACAGGTGCAGGTGCCCCCTCCCCAGCACTTCGTCCAACCCTGGTTTCCCCAGCAGCACCCACTCCCTGGCCTCGTGCACAGGTCCCCCCCCCACATAGCCCCAGAACAACAGCCTGTGGGGCCACCCTTCCAGCCCTCACTCATTCTGGTTCCTCAACAACTGCCTCCGAGACCCCTCCTCTGGGAACCACGGCCTCCTCAGAACATACTGGAACCCCCAGGTAACCAACTGCCCATGCCGGCCACCCCACCAGTTCAGGTAAGCCAGTTCACATATCTGTCACTAAAGGGGGGGCAGCCACAGCACAAACTGCAATAGGATGGGCTGAGGGGATGCAGCATGGGAATCCTTGGAACCCCCAGAGGGCTACAATCAGGGCTGTGGTGCTGGGGTTATGTCCCGGTTACAAGTGTAACGCTTACCGTATGTTCTATTATCGCAGGGTCCATTACCTCAGCCCGAAGTGGAGCGGCTGGTGGACGACGGAGAGTCCAGGCCATGAGGCTGCCGCTCGCAGCAGATGGCAGCAGCAAAGGCTCGTGGGGGGGGTCGAGCCCCAGTGGTGCACTGAAGTGGGCACATGGAAGGTCCCCAAAAAACTGAACCCAACCCCTTGTAAATATTCCAATAAAGAAAATGTATACTTTACCTCTATGTCTATCTTTACGTTAAGGGGGCTGCATTCATTGGGAGGGGGTTAGAAGCGGACATAAGGGGTTGTGCCGAGCGCAATACAGGTGTGGGACATATACCACTCCTGCCGGACAGAAGGTGACTGGG
The DNA here is from genome assembly GCA_003113815.1 of Sphenodon punctatus. Classification (NCBI taxonomy): domain Eukaryota; kingdom Metazoa; phylum Chordata; class Lepidosauria; order Sphenodontia; family Sphenodontidae; genus Sphenodon; species Sphenodon punctatus. Next base: position 707,020 of record QEPC01001982.1, on the reverse strand, counting down.
AAGTGACAAACCACCCATGAAAGAGTACAGGCCTGCACAGTGATATCACAGTTGCACTGCCTATGCTAACCACCAGCCAGTGACAGTCATAAGCCATACGCATGACTAATGCCATGCCTGGCAGCAATTATGTGACCCCGCTCCACGGGACACAGCTCATACAGGACTGGGGAACTCCTACTACCAAACCAATACGACACATGGAGTATGTAGTCGGTTCATATCTTTGTTTATTTGTTAGGATTACACAGGCCCTGGAAGGGGGTGGTGGGGGGAGGCATTCAGATGCATGGGTTAGTTGCCTGCTGTCTGGGCAACTATGCGCCTACAGAGAGCGTCCCTGTTTTGGACATGTTGGTATAGGGGCATAGGGCTCACTCTCTGCACCAGTGGGGGGATATTAAGGGCAGCTCCGCTCGTCTCACAGATATTATCCAGTATGCAGGCCGCCAGGACAAGGATGGGGGTGTGCTCCAGATCGAACTGGCTCCTCTTCATCAGCAGGTGCCAGCGCATCTTTAGCTGGCCAAATGTCTGCTCCACCACGCTCCAAGTGGACGATAATCGTTCATTGAAGAGCCTGAGCTCAGGGGTGCAAGCAACGGGATAGGCCCTCATGAACTATGGGCTCAGCGGGTAGGTGGGGTCTCCAATCACCACGGGAGCCATGGGAACACCCTTGATCACCCGGTAAAGGTTGGGGGCTATCTCACCATCAAACATCTAGGCATAGAAGGATGACGCCCAAAGGATGCGCACATCATGGCTCCATACTGACTGGCCAATGTACATGTCAGTGAACAGGCACCTGTGATCCACAACGGCCTGTAGATTTATGGAGAACACTTGCTTCCAGTTCAGATAGTCAGTCTTGGCATGGGGGGGGCCGAATGATAGGGATGTGGGTGCTGTCAATCGCACCGATACAATGTGGGAAGCCCATGTTCTCAAAGCCGCGGATCACTACCCCGGAGCTGGATGACCTGCTCGAGTAGCAGCTCCACTGTCAGGTCACACACATCGTGGAGCGCCCTGTTAACGGTAGCTGTGCCCACTCCAAACTGCTCCCCAATGTTCCGACATGAATCGGGGGTGGCCAGCCTCTACACCGCCATGGCCAATCGCATCCCTGGTGGCAGCGTATACTGCATGTTGGTAGCATTCCTCCTGAGATGTGGGTTGAGGATCTCACTGAGCCGGATCAACAGGGACCAGTTCATACGGAAGGGATCAGTCCATTCCTCATCAGTCCAGGTAGCAACCATGTTCTCCCACCGTTCATTGATGCATGAATGCATCCAATTCAGTCGACGAGTTGGGACAGTCACATGACGGCCGTAAAAGTTGATAGGCCACCTCGATAGGATGAGCTGCATGTGCTGGGACACTGCTGTTCCGCACATGGCATGTCGGCGAGCAGAGATCCTCCGCGCCCACCACAACGATGCTGCTCGGTGCATGTTGGCTGCTCTCCTGCACCGTGCCCCTTGGTTGTAGAAGTGGAGACCTAGGAGGAGTAGCTTAGCCCATTTCTGGAAAACCTGGGCCAGTATCACAAAGCATGTTTCCCAGACCATTAGCAGGATGGCTCTCTCCTCTGGGGGCTCTTCATCAGGCAACATGGTACCAACAACACACACTCCGTGTGCACCCACCACCAGAACCTGTGATGGATCACCCCCCAGCTATCCAACGAGCCTCAATGTGAACAACTGCCTCGCCCCAATCCCTGTACTGCTGTGCTCGTGGCCCGCTCAAGCACCTGTCCACACAAGGCCCTAACTACTATCCCACCACCCGGTAACGTCCTGTGCCACCAACCCGCAAGCCCTGTGTGTCCAGCACACCCAGACCATACTTCAAACCTCCCCTGTAGTTCAATGGCTGTCCCCACGTACTGGGGAGCGCTGCCATGTGCAAGCCGCCACACACACCCTGCCGCCCCTGTTATCAGGACGTACACCCAGTGCTGTACAGCATCACCTCTGTACTAGCTTTGTTCTCTTGCTCAAACACCCCTCTCACACAACACCTCCACCTCCACTCTCTACACACCACACCTGAGCAATGGAACCAGGACACACATATACCTTTGCGGTACATGCTCGGTGCCCATCGATTAGTGCAGTACCTTGGATGAGAGCTGCGCACCTGGTCAATATCACCACTCAGCTGGCCTACCGCACATTCCCCCACCTGCACGGACCGTCTGCATGGCAGGAGGCTCCTGCCACAGCAGGGCAGCAATGTATACATGGGGCCCCGGCCACCCCTCACTAGTGCCAGCAACACGCCCTCGTGAGATCTGTGAGTGGGCTGCACCAGTGCCAGCCCTATCTCTCTCCCTGCGAGTGAAGGCCGTGACATCATGCAGCTGTGACAACTCAAGGTATGCTGTATCCAGGGCCTCATTCATTCCAGGCAAGAACCAGCTGCGGCCTTGTTCACCTGTCATCGCCTGCGCTGGAATGTGTCTGCCCTGTGCATGGGTTAGGGCTTCACAGGGCCTTGTAGCCTGCCCACTATCAAATATGCAAGGTCACCCTCCAGCTAGTGACGTGCTGTTCCTTGCGCATCGCTCATTCCCAGCTGATCCCTGTGGAACCCCATTGCAATCCACCACCCAGCCCTTGAGAAGGTCATGGCAGGGTGTGGAACGGGCCCCGAAGCAGATGATTGTGCCCAGGAGGTGTGGTCTGCATGTGCCACCATGCTTCTGGAAACGCTTTGGCAGAGCCGCAATGTCCAGCTTCTGCTCCGCGATCCCCTGTCAGTGGCAGATGGATTCAATCTCCTGTCAAGGTGCATGTGGGTGATGGGCCATCCATTTGGGGGTCCGGATTGCCAGAGGCGTGCAGAGGAGCTTGGATTCACACTCCTCCAACAACCTCTTTGGGGGCACCTAGCCGCCGTTGTGGTGCCATGCACTGCACAGGAGATTGCAGCTGTTAGACTGGTGGCTGCTCGTACTGACTATGGACTGGCCTTGCAGGCCGGGAGTCCCCCTGTTGTGACCAACTACACCGGCATCCTACTACATGCCCGTGACATACCGCGACTGCGATCAGAATGCCTAGCCGTTCTTGGAGAGCTGAGCTTGCTACCCCCCGATGTTGGTGGACCACTACTGACCAGGATCCCTACTTCCTTGGAGCTGGGCAGCCTGCAAGTGGTGCTGAACCGACCGGATGTCAGGGCAGCAGCATCCATGGAGAATCACCTCCTGCCCCACTTCATGGTGGATGCCCATATGAGGTCCCGGGGATTCCGCAGTGGCCTATTCGCCTGGGAGGGTCTGGTGCAGGGCCCAACCTTTACTGAGCGCCCTCCGTCCACTCCCTGATCTGGCTGTCCCATCCTCCCACTCCCATTCTCCCACTCCCTGGACTCCTGTACCTTATGACAGGGCCATGCCTCGCCTCCCCATTGACAGTGCTGCTCCTCCCCACTGTGCTGTTTGATCACTTTGTTCCATTTCCCCATCAGCCAGGCCCCATCACCGCTTCTGTAGCATCCCAAGTCCATCCCGGTTGTGTAAGCAACCTCCACCGTCCTGCTGTGAGTGAGTACAATGGTGCCCCTATCTGATGGTTGGGTTGAATGCCCACAGGCCCTTGATCACTAGTTGACTGGCCTCTGTGGTCCCGCTCCCCCCGCTTCCCCATCGCTAATAAAGACCTTGGCTTGAACTGTATCTTCATGGGTGCTTTTGTGATTTGACACCTTTCTGTGCGCCCCTCCCATGGCTGGCTGTCCCCGTGTGTGTGGGTGTGTGGTGCTCTGGGTCCAGGGGGTTTGTTTGTGGGATCACTGGGTTTGTCATGTAGCAATATGTGTACTGCGCGGCCTTCCCCTGGGGGTCTCCCTCATGGATCGTGGGTTTGGGCTGTGTGGCGGTGGGGGCCTTGCTCGTCCTGATGGATGCACGGACCTTGATATGTCGGTGCTGACCTGTTGGCATGTGACCCTGCGTGGGCCCCATTCCTGTGTGACCCCCATATATTCCCTATGGGTTTGCTGACACCTATCTCAGGTGATGGTTGGCCTGTTGTGGGTGCGTTGCCCATGGAATGGCTGGGCTGGGGCTGGGCTCTCCGTTGTGCACCACTGCATGGGCGGGTGCTGGCCCCAACCCCTCCCTACTGGCATCTGTTGCCCTGCTAGCCTTAGCACGCACGACCCTGCACCTGTCGCTTCCCATTGGTTTGGCTCCTCACTGGAACCACCCCGGCTACCCCTGCTCCTGACACCCCGTTGGTTTCCACCAACTGCACTGTGGGTGATGGATGGGTGACAGGAGAGACGGGCTGCTGATTGTGAGTCTGGCCTGTTCTGGTCCAATAATTGCCCACTCCTATTCCCACTTGGTCCCTGCCAGTGGGGTGATGGTATGGTTACCCGGGGTCCCTGTTTGTCGTGTGGGTGGTACGTGATGTTAGTCCCCTTCTAACCCACAATGTTTCCGTGCACCCTTTCCTCTTCTCCCTCTTCATTATCCCATCTAGCTTCTCTGGTTGTGTTCCTGGCCGTACTTCACCTGGGGCAGATGGCCGGGCAGCTGCAGCATGTGGCCTCGGAGCTCCATGCTGGGGCATGGCTCTACGAGGAGATCAGTGAGTGTACTGTGTATGTCCTGGGCCCTCTCACCTGATGTCTGTGTGGGGCTCATCATTGTTGGGGCCATTGGACCATTCTAACAGCTCACCCCTTTTTCCTTTCTCCCTTAGCGCAGGCAATAATAGCTGAGTGGACCAGCAAGCAGGAGGAGGTTCTGCAGCTCCTCCTGCACCTCCTTCAATGGGTACACCAGCTCAACCATGCCCAGGCGGATCACTGGAGCTGGGTACGGGGTCGGTGTCCTTATTGAGGGTGGGGATCCGTCCCACCAACCCACTCCGTGCCAGTCCCCCCATCTCCCTTTGTCCCTGTTTTGTGTTCCGCTCTGGTTCCCTTTTCTAATAAAGTGTATTCGGTCCCTTATCAGGTTGTGTACCTTCTCTCTAGCTTGGTACCAGTATATTGTGTGGGCGCCTTCTGTGCCATGGTTGCCTGGCAGGGACAGGGCTTCTGCCCCCCCTGCCCCCTTCCCGGTGGTTGTGCTGCAGTGTTGCCTGATCCCTTAGGGTTTGCCCTCGTTTCCCTTTACTGTGGGTTGCGGCCTCTGTGCTGCATGACTTGCCTTCCTTTTGGCCCCCTCCGGCCCTGTCTCGCTGCCCCCCTTCCTTGTGGTCTCTTGGGCCAGGGGTCCGTCCCCTGGTCCATTGTGCATGTGCCTTCCCCCCTCCCTGCCCTAGTGTTGGTCTTCCCCTCGGCCACTCGCATCCGTGAATGATGTCTGGTGGGCAGCAGCAGCTTTCCTGCTGGCTGGTGTGGACTGGGGTTCCTTCCCCTCCTGATGTACCCTGCCAACCCGGCTGTGGTGTGAGCAGCCTTACCTGCCGCTATGACCACATGTGTCCCACTCCAGGCTCGTTGCATCTGGGCCTTGGGATTGTGTGTGCGGGAGGTCTGCCAGGGGGTTTGTGGGTTTGTGGTGGGGTCCCGTTTGCTTCGGGGCACTGCCTTCCCCCCGGTGCCCTTTCCTGCCCCGCCCCCATGTAGGGGTACCCCCCACCTCCTTGGGCAAGCAGCCATTCCCTGTGTGGTTGTGTTTGCTGTTGTGTGTGGTTGGGTTCTGGTCTATGGGGGGTCTGTGGCACCCGGCTGTCTAGCCTCTGTTTTGGGACCAGCCAGGGGCCACTACTTTGTGTCTCCTGTTATCCCTGCTCCCTCCTGCCCTGCCCGCACGGGGTCTGGAAGTTCAGGGGCAGAGCTGCGTGCCACCGCTTCATTTTCCCTCAGTTGGCCATGTTGTCACGTCGCTGTGCTGGGTGGGGATTTCCCTCCAGTTGGTGTCATGGCTGTCCATGTAAATGTCATGGGTGTTTGCTCGGTGTTTCCTGGCATGGGTGTTTGCCCGCTGGGTGTGTGCCGGCCCCACCCCTTCCATCACACAACCCCCGTGGCACTGTCCATGTAAACGTCTCCCGGCTCGACAACGCCGGGTATTTGCTGGGTGGGCTCACCCACCCAGCTCCACCCAGCTCCACCCACCGGGCCGGCGGCGGTGTCCGTGGAAAAAAGGTCCAACTTGCAACTGTCAGGTCAACTGGTTTTCACAACCATGAATGCTAAGGGCTGAATGGACAATTTCAATCTTGCAATACATACCTTTACCCATATGATTTTAACGTACTGTTTTTAATATGTTTTGTGAGTCACCCCAAGCTGCCATAGGGCTGGAGGGAGCGGGATATACATTATTAAATAAATAAATATGCTACACAGAAAAATACACCTCCGATTACGGTTTATCATTCTATCTGTTAGTAGCTATGGTAGTCCCTGCACTGGAGCAGGAGTTTGGACTAGATGGCTCTTGAGACCCCCTTCAAACCCTATAATTTTATGATTCTATAGTTTCTCAAACCAGCATAATAGATTTATGTTAGACCAGCTAACTTTATAGATTTACATCCTGTCTTTTCATGCATACAGAAGGATCACTTCACCAAGGTGGCGAACACTTGTATTTCCATGTGACATTTGTAGTTTTAGGTGTTTTCTTAAAACTCAAGTTCAGGAAATCATGAAACTCTCCACTTTCATTTAGAAGAGTTAAGTTTCTATCCCTGATGGCTGCTGAGAAATTCTTGGAAATTTGGCTTGAATAGCCAAAGGACAAAAAAAAATTGGAAGCTCTGGAATGATCAATGTTGAAGAAGAGCAGCCGATACATTCCCACTGGGTACAATAAAAAGGAATTCTGTCCTGAGTCCTCCAGTAATGATGAGACTATTCACTGATCCCTAGGAAGGTTCTTATACTTAAAGACACAGCTGAGCCCTTGATGAATAGTAACTATGCTTTTACTGAAACAATAACAAAAGAGTTTTAGGTATATGCTCTGCAACATTTTTAGTATATTGTTTGGGATAATCCATTGTGGAATCTTATTTTAAATTATCTCTTGGAACCCTAGTATTTCTGTCGAAACATATTGTGCTTCAGTTAGTGCTATTCCCAATTAAGCAGATGATGATTATAATTTTAGGTAATTAAATTATTATTAGGGAGCCACATTTGTGTTTGGAAGCCAAAATGAGATGCATAGCAAGAAGACAGTGCTTACATCTCAACACAGTAGAGAACCGGCAACCCGTGGAATGTATTATTTCTTCAGAAGTGCTGTTACGTGAAAACTTAAGGCCCAAAGCATTCTCAAAAATTCCTGCAAATTAGGGTTAATTCAGATGAATATGCCAGCTTCAGGGCTCTTGATCTGGAGGAATTCTTCTGGAGTAACTGTCTCCCTTGGCTTCTGTTCTCATGTGTAATGAGAACAAGAGGTTGATTAAATCCCCACCCCCTCCACCATTCTCCATTCTGAGAGCAAGTACCTACTCTGAATGAAACCTGGTTGCAAATCTCACGAGTCCCATCTTGCCTCTTACAACTTGCAGGAGGACACAGGAGAAGCAAGCAGTTGCAGATTAGATCAAAGGAGGCCAGGCCTACTCTACACAGGATCAACTGTGCTGAGGTGTCAACCTTGTGTGGTCTACTTGGGGAGAGGTCATGTCAGAAAGTAGCACTGTACCCCTTTCCAGCAGACCACATCCCTTTCCAAGTTTTGTGAAACCTGGAACTCAGCACTCAGAAAGGAACAGGGACATGTGAGAAAGGGTCAGGAAAGCACCTATGCCCTGCCCTTTTCCAACATGGCTAAGCCCTTTTCTGAGCACTGTGATATCAGAGCTAGGAGTCTTCACCCCAAACCTTTCTGACGTGTTCCAGCTCCACCATCCCAGGATCACTGTCCACCACAAACAACTCATGATCAACTAGTCAACCATGATCAACATCTTGTCTGCCCCTTGATTAAACATTGTGGGGCAGACAAACAAGAAACTGCTGAGGGATGCAGGGAAAGTAAAGTAAACAGCATTTTTAAAGTACTGCAGAGAGTAAACAGAGGAGAGTCCCTCCGATTTAAGTGTGTCTTTGGAAACCTTCTCTCCCTGGATTATTTCCCATACACACATTCATTCCTGAGAAAAGCACACACTCCCTTAACCTCCTCCTCTCTATGCCCTGTATGTTCCTGTATTTTAAACTCTATTCACTCACCACAGCTTGTCACGATTCCCAGATTGATCTATCTAGCTCCTAGCTTGACTTTGAACAAGCTAGGCTCATCCAGCCTATGCCTTAGGCAAGGGCCTGGTACACAAGCCACTTACTGAAGGTGTTAATAAGATGACTTCAGACAGGGAGAGAAAATTCCATCTGAATGAGAACTAAACTGAAGAGATATTTGGCTGGAGTTATGAAAATGATGTTATATCTAAGCAAGTTTTGTTACTGCTGGTGCTGCTGCTTTTGCTAGCTATATCCATCCTGATTCGAAACAAATAACAAAAAATGTATACATCTTGAAAATAAACTCGGCAGGAATATCCTCAGAGTGTGTGCACTCATTTCTCTCCAAACAAGAAAATGATATTTGCTGACCAACAACCCAAATTTGAAGCTGACTAAATCTAAGGAAGTCTGGAAGAAGCCTCAATTGATTCATGTAACTTAGAAAGACACACACTGAGAAATGAAAGAAAGTATGTGTTATCCAACAGACATAATAGAGTTCCTTCAGTTCACAGGGCCAAGTTCAAAGGCAATCTGTAAGTCAGATTCATATTACCCTGGATTCCATTAACGCTGCTTACATAAGGTGACCAGAGCCTGAAAAGCTCAAAGTGAAATACCCTGAACTCTGCCACCACTAATTTGAATAAGCACGTGTGTTGATTTATATAAATTGTGTGCATTTAAAATTGTCTCCTGACTACCTCTGAGGCTGCGGGGGGGGGGGGGGGGGATGGACACACACACACACACACACACACACACACACACACATGGTGACTGGTGTTTGTTTTTAAAAAGTTAAAAACAAAAAACCAAGTAGTGAAGTACACCAGCCACTTTCAAAAGCAAGATTTGAACCTTTGTGCTTCATATTTCCTGACCTATAGTTTGGAAGTTCTGTCCAAGGACTACTTTCCACACTGCCCGTTAGAGTGTTCCAGCTAGTACTGAGATGAGAGCAAATGTTCCCTTCCTGTTGGAAAATACATACCTTTCGGGAGCATTTGTGACCATTCAACAGTATTTCCCCACTGGTCAGTGATTCTGCGATTCCACCATTGCAAGATCAGCACCTCCAATTTTCCATTGTTCTGTCACCTCTGGGATTTTCTGAGATTTTCTCGTGACTTTCTGGGATTTTTCAGGACTTTCTGGGGTTGTCTGGGATTTGGGGGGACTTTTCATGACTGTCCTTTTGAGTACTTTGGCATCAATTTCCAGCATTTGTGTGTCACTTAGCCAGTATGTAAAGCACAATCAAAGCATAGCTAGTAGCAGCTAAGATCATGTTGTGATCGCTAGTGAAAAACAGTGAAAAAGTCAGTAAATTTCATTGCGCGAATGAATGTGAATGACCCATTTTCAATGGAAACAGCATTTGCTGTGATTGCTCATTTCAGGCCGAGAGCAGTACAAGCACTGCTAATTCAGCAGCTCAGTAGCTAAACTTTACGTCTACTCTCATGTTTCCCAAGTGAACTCTACCATTTGTGTGTGAGAAGAGGGAATAAGGGAGCTGTTTGGGTTATTAGATGTGCAATAAGATCGAGGCTCACCTGAAGCTTTCCTCACAGTCAAGCATTTACAAGGTTTCTTACCTGTGTGATGGATTCTCTAGTGCATATTAAGGACTGAGCTCACTCTCCCTAAGGTATTTCTCATGTATGGATCCTCTGATGCATGTGGAGCTCTAAGCTTTTACTGAAGCTTTTCTCACATTCCTGGCATACATAGGGATTCTTTCCTGTGTGGAGTCTCATTTTGTTTTTTAAAAAGCAAATTTAACAACTTTAAATTTAGTGACTTTGACATTGGGTTGGGGGCAGTAGGTGGTGAGCGTGAGGTTACGGAGGCCCTGTCTAGTCCAACTTTGTGGGGGGAGTTTCAGGAAGTGACACCAGCTGATGCGGTGGATGTCCTGGGGTCTGTGAGAGCCACCAGTTGTGAACTTGATCCATGCCCGTCCTGGTTGGTGAAAGCCTCCAGGGAGACATTGGGGACGGTGCTGGCGAGAGTGGTTAACGTGTCCCTGTGGCAAGGGAGGTTGTCACCCAGCCTCAAGGAGGCTGTGGTGCACCCCCTGCTGAAGAAACCATCATTAGATGTGGACGCACTCGCCAGTTACCAACCTGTCTCTAACCTTCCCTTTTTAGGGAAGGTTATTGAGCGGGTGGTGATGATCCAGCTTCAGGCGCATCTAGATGGCATCGGTTTCCTAGACCCTTTTCAATCTGGGTTCCATCCCAGCTATGGCACTGAGACAGCGTTGCTGGCCTTGGTAGACGATCTCCATCGGGAGATGGATGCAGAATGCTCTACATTTCTTATCCTGCTAGATCTCTCGGCCGCTTCTGATACCGTGGACAATGGGCTGCTGTTGAGACGGCTGCGAGACCTGGGGGGTCTGGACGGGACCGTTCTTGAATGGTTCCGCTCATTCCTCTCGGTGACAAGCCAACGGGTGGTGTTGGGAGAGGAAACATCTTGCCACTGCACCTTGTCCTGCAGCATTCTGCAGGGTTCTATCCTGTCTCCGTTATTATTTAATGTGTATATGGAGCCCTTGGGGGAGATCGTGAGAGGTTCGGGGTGCAATGTCACCAATATGCTGATGATACTCAACTGTACCTCTCTTTTTCAGCTGACCCAGACCCTGCTGTCTCTTTGCTATTCCAGTGTTTGGAGGCCGTGGCGGATTGGATGTGGCAGAGCAGTCTGAAGCTCAACCCCGATAAGACAGAGGTGATGGTGGTGGGGAGGGCGAGGGAGGTGTCGGCCCCCCTGATAGGGGGGGGGTTGCCCTCCGATAGCTCAGCAGGTTCGAAGTCTGGGGGTGTTGTTGGACTTGGGTCTCCCCCTGGATCGACAGGTGGAGGTAGTGGCGAAGGCCGCCTTCCGTCAGTTGTATCTAGTGTGGAGGCTGCGTCCATAAGTTTCCGGGCCGGACCTGGTCTCCCTCATCCATGCCTTCGTCACCTCGAGGCTGGACTACTGCAACGTGCTCTACGTGGGGCTGCTCTTGTTCCTGGTCCGGAGGCTGCAGCTAGTGCAGAATGCAGCGGCCCAGCTCCTGACGGGGACGGGTCGTCAGGAGCATATAACACCTGTGCTCCGGACTCTGCATTGGCTGTCAATAGCGTGTCAAGCCAGGTTCAAGGTATTGGTATTGATCTATAAAGCCCTTCATGGTCTGGGTCCCTCGTACCTCAGGGACTGCCTCGCCCTCCGCGTTCTAGAGCGGCTCCTTCGGTCTGCTGGGGGTGCCTTCTTGGAGGTCCCCCGTGTTAAGCGGGGGGGGGCACAAATGAGAGGGCATTCTAGGTAGCCAGGCCACGTCTTTGGAATTCACTCCCGGAGGAAGCTCGCCTGGCCCCAAGCCTTTTGACATTCCGGCGGGCTTGTAAAATCTGGCTGTTTACCCATGCCTTTGGGGAGGGGGGAGGGAGGGTAGGTTAGGGTTTTATCTTTTTCCTTACCTTTTTATTTTCATTTATTTATCCTGACCCTGTTTTGGTTTTTAAATTGCTGGATCTTTTTATAAATTTTTTTTTTAATGGTTTTTTATTGAATTGTATGTCACCCTGGGATGCCATTGGCATGGGGGGCAACTAATAAATGTATTAAATAAATAAATAAATAAATAAATTTAATTAAATTAAAGAAATTGCATAGACCTATGTCTCCTTATCTAAAACAGACTTGAACCTAATCAGCCAATTCCCTTTTCAAGCCTTTACCACCTGACCTACAACAACAATTGCTGCTCCCTCCTTTTTAATTCACTCACAGAGAAGAGCTTCATGTATAGCTCACTTGAGAACCAGTGTAAGGCACACTTTCAGTTTACAGTCGTGTGGCTCTCTTTTCAAGCCTAATATAAAATGATATACACCTATTGTTACGGTTGAAAGAGACAAGCAGCTGGGACCCATATGTGGAACTGGAAACTTATGTAGCCTGAAGATCTTTAGACACTATAGCTGGTCAAGAAGTTTTGTCTGCAAGACTTTTAGATATAAAGTGCCATTTGGAAGAAAACAAAATTTCATCTTGTTTTCATCAGGATTTCTCAGTGTGCAAAAGCATCCAAAATGTTTAATGGACACTTTGTTATATATATTGTTCCTAATACTCTCTCTTGGTAAACAGTAGCACAGAATCAATTTCATAAAATAGGTGTTAAACAGTGGCATGGTTAGAGAACCACAAAAAAATAAAGCAGATTTTTACTGTACAATCAACTTTTTTTTCCAGAAGTGCAGAGGATGGATAAATCTACTATTAACATATGACAAAATTAAATGTCACATTTTCATTATGGACTGACTGCCCTCTAAAAATGTACCTTTGTAAATATAGAATCTAGAAGTAGGGTACTATGAGTAATCTTTGAAGGATTAGTCCCAGGGCTAGCCAGCATTCTGCTGCTCATCACTTGGGCCCTACCAGGAAGTAGTTAAAGGGGGCAAGGAAGAAATTAATTCTAGGACATGATCAACTGAGATCAGATGACCAGGAGTGGGGTTGGTCATGAGCCCAGCAGAGCTGAAAAAGGTAGCAAATTCTGAGCGCACAGATAACACCACAATTCCGAGTAGCCTAACTGTTACCTGGTTGGCTTGGCGTACCAAGAAAGATAGCTGACTACCCAAAATACTAGATATTATCCTTACCAGGTAAACTGACTTATGTTTTGCCAAGTCATACTGACTTACCGTGTTACTGTTTTAGCATCTTCCTGAATTTCTTTGTTTTCTACTTTTTGCCATCATGCACACACACAATGGGTGCTTTTAGACAGACGTGGAGCCTGGCCTCCCCCAGAGCTGTTCCAGAGGTGCGCCCCCATGTCTGCCTGCTTCCAGCCCCACCTGGGACTACAACACAGACTGACTAGTGGTTTCCCCGGGCTGCGGTCTGCCTGTGTGTTTCACCCACCCACCCAATTACGGACACTCACCCAATGCTCTAGTCTAGTACTCACAACTCTATAGTGCTGAATGGAACAAGGGACAGCTGGGTGCAGAGCTTCACCATGGGTCTGCCAGCAGACAGACAGCATCTCCACATTCAGTCATTGCCCCGGGTTTATCCAGCCCACTCCAACAAGCTCCAGGATGTTCCAGAACACTGCTGGCGGGGTTGCTCTGGACAGCCTGCTCTGCTCTGAACATCTGGTGGGTGGCTTTACACAGATTGGCCAACCTGGAGGTGAAGCAGGCTGGTGCAGGCAAAAGTGGAGCTGCCATCCTTCTGTTGATGCCCAATGAAACAATTACTAGGAAAATGGAAATGGATGGGAAATGGTAAAACGGTAACTTGGTAAAGTGGTGCAAAATGGGAAAATCAAAATAGTAACCCATTAAAAGAAAAATGATAGTCGAAAAATGATAACTCGGTATTGCAAATAGCTCATCAGGCACTAAATGGTATCCATTTATTGCCTGACCTGATGGTTTGAGTACCACAATTTCAACAAACATACCCATTTTCATGGGCATCCATTTCTACTCTAGTGGACAGGGCTGGGATATAAGGGAGAGCAGGTGCCAGTCAGCTAGACATCACCTTTGAGGCAGCAGGGTAGAGAGTGAGCTCCATCAGTCTCTAGCTGCATGGGTCAGCTAGCCACCCAGGGCAGGCTGCAGGAAACCTTGGGTGAAAATAAACGAGGTGGTGGAGCCAGGTTCCTGGGCCTCCCCAGGAAGGGCCACTGCAGCCACCACTTCTCCTCAGATCGGTGGGGCAGTTCACACAAACAGCCCTCCCCTCCCAGTAATCTGGGCATGGCAGCTGCCATTACCGGTCTCTCCGCAGCACAGGTTGACCGAGGAGCTGTCCATATGGGACAGAATAGCCAGACCCCTTGCTGCACAGCAGGATCGGGCCCCAGGGAAAGGCTGACATGAAACAGCTGATGGGGGGGAGGCAGAGGCATACCCTTACCCAACCTGGGTGCGCATGCCAAACATCTGATTGGAGATGTTCCACCAGGCCCCTCCCTATCAGCTGTTTGGTGGCCGAGATGAGGATGCTCCTCCAGGCCTGATTCTCCAACCTTGCCTTACTGTGGGGGTCTAATAGATGGGAGGGAGACCGCTAGTCTGGTTTAGTCCAGGTGGCTGGGCCTTTGCCCAGGCTACGTCACTGACCGCCACCAGCCCACACAGCCTTTAGTAGCCACCCACCCACCCCAAGACCATAGTGGGTGAACATCTGGCAGCGACCAACCAGATGGAGCAGGTGACTCCCGGACTAATGCAAGCTAACGCAGGCTACCGTCTCATCTGTTTTCACCCATTGTGGGAGAAATCAGTTCTTGGAGCAGAGGCAGGGAACAGCAAGCTTGCAGGGGCCAAGCAGATCATGATTACCAGCCTGGTATGGGTTTGGAAGAACCTGATGACCCACGGCAGAGACCCAAAGAAATCAAGTGGATACTAATGGGAGATGCCAGGCAATGGGTAAGATACTAGGGAGGAAGATGTCAGTACAAGACCCAAAGGAATCCAGATCTTGGGGCAACCAGTCAATGATGCAAGAGCCAAATGGTCCCTGTTATAAAAGTACAAGGTGATCACAGGACCTTTGAGGGAGACACCTAGGGATGGAATAAGTGCTACAGAAAGAGATGCCCAGAGCAGTGAACAGGAGAGGGATCAAAGTGTGCCAAAAAGCCTGAGAGATGTCGTCACAAAGAGGTTCCCAGAAGAAAAAAACAAATAGCAGCCAAGGACCCCAGAACTAAAGAACCATTTTTTCTAAATATGGACTATTCTATTATTTCTAAATATGAACGGAGAGAGAGAGAGAGAGAGAGAGAGAGAGAGAGAGAGAGAGAGAGAGAGAGAGAGAGAGATGGAAATCTGCTAATACTGCATTCACACCTTACGGCCTGTCTCTTATACACATCTAGATGTGTATAAGAGACAGGGAGTAGACTTGGCAGGGGAAGGAGGTGGAGACCGTCACAACCTCCAGTGCGAACGGGGTTTTGCCGCGACAATACTCACAAATGACAGGGATTTTGAGCCCTGTCATTCGCAAGTATTGTTGCGGCAAAACTGCATTTACACTAGAAGTTGACCCCAAGACTGCGGGCTGAGGGACTGGGATGATGACAATGTTAACTGCATGGATGGAGAGAGAGATGAGAGGGGAAAACTGGGTTTAGGATGAAAGATAAGAACCTCTATCTTGGCCATGTTAAGTTTAAAGTGGCAGTGAGACATCCAGGCAGCAATGTCAGACAGGCAGACTGAAGATTGGGGCTGAATTCTAGGTGAGAGTTCTGGTGCTTAGAGGCAGATCTGAGAATCATCAGCATAAAGATGATACTAAAAGCCATGCGAGGAGATCAGAACACCAAGGGAATGAGTGTAGAGAGAGAATAGAAGAGGGCTCAGGACCGAGCCCTGGGGCACCCTAACTGATAGTGAAATAGCAGTAGAGGAGAATCTGCCAAACGATACGCTATATGTGTGGTGGGAGAGGTAAGAGGAATACCAAGGTGAAGGAGGCTATTAGAGCCAAAAAGTCATCCTTTAAGAAATGGAAGGCTAGTCCCAATGAAAATAATATGAAAGAGCATAAGCACTGGCAACGTAAATGTAAAGTGTTAATAAGGCAGGCCAAGAGAGATTTTGAAGGGAGGCTTGCTAAAGAGGCAAAAACAAGCAACAAAAACTTTTTCAAATACATCAGAAGCAAGAAGCCTGCTAGGGAGTCAGTTGGGCCATTAGATGACAAGGGAGTAAAAGGGGCGCTCAGGGAGGATAAGGACATTGCAGAGAAGCTGAATGAGTTCTTTGCGTCGGTCTTCACTGCGGAGGATTTTGGGGAGGTACCCACGCCGGATCCTTGCTTTGTGGGCGAGGAATTGGAAGAGCTGTTACAAATCAATGTGACGTTGGAGGATGTTCTAGGGCAAATTGACAAACTGAATACTAACAAGTCACCAGGGCCAGATGGCATTCACCCCAGAGTTCTGAAGGAACTCAAATATGAAATCGCAGACCTACTGTTAGTAATTTGTAACCTGTCACTAAAATCTGCCACTGTACCCGAGGACTGGAGGGTGGCAAATGTAACCCCGATATTTAAAAAGGGATCCAGAGGCGATCCTGGAAACTACAGACCAGTAAGCTTGACGTCTGTGCCGGGCAAAATGGTGGAAACCATCATTAAGGACAGAATTACAGGGCATGTTGACAAACATGGCTTAATGGGGAAGAGTCAACACGGATTTAGTAAAGGTAAGTCATGCCTCACTAACCTGTTGGAATTCTTTGAGGGTGTAAATAAGCATGTGGACAAGGGAGACCCAGTAGATATAGTGTACCTGGATTTCCAGAAAGCATTTGATAAGGTCCCTCATGAGAGACTCTTGAGAAAATTAAAAAGTCATGGGATAGGAGGTAGTGTCTTACTATGGATCAGAAACTGGTTAAAAGATAGAAAGCAAAGGGTAGGACTAAATGGTCAGTTTTCACAATGGAGAGATGTAAAAAGTGGTGTGCCTCAGGGATCTGTATTGGGACCGGTGCTGTTTAATGTATTCATTAATGATTTGGAAAAGGGTGTTAAGAGTGAGGTGATCAAATTTGCAGACGACACCAAGTTATTCAAGGTAGTTAAAACACGAGCAGACTGTGAGGAACTGCAACAGGATCTTACGACACTGGGTGCCTGGGCATCTAAATGGTAAATGAGATTTAATGTGGACAAGTGCAAAGTGATGCACGTAGGGAAAAATAATCCAAACTATACATACACAGTGCTGGGTACTAAGCTAGGAGTTACCACTTAAGAAAAGGATCTGGGGGTGGTTGTGGACAATACAATGAAATCCACAGCGCAGTGCACAGCAGCAGTCAAAAAAGCAAACAGAATGTTAGGAATTATTCGGAAGGGGATAGAGAATAAAACTGAGGATGTCATAATGCCTCTATACAAATCAATGGTGCGACCGCACCTCAAATATTGTGTGCAGTTCTGGTCGCCCCAGCTCAAAAAAGACATAGCTGAACTAGAAAAGGTACAGTGAAGGGCAACAAAAACAATCAAGGGCATGGAAGGGCTCCCGTATGAGGAGAGGTTTGGTAGGTTGGAGCTCTTCAATTTGGAGAACAGAGGAGATATGATAGAAGTCTATAAAATCATGAGTGGTGTGGAACTAATAAACAAGGAGCAGTTATTTACCCTCTCAGCTAGTACTAGAACTAGGGGACATGCCATGAAACTCATGGGTGACAAGTTTAAAACAAATAAAAGAAAATATTTTTTCACTCAGCATATAAGTGGGTTGTGGAATCTACTGCCAGAGGCTGTGGTAAGGGCCAGTACTATAGCTGAGTTTAAAAGAGATTTGGACAAGTTTCTGGAAGATAGGTCTATTAGCAGCTATTAGCCAGACAGGAACAGGGAACATGACAGGAGCTGGGGGAAAACAACAGGGAATGGATCCTCCATTGTGACCTGTTGGGTGCTACTCCCAAATCACCATGATTGGCCACTGTCGGAGACAGGATGCTGGGCTAACTGGACCATTGGTCTGACCCAGTATGGCACTTCTTATGTTGTTATGTAAGATAGGACAGAGTCCCAAAATCCAAAGGAGGACAGACTGTTGAGGAGCAGATGGTGGTCAGGGATGTTGAAAGCAGCAGATAGGTCAAGGAGGATGAGGATAGGGTAATGTCTCCTGGCCTTGGCTACAAAGAGGTCATTGGAGACTATGACAAGTGCTGTCTCTGTGGAATGTAGAGGACAGAAGCCAGATTGGAGTGGATCAAGAAATGGACTGAGTCGCAAGGCAGTGGACATGAGCAGCACGCTCAAGCAATTTGGATAAAAAGGGGAGGAGGGAGATGGGATGGTAGTTAGCAGGGAGTGAAGGTTTCTTGAGGAGTGGGGTAACCACAGAATGCAAAGCTTTTCCACTAGTACCTATAAAAGAGAATCAAAGACTCCCAACTGTTTTTAAACAATACATTTAGAGTATTCTGGGGTGGTGGTTATGTCGTTCTGAAGGGGATTGTCTAGATAGTTGGAACGTTATAAATTGTGACGCTTCTGGATTCCTTCCAGGTTTTAGAATGTTTTTGTAAAATAGCTTTTTCAAGATTTTATCAGAACATTTATTTTTTTAAAAAAAGTTATACAACAGTCATTTTTACCATCTGCACGGGCAGAACTTTCTAATCCCTTAGACGTCCAGGTAGTCACAACAGTGGTCATTTAGCTACAGAAACCAGATTGATTATGACGATGACATCATTCCAACAAGTTAGATGAAAGCAAGTTCAGAGAGGTATAGTGTGGTTGTTTAAAAACAGAATGAACTGGTGCAGTGGCCCCTTGCAAGGGCTCCAAGAGCCTGGACACCACATGCTGGGTTTCTATCATGCGTACTTGCTGTCCTCCTGTATTTCAGATTCCTTTGGCATTATCTCCATTTTAAAACAAAAACAAAAACAACACTGCAAATTTTGTTTTAGAGAAAAGGCCAACATTAGGATGCCAGGGGTTGGAGAAATTAAGTTTCATCACTAGCTAGATACACAGTTTTGTTTCTTTCTTTAGAGCTGGATGCAGACCATTTAATAATATAAAGAACAACAATCTACAGTGCAAAAAGTCAAAAACAAGAGCATAAGTAAATGGTTGCACAGATTTTAAATACACTGTGAAAGTGTGAAATGCAAGCATCCTTAAAAAGAAGTTGAGAAAAGTCCTGGTTTCCATTATGTGTGGAAGCTAGTCATGCCATGTTTCTCCTGAGCTTATTTTTAGCAATCAAAATTATAACAATAAAAATAATAGCAATATTTGATCACACAATTTGTTTTTGCAATAACTAGAGGGCGGGAAGCCCTCCCACCGAGACAAACATGATTCTTTTTGTAGTTGATTCTTTTACCAGTTAAACAGGAAGTCCTTGAAAAATAACATTAATAAAAAAAGGCTTTTATAGTAAAAAAAAAATCCTGTGTGAAACATTAAGCAAAACATATCTGATTTTTATACATTTCTCCCCCTTTTTAATAATTAATAGAGTGTAAATAGCCAAGGAAGTCTAGAGCTGTGCATTGTAACTATAACTACTATAACAACAGTCAGATGTTCACAGAATACCCAGGACCCTTTTGTATGGATGGAGGTTACAATTCTGCTTCTTTTCCCTGTTCAAAGTCAAAAAATAATGGTGCCTGATCCCCAGAGCTTTCATTGCAAGAACTGTTTGCATATTCAGTTATTGTTTCTGCTGTGTCAGTCATCTGCTGAAGTTCACTCTAATGTGGCCCTGATCAATTCTGCCAGCTGTGCTTAAGTGCTGTTTACTATAATAACATCACACCGCATTCTTATTTGGCAACAGCAGCTATGACAGCACCTAAATGCATTGAGAAGCCAAGATTTTATCATGTACACAGATCAAATTGGAATTGTTTATGGAGGACAGTGATGTTCTATTTCTGTCCTTTCTAGTGAATACCAATATCACAATAATGGCTTTGCCAAAAGCATTACTCCTCTGCCCTTACTAATAAGTGAAGGTCTTGTTGATCTAAATACTCTATAAGACATGGAAATGATTTCTTTATTGCACATTAGACATATTCTCTGCATAGGATAAAAAACACCCAGCAGGTGGGAATATTAAAGAAAGAGATGTGAACCCAGCTGGTGTAAAGAAGAAAAAAGAAGATGTTCTTCCCGACAAAAGGGTCCTTATAAAAAGTTAGGGAGGAATTAATATTAAAATGAATGTTCATACTATACATGTAAAGGAAAAACTAACTGCATAACAATGCAAACACACTGAATGACACAAAGGTCTTCAAACATATTAGTAGCAATCTGAAGCTGCTTCATGTATTATTTTCCATTATATCCAATATTCCACTTATTCATAAGTTATACTACTTATACATGTATAAGTATACACTTATACAACACCTATTACTACTTATTCCACTTATCCATAGGTTAAGTAGTAAATCAGTTTTTCTAGCATACCAGCATTGTTTGTACATACTGCAAATTTTGTCCACTCCCCCACAGCAACCGGTGTCTCAAACTCCAGTGACAAATACTAGAGCAAGATCGTGTCCTATCCGGTGTTTCCGTTTACATTGGAACATGGATGAAGCTACAACTACTGTAAAATTCAGTTAGAAAAAAAAGACAGGGATAGAGATAGGCCAAAGGGCTGTAAACACTCATTACATTTAGTCCTAAATCAACACTGGTGCCTTGATCAAGGCCCATAGGTGTGATTTCGGTAATAATGTTTAATAAAAATAATGAGCAATATTAGGCTAGAGCATTGCAAATGAGTTGTAAAGCTTACTTTAGCAGTATCCTAATTCTAGGTTGGTGCAGTTTCTTGGCAAAAGTTCCAACAGCCCAAAGACTGATTTAAATTAGAAGCAAGTGGCAACAGCTCCAACTGACCAACATGGCAGTTAGAAATGAGCAGAGCATTAGAGCCCCCCGCCCCCGCCCCCCGACATGTCCTTTTTAGAGTGACAACATTGAGGGTGTGTTAGATAAATCCCTTGTGGCCAGGTATGTCAACTGTATAGTCAGATTCCACTGGCAGTGTGGCACAGCATGACAATACTTTACATGAGAGCCTTGTCCAATATCCACATCCCAACCAAGTACACTGGCACAATTCATTTGACTGGAGGATCTATATTGCTACCTAAATTTTATTATTTATTTATTAATGTTAATGGATTTGGTTCAGGTCTTTCCTTTCTGGGTGAAATCAGACCTAATGCTAACTCCACTTTAACATACTTTAACATTTCGTATGCCTGTTGCAGGGTTGTACTGGTGCCCTACGCAGCCCCGCAACATGCATAAGAAATGTTAAAGCAGTGTTAAAGTGGAGTTAGCATTATGTTTGTTTTCATACTCTATTTATGTGGTGTGGATGTGCTGTACAATTTTTGTTTATTTTTTAATGTTGAAACAATTTGGCAATAAAGGGAAAAGTAAAAAATAATAATCAAACATTAGCATGCTATGCATTCTGCGCCTGTGCAAAATGTCAAATTAATGGACATTTTTAGGAACAATGCACAAAACACGTATAAATCTTAATATGCATTCATGTCATACGTCATAATGGCACTGAAGGCTCCTTCTGAGCTCCTGTAGTTCATGCTGTGAATATGTATTAACAATAGTGCACATTTGTGCATTATAGATCCATAATATCTATATTTACATATTCAGTTCTACCTAAGTATATAACAAATCCTTATTAAAAATAGTTATGAATATACATGTCTAACAGTGACTATTCAATCCCAGTATACCGAGCATAATTTTAGATAAAGTAAATACCATATAGAGAAAAGGCTTTTTAAGTTTTCAGTTTAAACAGGATGTCTCTATTTTAAGTTAAAAAATAAAAACAATCTTATTATTTATGTTGTTTCTTTACAAACATAAAAATTTACATTATCCACCACATTAGTGCCTACTTCTGTGGAGTTCTGAGAGTGCCTAAGTTCCACTCATGTCTATGGGAGATGAGAACTCTTGAGCACATCCCGGGATGCAGTCGGACTTGAAATTTTCTATCATGATTTTATAATGAGCACTTGATTTTATAACGAGCAAAAAAGCTTCTTGTTTTGTTCTACTTTTTTTTTAATGTTACTCTTGGGCTGATTTTTCATATCCTAAATGTATACTTGGTGTGAATTTTTACACCTAGGATATAAAGCCCTGAAAACAGGGATTTGTAATGGCAGAACAGACCCTTTACATCACCAGTGGTAGTGGATACTGCTTATATATAAACACAAATCCCTCTTTCATCCTCGCCTTATAGAAAACATGACATCCTTCTAAATTCATCATCAGGTTGCCAGGCAGACTCCAAAACAAAAATAATTCATTCAAACTACTTAATCTGCTCAGGGCAGATTGACAGTATCTTTATATATTTTTGAAAGCTCTTTTAACATTAACTGATACTTTAGTGTGGGAAGAAACTAAAAGCTTTCTACATATAAAAGTTCATCGTTTACCTTCTCACAGCTATCAGATAAAAGCATAAGGGCAATGAAGCCACAGTTCTCAGATATATTACTCCCAAAGGAGAGAACCCAAATGCATCAGCAGCATCAGTAAAGGCAGCAGGTGTGAGCATCGACTAAAGAACAATGTTACACAAAAGATGCATTCCCAGGAACAGTTAAACCAAACGTACTGTGAGCAGTGATCACCATGCTTGGAATAAAAAGCTTTCATTGTCGGGGGCGGGGGTGTATGTGTGAATTAACTCTGGCTAAAAACTAGCTAACTAAATAAGACTACGACCTCAAATGTTTTAGTGAACTTTCTTATGAATGGATTGCAACACACAATGACAGAACTCCCTCAATTCCACTTTTCAATAACTCCAAGGCACTAGGGGATGTGACAGCATGATGAATACCACAACAGACAGCTCCAATATGGTACCATTTTACCAGATCAATATCTCACTGCAATATAAGAAAAAAGGAGCTGATATTAGTCTACACAGTGTATTACAGATGAGGTACATTTCTTCTTACTGCACTCATGCTGAACCAAAGCAATAATTCATAGATGCCTTTAAAAGGTTTGTACACTAGCACATGCACAAAAGGAGGGGGGGCTAATCTTTGCTTCAACATCTGTTTGAACATGTAGTAGCTTACAGCAATAGGTATATAGGATTCTATGTATGTATCTATTTGTATCTATTAATCTGCCTAACTATGTATACTTCAAATACTACAATGCACACATCCAGAGACCCTGACATTTTTCTACTGTATAGTTCTGAAATCCCCTTCAGGAAGAGACTCTAATATATATTCATCAGACATTTCATAACAAGTCACTCTTCTGCCTTTTCTAGGGACAAAAGGATAATGAAAACATTTCTCATCCAATTAAATATTCAGTGGTCACTGTTTTAAAAGTCATCATTTGCCTATATAGCTAAACACAGTTTTCTTGAGGTACTCGGTACAGGAAATAAATGAGATAACAATTAATACTTTCTAGTAAATGTTTGCAAATCTTTAGGTGTTGGGGGGGGGGGGTTGGGAGGCGAGGGCAGTTCATAGCAATTGCTGTACCTTTCAAAATAGAATAGAAAGATGGTGTGATGCCACAGTAATAAGGGATTTAAGAAGTGTAAGCACAGTACAGAATACATATAGTTACAACACACTGACTTTTAAAAAGATAATAATTATCAAATAAGAAGGAACGGACCAAAATAAATGGTTCTCTCCATCTCTATTAAAATACAATACTTTTTCTTACTCCAGTTATGCTGTCCATGTTAGTCTTCAATATAATTTACAGGATGTAGCAGAACAGATAAAATTATATTAATTTTGTAATCTTTGCATATGGTGGGGTGTAGGTGAGACAAGACATCATGGCCTCAAACTGCAAATCCTTTTTAGCAGATGCTGGCTACAGCAAGCAGGAGTTGGACACCAACTCTGCCCTCGTGGAGCTGGACAAAGGCTTCAGATCTGGCAAGCTTATGGAGCAATGGGAAGCTGTTGTACATTTCCCAGGCTCTTTCAGAAATATCCATTCCCTATACTTATTAACTAAGCATTTTTAAAGCTGGCCGATGCTTTCAGAGTTGGAGACAACTTCCTTAGACTATGGGTGATTTCAGATGTGACCTTGGGCACAGATTAATTCACTTTAGCATGGATTAATCCATGTCCAATGTCACGTTTGAAAGAGCCACCAGATGTTGGCCCGGGCTATAGCATAGGCCATGGCAGAACTTAGAAACATCCCCAAGGAACCATTCCTCAGAACCATCCCCAAGGAACAGCCTGGGCTAAGTGCTGCTATGGCATGCAAGGGACTTCGAACTGGGGTAAAGTGAGCCATAATGTCTGCTGACCCACTTGCACTTACCCCGGTCCAGGTCCGCAGCAGTTCTGGGCAGCCATGCCAGCCTCATAGGGCGCTGTGGCTGCCCATCAGGGAGGGGGTGGGCAGGCTGCTCCTGGCAGCGTGGGGGGGTGGGGTTTGCGGATGCATGTCCACACATCACCCGCCCTCTCCCTGCTCCCTCCCTGGCCCGGGCAGCCATCACTATTGTTTGGCAGCCCAGGCGAATACTGACCAGAGGGAAGATTTACTCTGGGCAGGATCAAAGTGTGATGGCACTGAGACACCCTGTGGGTGTTGAAAGTTACTCAGTAGAGTGAGAAGCACTTAGAAATGATCCTAAATGTGTATAAGTTTGTGAAAATATTTTTTTCTGTAACTCATAGCAATGATCCAGTTGCTTGAGCAATCACCTTCAAGATGTTAGGCAGCATGGTATCCATCATCCCAGAGAGGAAGAATGTACATCACAGTATTTGTCAGAGCCTGGATTCCCATGATAATGTAGAGGCTGAAGCTGCTATCTTTGCTGCTGCTAACTTTTCTGCTCAAAAGATTTTGCTGGAGGAATCTGTAACAAAATCAGTGAGATGATTCAAAATTTACCCACTCCAGTCGACTTGAAGCTGAAGTTGATCACCATCCTCCAACCTATGCACCATGATGCCAGCCTGGCTTCCAGTTCCAGCTTCTATAGCAACCCCGGTGACATCCTACCCTTCCACCAAGATGGTAATTATTACTCTGCACACCTTTACCTTGTTTGCTGAATCCTCTCTGGATGATAGTCCCAAGCAGCTACAGCTTTTGCTGCAGTATTTTAAAAATGATCCCAGTATAGGCTGTGCAGAGGCCTGCTATCCAAGATCTGAAGTTATTAGCAAATAAAACTCTACATACATGGAGCAGAGAATATATTCAGGCTCTCTGTGAATGTGTACTTCAAACTCCTTATGACAGCCTGAAACTAGGCATGCTGTCTGTGCTTTGTCGGCGCACACCCCCCCAATGATACACAGAGACTGTAGCTGGTTTTAACCTGGCCCCACTCTTTATTCAAACATATTCAACAAGGCCAGTGGGTGATTGCACAAGCAATCTGGGTCCAGTATGCTAGCTACTTAATTCTTATTGACTCGGGTACTGACCGGGATGTGCCCTCCCGTGTCAGTACTCCGAAACTAAACTTCCCCCTTCGACAACACCCTGGCTCTGTCTGAAAGGGGGACCAGCCCAACATGGGCATGAGTAAGGAGGTGAGTACCCGCAAAGCCAGAAGACAGTGCATGTACTGACACCACCTGGTTTCCCTCCCAGGGTCATGACCCCAGTGCGTGCTTCGGTCCCCCTTCACACTGGGTGTCACCTCCCCATCTCTTAAGGAGATGACTCATCTTACCTATTCTTACCTATTTATCCTACTATAGCATACTGGACCCCCTCTAAGTGAGACAATTATTCCCCATTGTTATCAATTGGTCATTGTATATTGTTAAAATCTCAGTTACTTCAATTCTATAATTGCTTTGAATTATTATTTGTTCATTCAATTAAGTATCCAATTGGTAATTATTATAATTAGCTCGTATTAATTTCCCTGGTTCTGATCGGCCTATTTATGCTATTCTGCACTATTAAAGGGGCGAAACAAGCAACCCTTGAATTAGGCTAGTTGCCAAAATTCCCCTTCGGCTCCATAATAGCAACCAGTAACAACCACAGTGCTAGAGGTGAGGTGGGTGGGGCTGACTTGTCTGCGCCCAAGAAGCTGAATGCTGCTCATGCGGCCTGAATGGCTCCGTCCTCCCCGCAACGGCACGCCTCTGTGCACACGCTGCCCGATCAGTCTCCTCAGCGACTCCTCGCTTGGCAGTAAGCTCTCTACTGCGCAACTGCCGGACCCTTACAAGCTTACTCCAGCCTGTATCCCCTGACGGGGGTCCCGCCAATTACCCCATCGCCACCATTATGGCGGTGAAGGGGCTTCTCCATTCTCAGGGACCATAGCCATTAAACAGTACTTCAGCACTGTTCCAGGAACTGAGGCTACTGTGACGAGGTCATCTGATTTAGTGAAAATAGTACAGGAGTGCTGTTACCATAATAACTGGGGTATTGGTGCTCATGGCACGAGAGTTCTGACTAATATAGCTGCTTCTTGCCAGGAAAATGATCTTCTGGCATTGGAAGAAGATGCAGACTTTGACCTCAAATCTCTTTGTAGCCAAGATGGGAGTCCTGGTGGTCAAGCAACTTTAAAGATTTGTTGCATGATAAAGCTAGCCCATCTGAGCCAGTCAGTTGTTGAATCCTTACTGACAGAATTGCACAGGGCTCAGGATGCTGCTAGAATTCTCATGTGCCACTGCTTGGCTGCAATTGCCATGCCGCTGCCTGTCTTGGGTGATGGAATGCTGGAAGACTTAATGGACCTCTATAAAGTGATTGGACAATCTGCCACAGATAAATAGCAAGAGCTTTTGGTATCTCTTGCCACAGTAATATTTGTTACCAGTTGGAAAGTTTTATCTTCTGAAGTTAAAATGACTATCAAGCAATAACTTGAAAACATCACCAATGGGTGGACAAGGATAGCCAGGCAAGCCTCCAGAATTGGTAATTATCAGGGCTCCTAGTTTTCCATGACAAAAACTTGGAAATTCTCTGATTAAAAAAACATAAATTCTCTGATTAAAAAAATCAAAAGCTCTGTTTTTCTGCAATTAAATGTAAATGCTGGTTGACTTTCCCATACCACAATATATATAGGTATGAGTTAGAACATCACATTTTATTGGAATATTTTCATTTTTATGTAATTTTGCAGCTACCTGTCCCACCAACAGCCCCCACCCCCCAAATTAAAGGTCTGTGGCACCCCTCCAAATGAAGAGCACCTCCCCTCCCCCCACAGCACATGCCGTTAGGTTACTCCCCTCCACTTCCCTTCCTTGGGGAGGCTGCTATATGGGCCCAATTAGGCCCACCTCCTGTCGCCAATTCCCAAGACCGACCACCCCAATTCATAGTGCCCCTGCCCCCACCCGCACCCCACAGGAGGACTGTGGCACCCCTCCAAATGCACAGCCCCCCCCTCCCCACAGCACATGCCCTCAGGTTGCTTCCCCACAGCTCCAATCTGTGTCCTCGCTGCCCTGCACTCGCTGTGTCCTCCTCCCAAACCTGTAAAGCTTTTGCCATTTTCTGTGAAAATCTCTGGAAAAAAAGCAAAATCTCTGTTTTTCTCTGGTTTTCCGTCACAAAGAGAAAACTAGGAACCCAGAGCTATATCAAAGCCGGCTGACTGAGGTGGCTTCACAACACTTCTACTTTTGGCTGAACAGTTTGAAGGAGTTCTCCCATGCAGAGCAGCGCTAAACAGGGCTTCAAGAGGAGAATTATAATTCAACACTTTCTTCCATTGCTGAGTCTTTAAAATCTTTTCACTAAGGAATAGCATCGCTAACAGCAGCCAGAAGACCACTTAACCCTATGAGCTTTCAATGTGGATTTGCCAAGCTCAGAAATGACTTCTTCAGGCTTTCTCCCAACTCATCTGCACCTGTAACAGCCTAAAAACCAGCCCGCCACCTGCCATCACCACAACAATTGTCATGACATCAGGAAATGACCTTTAGAGGTGTGGGTGTATGAACCAGATGAAGCTCTCTATGGAAGAATTGCGAAACCTGGCTACACAATATGGGGATTTGTATCAATCATCTTTTGATGCTGACTTGGCGACTCTAAGGAATGAAGAACTGTATCCTGCTGTTCAAAGCTTCGGGGTTGTTTGTTCTTTATATGTGATGTTCCTTGTAATGTAAGGTTCAACAAACTGAGCTTATGAAGTGTAAAGGCTTTTGAAAATTGTTCAATAGCAGTTAGCAAGCACTTTGAAATCTTGATATTAAAACGTTGAAACTTTTTGGGGGCGTGTGTGCTTCCCTGCATTTGCATTCTTTGGTTAGCTAAAATACATCCATACACAACCAGCAACACTGTCGTAAATAGATAGCTGAAAATCTCCAGTTCTTGGCTTCCAGCTAGTACTAATGGTTGTAGATATTCCCGCAAGATGTTCCTTTACATGCCACCATAATTAGTGTATAACACAAATGGAAAACTTCCTTCTGTTGAGAGTGTGTTTACAAATCTTTAACAATGTCAGACAGAAGCAGAGCTACCTATTGATATTGCATGCAACTGAAGTCTTTATTTTAGATCCTGAACCTGCAAGGTAAGTCTTGTATTTATGTACTGGATTTTTATCCCACCCTATCACCAAACTATGAGGTCAGGGTGGTTCACAGATAAAAACAAAAATTTTAAAATGACTGGAAAAAATATATATTGTTTTGGCAAAATATCTAATAGTTGGCTAATAAATTAATAACTTAATATAGCTAATACATGGAGTAACTTTACCTACACATCACTTGCACTACAGAGCTTTTATGTAGAGAAATGCAATTTAGATGCTGTAGTAGAGTCCTCTCAAATTGCTCTTCATTTTGTTGGTTTGTCTTAACTTTCAGAATAAAAATAATCTCTGTGCATATATACTATGAAACAATGACTAAATACTCTACTTCTCTTTTCTGGGAGCTGCCTTAAATTATTATTTGTCGCTCTACATTTCCAGTCTGAAATATATGAATTAAAAGCTAGCTCTATTTATTTGTTCCAGTTTCAAATCTGTAGTGTGCTGAAAAAGAAATACAGCGTAAACTCGTTATAACATGGTATTTGGAAGCCATGCCTCTCACCAAGTTATGACCTAATTCGCATTATAAGGAGGATACTTATGTCTTCCATCTTTGTTTTTCAGTTAAAATCACAGTGTAATCATGCAGTGCATCCAAAGTGTGCTGCGTTTTTTATTAAACATGTCGAGAGCTATGCCTCACACCATGTTATAATAACCAAATGTGCAGTATAATGGCATGTGTTGCAACAAAACTGTACTGTGATAGACTGTGTGTTACACTTTGTGTATGTGTGGGTATGCAGATTATTTTGGTTTGTTTCCAAAAATGGCAATTCAGTTCAAAAAAGCAAGCCTTCCTATTTATTTATTTAGACTTCTATGCCACCCTTCCCCTAAGGCTCAGCATGACTTCCAGAAAATACAGAATACAATAAATCTCCCTTCATTCAATGAAAAACCCACCCTCACCTCTAACCCGTGCACCCCCAAATCCTAACCCCACCTTTCAAACGCCAAAAAGAAATTGAAATCTAAGAGGAAACTACTAACAACTATAAAAGTTACCACTTAGTCAACAAATATGTTTTAATATAGTCAATATGGGAAATTATTTCTACATATGTAGTTTCCAGAGGACTACATTCTTAATGTAGTTGTGACACGGCAAGATAAAAGGAACAAGGGAACAAAATGCTTAACTCCACAGCTGGCATGTAGATACAAGACCCAGTAACATGGACCACCATCCGTACTGTAATTGTGATAAAGAGTATCAAGTGTCAGAGTTCCCTGTGGGAACTTTCTGCAGATTGAACTCATATGGAATTGGTCCAAATCCAGATAAAGTGTCGCATTTAGGATTTTGAAGTTTCTGAACAAATAAAGAAAATATGAGCATTACAAACATTTTTTTCTTTTCATTGCTATGCAGCATTGACTTCAGTGGAACTTCATTTAACAAGCTCTAGGTATGTCTGCAACTGCGGCTTTAAATTTGTGTGCTGCACCAGGGTCAAGGGGAAAAAACTCGAAGCCATTCCTTGCAAATATGCTGGATGGCAATGGAAAGCAATAGAAAAACAGGGAGAAGCCAATGACTAGAAGAAAGTTTGAAAGCTGCTGCTGAATGAATATGACATGTTCTCCCTCAAATGAGGGTGAATAAGTTAACCTTTAAAAAAACCAACACAAGCACACCTTCAAATCATCCAAATTTAACTGTACCAAAATAAGTGGTGATCCCTGCTGGAGGGCTTATAAAGCCCAATAAAGGTGAATAGTGTACCTGGGTTCAAAGAAAGATTAAGCAAATTCATCAAGGAATGGTCCATCAATAGCTATTAGCCGTTAGTCAACAGATGCAATTTCATTATTCAGGGCAACCCTAAACCTCTGTCTGCTGGAAGCTGGGAGTTAATGACACCAAGAGCCTTCCCTATAGAACACTTGTGGTCTGGGGACAAGGTCTCTTTGGGACAGTGGAAAAGGGAAGGTCACTGAACAGTTAATGATAAGGTTTACTTGGGTGAGGCATTAGGGCCTGCAGGGAAGTACCAGCACCACTGCCTCTCCAGAGGGGTTCTGGGATACTTTTAGATCCAGGCACTGACCTCAGAACCCTAAGACCATGAGGCCCTAAGCCATAGTCTTACTGGGCCTGATGACAGCAAAGGTAAATTACCCAATAATTGCCTTGTTTCTTTTGTACTTCCTTGAATCATCTGGTACTAGATGCTAGCAGGGCCAGAACGTTGAGCTAGATGGACTACTGTACTGAGTAAGTATGGCAGTGCCTGGGTCCTTATGAATTCCAATCTGGTTGTGCTCCTTATGACTAAGTTGAAGTGGCTACAAGAAACCTTGGCTACCCTACTCCCCTCTTGCACACAATTTTAGCATTAGCAGCACAGAAAAAAGGTAAAGGATACACCATAGAAACATGGCAAGTGGAGTTAACAGATTACCAAAGGAGAATGTTTTGAAAGATACAAAGAATTGTGCTGAATGTTTTGATGTCTAGCCTATGTTCTAATAGAAAGTTTATCCTGAACTGAAGGCATCACTCATTCACTGCAACGCTACTTTAAATACTGTAAAATAGTTATAGTGCAGTAATATTGGGTGTTTTTAACGAGGTGCTACCACATTTCCACCCAGGAACCACATATCAACTGCCCGTTTGAAGGTGTTGTGGGGGAATACATGCTCCCGAGCCACTCAACATCCATTCATGGTCACTCGCAGAGCACTGCCAAGAAATCTGGAGTACACCATGCAGGGCAAGCCAAAAAAAAGTGCATGGCAATGGACACCCACACATCCCCTGTCCATATGAACTGGGGCAGCCACCGACACCAACAGACAGGCTCACTGCCCCTAAGCCCTGAGTGGCACCATGGCCATCTGCGGTCCATCTGGCTCTCCTGTTTCACCCCCAGCCCTACCAGGAACCCTTAAAGGACACGTGCATTCTGAGAATGGTGTGTTGCAATTCCTGTGGATCCCACCCAGTATGCGCCTCTGTGTTGAACAGGCTGCACCTGTTCCGGTCCTGGGGTCATGGACAGGATGGGGTTAATGCCTGCTGCATCTTCCTGTTTCCATGGTGTCCACAACCATGTGTCATGGCAGAGGGTGGGCAGTTGGGTAGGGAATGCGGTGCCACTCAGCAGCCACAGACACACACACACCAAGTCTGGCTCATTTAAAAACACCCATAGAATCAATTAGACTCAAGACCCGTTGTGCTAGGCGCTATACAATGTATATGATGCCATAGTCCATGTCCTTAAGAGCTATCTAAGAGGGGAAATGGCATAAAAAGAGTGGCTGAATTGCAGAACAATCAAAAGCAAACAAATATATATTCAATTAATACATCTGTAAATTTAGGATTATAAATTGCTATTTATTCCTATTTATCCTTCTAGCTTTGCATCAGATATTTAGCTGAGGTATGAGTGTCACAGAAGAAATGGGTCTTGGAAAGACTTTTCTAAAAACAAAGCATTCAAGCCTCTTTTATCAATGCATTTCAAACTAAACCTACCACCCCCCATGATAAAAACACTCACACACATACTTAACTATAAGCATGAGAACCATTTGTAGTTATGCACATCTAATAATTTAAGGGTAAGACTGAAGCAAGAATGGTTTTCATTCTCACAAGAATCTCGCTGTACTTGAGCACTGTTACCAAGATCTCAGCACGTTTTTGATAATGGTTCAAAATCTCGGTGAGAATCTCTGCAACTATTACTATTTCCCATGATTTCCCATGTACTGTATACGAATTTACCATGTACCGCTTACCACTTACCGTGTTGGTCCTGAAAATGAGTATGCCCAAAATGGCTACCACACCTGTTCTGCGCATGCACGCCCCACTTCCAAGGTGGCAACGGCAGCATTGCCACCATTTTGGAAAAGGGCAGCCATTTTGTGCATGGGCATTACCAGGATGATTCAGTACCCAGTAAGAGATACACAGTAAACTGGTATATGATACATGGTAAATCATGGTATATGATATACTGTAAACGGAGAAAAATTCTCGACCAAAAAAACTGTCGAGAACAGGGGGGTTTCTCAGTTCTCAAATTTCACTAAAGACAAGTTGAGAACTGTGATTCTCAGCAAGAATCAAGAGTAATTGGAGATCGAGCTACCACCCTATTTAAGGGGCCAGTCCAATGTATGTGCATGCACTAAGTGCATGCAGACAATGAATGTGCATGTCAAGTGCAAGATGGATGTATGCACACCATGTATATGATATGCATGCATTGCACATAATGTGCACATGTCCTAAAGTTGGTGCACATGCAATGCATGCTTGGTACATGCATGTACCTTGGACTGGGCCCTAAGTGCATTACAATAGATTTTGGAGAAAAGGATTCTATCTTGCACCAAATATGCATTACATGATATTGTGGTACGAAGTTGGAATGTATCAATATTCTCTACTTCATCTCTCAAGGAGGAAAAATATACATAGTTCAAAAACATAGAAGAAAACTTTAAAAAACAAAACAAATCTATTTCCTTATTTTGTAACAGAATCTATGATCCTAAACAATTTACAGGCAAGTACTATCTGTTCATACTATCTCTTAAGAAATGACAAAGAAAGACTGAACTAGAGTGCAGTTTATTTTTAATTTCCTATTTACCTGCAGGCTGAGCATACTCTAGCATCTTCTAACTCCATATCCCAAGCAGCTCACGCCGACCTGAGCTGCTTAGGCAGGATAGGGCGGGATATAAAAACATGTAAATAGATAAATAATCAAACTTAATAACAGTAGAGAAGCTCAGAATAGAGCATAAAAATCGAGACTGATATTATTTGCCTGTTCTGTTGTAATAGCTAAATATAATGTTGTGAATGGAGAAAAGGTTTTCGATTTATGTTGTACGTTTACCATAGTCCTAGAGGCTTAAGTATGGATTTCTTTGTTTAGGATTTTCAAATCCTTGATCATCTTAATAGAGTCAATTGTGATTCATTTTCATTTGCTTTACATGAAAGCCTTTTGTCATATATAAAATTTGAGTGTAGACAGTAAATATTTTTTGCCACCTATAGGAACAGTTACATTAACATGTGCCAACAGACATTTTAAGATGTGAGGTAATCCCTGAGAATCTGCAACTGTTCCAAAGTTGCAGTTTAAATATGTTAGGTCAAAAATAGCAACATTTGTAGTTCACAGAAAGAGATTTGGAGTCAATAATATGTACCATATTTTGTTTATAATAAACCTAATTTAGCTTTTTAAAACTACCTGGAGTAGTAGTCAACACATACTTAATCAACAATCAACCAAGAACGTATATAATTGTAATTTACTTAAATTTAACCTAGGATGGAAAAGATACAGCCATATTCATTTTAAATACTACCGTTTGCGTGGAATCAATATGCAATTCCCTTGACAGGTTCAGAATTAGAACAACAAGGAAGTCAGATACAGATAATGGCAATAACCTGAAAGTAGCTGGAGGAGCACGCCCTTCAATAAGGGTAATAAGGTAAAGATTTGATAAGTATTGCTGGCAGTACTATGTCACTTATGCAGTGAAATTTTCATTGTGTCCTTAAAAAATGAAATATATTGTGAATGCCCCATTAATAAATACCAACTATCTCAGAATTAATCTGAAAAACAATTCAAAATAATTTTGTTCAACAAGATTGTCGTGCATAAATATAGCAAAGCTCAAATGCTATGAGGGGTTGATGAATGTTAAAATGGACTAGTGGAAAGACCTATCAATAGGATATAAATAAACCTGGAGCAAAAATCAAAAATGTATTCTTGAACAATTGGAAAACAAAATAGGAACAGCAGCGTTTACGTTGTTTCTTTTTTCCTCTGTTAACTTCAAATCTTATGTAAAATCAATATTTAGTATTCTTTTCAAATGTAGAAAAATATGCAGACTGAAATCCTATCCCATTGGTTAACTGGGGTGAAATTCCCATTGGCTTCAATGAGGTCAGGTTTTCACCTGAAACACCTACTGAATTTATAGAATATCTTTGAAGAAAACTGATCAACTTGAACATTTTTCTTAGCTTCCTATAATGTTTTAAAAACACAGAAGGCTTGTTTTTTTTTTGTTTCCTTAGAAAGCATCACAGTGCACCAATATTACATATTTTAAAATATTATCAGAGATTATCGTAACAAGTAGCATACATCAATGATTCTGAGCATATGAAAAGCAGACTTGTAAAATGACGTGTTGCAAATAGCACAATTTGAAAACAGTCATTCATGAATTGCTTCTTCAAATTGAAGTTACTGCTGCAGCTAAACCCAAATACATACTTTGTCTTAGTATGTAATTCTTCTAAAGTTTTTAAATTAATCAATTTTAAAAGTCTGTTTTGAGAAAGTTATTGTGTACCATTCTTTTAAAACAAACTAGTAAACTCCCACTCACATTATGTTACTGCTAGTCTTTGTCTCTTTTCCTGTAGTCCTGTTTAAATTCTCACCTTGCTCTGCCCTTGTCATCAAGTCATTCAAGCACAAAGCAGGGAGCACGGGAGTGTTTACTCATTTCCCAAGTCCATTATCTTACACATTAATCACTGGTCTGGAACTTTTGGACAATGCTGAATCTGTTACCTTCCCCCCCACCACCCTCTCTCTCCCTTTCTGGCTGCTTTACTCATGGGTCTGATAGTTCAATGGTTTCAAGCTGTACTTATACTTGATGACCTTTCCAGGAGATAATTTAGCTGTTGTTGTTTTTTTCTTAAAATAAAAATAAAATCACATTCGCCACAGTAGTTTTTATTCCAACCAAAAACCTAACAGATGCAAAACTAGCATGAATGTAAAGGAGTGAGCATTTAACATTTCCCAGCATGTTTAATACTTCTGTCTCTCAACTACATGGGCAAGAGCACTGAACCTATCAGCTACTGAAAAAGTTTGAAGGAAGTTTTATTTTGTTTTGTCTTGTTTGCCAGTGACAAGTGTCCTTTCAATAGAGCAAACAGAATTGTAAATGCTTTCCTTGGTTAACAAACAAACAAACAAACCAAAAAAGGTTCAACAAAGAGGAAAAATAATGGTTTCAGAATATAGGAAGTTTGTTTTTGCTGAAATCTATAGGATTCTGAAATAATTATGAAGGATTGTTCATAGCTTCTACAGTTTATTTGCGATAATGATTGAAAAACAAAAAGAAATAGATGTAAAGCGGGACAGCTGGAGGCTCTTGAACTATACTTGTTAAAAGATTTGTTTGTGAAACATGCATTTTATTGCCTTGTATGCATGTTATAATGAGGCATGGACAACTGCAACATTACACTTAATGATTGCATTTCTTGTTTCAGCCAGTTTCCTTGTCCTCTTGCAATTAACGTTTTCCCAGATCACCCAAGGCTACTTTGACAGAAAAAAAATAATCTGAAATTCACATAAATGAGCAATGTCAATAGTTTAGAAAGAGTTTACTTAGAGAACAAAGGGCCCTTATGAGCCACTAGTGAGAAGAAATGGGGAAAAAATGAGTCCTCACAATGTAGGCCTTTTCTTACAGCGACTTGTTATCAAGCAGTTTGCGAGAGTCCCTCAAATCTGCATTAAAATACATTTCATTCCATTCACTCATTTGCATTAATTTCTCCCATTATATCTGAAAATGGCTGAATGTCTATCCAACACAATGCAGCAGCCTATCACAAGCAGACATGGCTGCACCAGGTGCCAATTTACTCCTCTTAGTTCTTTTCATTCTGTTTGCTGATTCTGACAACTGGAGTTCTCCGCTCAGTCCAAGGGACTTTTCAATTGGATTTGCCTGTGGTGACAAAATTGTTGCTTTGCTGAGAGGAGGGGGCTCTTTGACTGAGTGTCTATCATGCTGCCATGGGAAAGCGAGGTGGGAATGATTCTCAGTGGCTTCTGATTTCCAGTATTTGTTCAGCATTAGGGCCCACTTATCTCCAGAAGAAAAAGCAACATGTAGAGAGAAAGTGACAGGCAGAGACACACTCACTTGCTCCTTCATTCTCACTGAGCTCTGTATTCAAACAAGGGGGCCCTATTACACTGAAAGCTCCAGATCAGCCTCACTCAATTATCACAGCTAATCCTTATAGCTCTATAAAGTAAATATTTCATTACAATTTCAAATAAACAGTCACCCAATCTAATGAAGCAAGAACTCAAAGTGGCAATGTCATAGAACTTGTTACCGTCAAAGGAAAGGACACAGCACTGTGTCTACTAATAATGTAAAAAAAAATGGTTTCTAGCAGATTTACTAGCTCATCTTTTTATTACCGACTCTGACCTTTTTGTCTTTCCAAATATATTTCAATTATCAAAAACCCACTCATCTTTTTATTGATTGCCATTCTTGCTGTTTCTGAGCCCAGACCTGAATTTGTTTTGCACATCTTCCTCTCCCGAGAGGTGCCCAACTACAGCATCCTCAGTAATCACAATAATCAGCAATTTATGGTGAGTCCAAGTACCTGCTAATATCAAAGTCTTTGGTCTTATTAGAATATTTCCAATAGAGTCACAATAATGCTTGTAATTTCTTTTAGGGAGGGAAAGTGGGCTTAGAACACAACCACTCAGACTTGCCTGATTCTCCAAGCCTAGTTTAAAGGACATAGGCAATCTCAATGACTTCACAGCTTCAGTTGTGACATGTGTCTAAGTACTGTACCATGCTGAACAATGGCCCCATATCTCCCATTTATGCTATTCAGCACCACACTTCAGCAGGCATGAAGGGGTGTGACTGAAATTTAAAACAATCCTATTGATGATGCATAAAACATCTGTCAACTGGGTTCACTCCACATCATCAACAGTAGAAATGTTTATTCTCCCCAATGTGAAATGCACAAGAGAGGTAGATTGACTGAGTATCCCTTATCGCCAAGCCTCTCCCCCCCACCCCCCGGTGGTGGTGACGAGGGGGCCATTGTCACACTCCCTTTGGAGAAGGAGCAGGGACACAGGAAGCTGCTGCTAGCCCTGAAAAGGGCGCACAACCCTGGGGCCAGGGCGTGAACCAGGTCCCATGAGATGGCACTGGAGCCGAGGGCTTAAAAGCCCTCAGGAGGCAACGCTCAGCAGTCGTGTCATGGACATCTGCCCTGAAGCACTCACCCACCCTCTCTATTACCTGACACTCCGAGCACAGGCCGGTGCCTGATCAGGGGCTGGGAAGGAATTTTTACAAGGCCTTGAGATCTTTGGTTTGTGCCTTTCCCACAGTGTTGTCTAATTCAATTGGCTTGTTAGGGGCCTATGTGGACCAGGAGGCATTAAACATTTTGTCACACCCTACGGGGCTCCAGTAACCTTGTTGTGTTATTGCTTGGAGTTATACAATGCGAGTTGTGAGATGGGGACTTGCGACCTTTTGCGCATGCACAGGATATTGCGAGCGCCAGGGTCAACCACGAAGGGGTCAAGTTGAGGGTATCATAGGGGCACATACTTCCCCAGGCCCTCTGGACTCCCTCCTTACTCCATTCCCAAGGGAACACGCTGTCCTCCCACACCCTTGATGTATGTTCTGGGATGGAGGGGAGGCATAGCCAGTGTTATAGTGGGACGGGTACTTGTAGGTGACTTAAACCCATCCCCCTTGTTAATTTGTTGAATTTATAGCTCTTTTGTTACTGGACCAAAATTGCTGCTAGCAATTCCCACCCAGGTACAAGTAAATAAAGAGTGTGGCCTTTTAACCCCATGAATGTGTCCTTGTCTCATTCGGGATGTGCCAAAAAAAGGTGCCAGTACTTCTTTCAGAATTATAGCAGACCGTAACTCCTGAAATAAAATCCACTAACATAAAGAGGGCACAGAAAAAGTCACATGCAGTGCTCAAGTAGTAGGCAATCTAGACTAATCAGAGGGCCACAAATCTACCCCCTTAAACAGCTGCATGGGCCTCAAGAACCCGTTTACCACAGTCATGAGTCAGAATTCCTCTAGTAAAGTTCCCTTGTTGCTGGTGGTCAGTAATAGCTTCCAGTGTTCTGACTGCTTCAGTCAGGAAGGGAATGAGAAGGAGCAACCAGGGACTATATCACCCTGAAACCACATGACCACAGATTCTCTGCAGTACCACCACATGGTGTACACTGTACAGGGCCATGCATCCTACCTTTGTAATGCCCCCCAGGCCAACTCAGGCTGCAGCTGCAGCTTTCCTCCCACTCACTGATGGGGGAGCTGCAGATTGACCCCTACAAAAGCCACATGACGTCTCAAGGCAATGGACAGTCCCGTATGGCCCTGCTTAATGAAGGAGTTTGGGCATATGTGTATACAAAAAGACTCAGCATTAATTTTCTTCACTATTTTCCCAATCATGGGTGTGCAATATAAAAGGTACACCACAAATGCCACTAATGATGGATCTTCCATGTCATCAACTATCCATGTTATTTCTTCATTCTGTAAGCTATAGCACTGGTTTAATTCAGAGCATAACGGTCAGCTTCCATTACCATCTCCTGAGAAACATGCTGCTTTACTGACAGAACAAAAGAACTGAAGAATGCATTAAATTGCACTATGTTGAGACATTAAGAGGTTTTTACTCCTTGATTAGTAGGAATTCCAAGACAGTCTTATCCTTATTGGTTGTGAGTGCCCTCAAATTTCACTGCAGTTAATATAGCCATAAGACCTTCAGTGGGTCGGACTTTAAACTAGCAAACATAATTGTTTTGGATTCTTCTGGATATTTACAGCCTTAGGCCTTCCCCCAGCACAGTAGGTCCCATCCTGGCAAGCCGACTTCTATGCTTGGCTAGTGAATTGTATAAATATTTTACAATCCTGTTTATATTAAGGCTGAAATGAGGTCTTAGTAAACCAAATCTCATTAAAATCCCAGTGCTCGTTCTGTTCTGGGACGAACACCAGGATGTGCTCGCCAAGTTCTCAACAAGTAAAAAAATGAGTTTTAAAAAATGGTGAACACCACAGCCCTCCCCAGCACTCCCAGCTGGCTCTCGTCAATTTCAAAGCCCAGATCTCACCCACCCCCGCACCACTAAACAGTTGTTGGCGGTGCAGCGAGGGAAGTGTGCAGCTGCTGATCCCTGCACCTGTGCTCCCCAGGCTGACTCACCTTGCTGCCAGACTGGGGCTTCTAGTGTCCTGGTCCCTGCCGGCTCCTCCCCCTGTCTGTGAGCTGCACAGCTACAGCGGGAGTCTTCCCTGTTTGGCTTTTTCTGAGCAGGAGACCTCTTCCCACTTGCATGCAACCCCCTAATGGGTCCTTGTTTCCAGGGGGTCTGATATCAGAGGTGCTGATATCAGTCCCCCTGGGAACAGGGACCCGTTAGGGGGTTGCACGCAAGCGGGAGGTAAGAGTACTCCCCACTACCCTCCCCGCTCAGAAAAAGAAGCGCAGGGAAATCCACTGGCTTAGCTGTGCAGCTCACGTGCAGGGGGGAGGAGATGGGAGCAGATAGCAGCAACCAAGCCTCTAGAACCCCCAGCCCGGCAGTGAGGTGAGTCAGTCCAGGGAGTGTAGGTGTGGAAGGCAGGGGACTTGAAGGTGGCTCACACGTCTACACACCCACCCCACCCCCAGCACTTCAAAGAAGAGAGACACTGGAGGGAGCGCGTAGTCAGCCTTTGGAATTTACAAGCACTCCCTACTGCCCCACAACAGCCATTTTATTTAACTGCTTGCTGAGAAATCGCACCAGGGCTGAGATCTCAGTCCCCATGCTCGCAATTGCAACCATTTCACAAGCAGCAAAACGTCTGCTCATTTCAGCCCTAAATTACAACAATCCCAAATTCAAGGACCATTTCCATCAATTCTATAGTGGCAACTCATACAAAAGTTTGCTCCCTGACAATGAATTTGTTCCAGTCCCAGGGGGATTTGTTATACAGAAATTGCATAGCCAACTGACCCCGCTTTCTCATAATTCCAGGATTCATATTCACTCTGTGTTACAAGGCTACACATATTCAGGGTTAAACACACATTTGATGGTTGTCTGTTTGTGCTAACATGCCTCTCGCTACTTATTTATCATGGTTTTGGTTCTGAAATATCTTGGATACATACAATACAGACACCCGTTGCATATACCTGCTGTTACATCTAGATAAGTACACTGCACCACATCTGCGCCACAATCATCCAAAAGACCATGGAGACATGTTTTCAAGAAGGGACATCTCCAAGCTTCTCTACTTCCTGCCCAGCTCTATGGTTACTCCAAAAGCCACACTCAGGCTTAAACTGAATGTACCATTTTCAAAATCTAATTTTCCTGCCAATCATGATTGCTGATAGTCAGTCACAAGTGTTTTGCTAGTCACAACAGTCATTTCTTGGGCTTCCCTACCATGGAGAACACAAGCCTGCAATCACCTGAAAATGATTGAGAATATGAGTTGTGGGGACCGGACACACGACACATTATAATATAGTCAGGGATCTGTGTTCACTGCATTGTCCCTATTGGCGGCAGTGTGGAAAACGCAGTTGATACAAGTCCGTGAGTATAGGCATAGATCAACAGTGGGTAAACTGTAGCTCTAGAGCCACGTATGGCTCTTTGGTCCCATGTGGTAAATGGATGCCTCTCTCAGGATTAGGAAACTTTGCCCACCCCTGGCATAGATTATGCTGTCAGCCGTCACACCGGTCATGCTGCCTATGAATCCTTAGAACCAATAATGGCTGTCAATATCTTTCTGGCCAATGAGCTGAGCTCCCGTTGGCCCAAGGAATGAGGAGTGGCAAAAGAGACATGACTGTCCAAAAGTGAAACTGTTCCAATTCCCCGTAAACTACATTTAGCAGAGGAGAAATGGATTACTATCAGGATTCACTGTCTGGGGAATGGACCAGTGTCCAGAAGCATGTCCAGGAGGGCAGAGTTAGGAAAGATTAGGGCCAGGAGTGGCCAGGATTGGAGACAAGAACAGAGTTAGGATGTGGGGTCCAAGGCTAGGGTCCAATGTGGAAAATAGAGGAGCAAGTCAATGGGTGTTTTCAGATGAACACCTGCTCTGCCCATCCACGTAAAGGCGGAACACCAGGCGCTTCCTGCTTTGGGCCAGCTCCACTTGTAGTGCTCCAGAACGTCCCAGAGCACCACAAGTGGAGGAAACCACCCAAACCCAGAGCACCAGTCAGGGGTGGAGCAGCAGTCCATCTCATCGCAGATGGGCTGCTGCAGCTTTGCTTCTAGCTGGGAGTTGCCCAGGCAACAGTCATACAGCTGTAGGTGGCAGCCTAGAGTGGCTGGCAATCGCACGCAACTCTATGGTGATGGCTGTGTGTGTGTGTGCCATGCAGGTCAAGTGTGGTCTGTGGTGGCCGCTGCCTTTGTTTAACCCCACTGTAGCCAGAGCAGATAACACCCACCCCCCACCCACCCCCAAGTCATCTAAAAGCACTCCATGTGAGGAAGCAACGAGTATGAGACAGCTAAAGATCAAAGTCAGATCAAAGCTGGAGCCAGGATATGAGCAGAGCAGGCCAGAAAGAGGGCAGGAACAAGGCTGTGTTGGGCTGGAGCAGGGCAAGGGCAAGGCTAGATGCTGGAGTCAGAGCAAGCCTAGAGTCAATTTTGAGTCAGAAAAGCAAGGCAGGACAGGAAGGAGCAGCTGAGGTACTGGGTGGTCTCGTGTTCCAAGCAGGGGCCAATCAGAAGGCAGGGAGCCTGCAAAGCACAAACCTGAACTTGAGCCAGGGTGCAGCAATGGCACTGCTGAGTTGTCCCCCACCCTGGCACCTGCAAGGCTGCCATTTCAAGGCAGGTACCTTACAATAACAAGTATAGGGTCTGGCCACAGGTGGGCATGCACCATTGTTTGCATGCTGAAGTGATCACGCTTTTGCAGACTTGTGTTTTCCGGAAGAGACAAGCAGATGTGCACATAGCTCTTCTTTAAGTATCTTGCATGCTGCATGATTGCTGGGATCCTGTTCACCAAGGACAGGTGTCATTGATTGTTTCATTCATGCCCAAGAGCTGTCACTGAACCACATAGATGGACAAATGCCAGAGAAAAAAATGCATCACCATTGCTGCACTCATCCCGGAGTGCCCTCTTGCAGATACCACCGGCCAATCACTACTGCTGATGATGGCATAAGTCCTATGGAGAGTGGAACAGACAGCAATGAGGACAACACAAAAGCTCTGGAAGTGGACTGATCCAGGGTCACACTTCTCCACAGGTTTGGCAGGGCAGAACCTGAAAAAACGCCACAGCAAGCACATGTGCCAAAGGGCTGAGACCAAAAGCAGCACCTGATATAGCCCTCCACACTTACTGCTTCATTCCTATAATACCAATAATAAATAATGCTATGCATAAAAGTTGTAAAAGTATAAATGAGGGAAAAAAGAGTATTCTTTACTAAAATAGAAGTTACAATAATAGGAATGATGCCATGCCACAGTGCAAGGTGCAAAGACAGTGGCAAACCTCTGTCAGCTCTGCATTACTTCCAGAAGGTCTCCTGACCACAAACTCAGATAGCTTACTGTATGTCCCATACGTATTGAACATCATGCAAACAGCCTGCAATACAGTTCACACAAATCAGAGAGTGTTGCTTCTGGAGAGAAGCTGGTGCGAGATTATTGGGTATCTGCTGAAAACCACAAATGCATGAATGTCTGTATAACAGACGTGATTGGGATATGGTCATCATTATCTCTATGAGATGTACTTGCACAGGATTGTCGGTAAATCTGAAGAGTTAGTAGTATGTAAGGAGCGGCTGGAGAGGTGTGTTTTACTGAATGGAGGATAAAATAAAGTTTTACAATATTTTTTTCTGTTTTCAAAACTCATTGTCCTGCGTGAAGACTTCATTTCTGTAGTGAACTGATATTAATTCATTCGTTCATTCATTCATTCGCACGCACACACACACACACACACTCTCTATCTCCTACATATACAGGTACTTTGATACCTGGGTATCCTATGTTCTGAACACTTAGATAGATAGATAGATAGATAGATAGAGAGAGAGAGAGAGAGAGAGAGAGAGAGAGATTTTCACTATCATTTAATTGGCTTTTAATAGCTCTTACAGTTTACAAAACTATCTGGGGAAAATCTCTAGCACTTTGAAGTTGCATTGTGTTTTGAAAAAATTATATCTGATTTATGGGTGTGTTCAACCAAGAACATTTAACATTTCATTTCATGCCAAGAGCCCATCAAGATACTATTTTTGTCTCTAAAATCTCTCAAATGAAAAGTTTGTATAAAAACATCTGATCAAAAAGTTTCTTCATATATTATCCAAATTAAGTGTTGTTAATGAAAGGGCTGTAAATAGCTGCCTTCAAATGAAATCTGAATGCTTTCTTATGTATTATAATAAGACAACGCTGAATATCCTAATTTTGAATTCAATGAATTCTGTAATATTAACATCTGATTTAGCAAAGCAAGTACAAAACTCTGGGTGAAAACGAATGAAACAGCAGCATGCAGTCGCTCGTGAGTCACCTGCTCATCAATTCGGTGGCTGCCTGATGTTCACCCACTTCCACCTCGGGTCAGGCAGGCCACTGCTACTGGACGTATCATCTGAAGAAGGTCGGCGACATGGCATGAGCGAAGGCTCACCCAGCTGGGCTAATCTGTGCTAACGTACACCCTCCCATCTGTTAGGTCCTACCCAGCCCCATCATGAGGTGAGGTTCTACAATTGGGCCCGGAGGAGTGCTCTCACCCAAGTCACCAAACAGCTGATCAAGACGACCCGGGGGCCTGGAGAAGTGTGGTCACCCGGTCTGCCAAACAGTTGATGTGGGGGACCTTAAGGAGCACACTCTCCTCCAGGGTTCCTCCCCCACCCACCAGCTGTTTGGCAGCCTAGGTCAGTGCTCTGCTCCAGGCCCTCTCACCCCCGATCAGCTATTTAGTAGCCCAGGTGAGCACTCCCCTCTGCCCACCTCCATCACCTGTTTGGAAACAGTTTCTCCTGGGGGCCAAATCCTGCTGTGCAGCAGGGATATGGAGTCCTGCCCCATGTGGATGGCTCCTTGCCTGATCCGTGGCATGGAGGGACTTGTGGCAGCAGCCACCCCACCTGAATTCCCCAGGTAGGCTGCTCATTTGAATCGCCTTTCCCATTGGTCCAAAGTGAGGCAGCTGCAGTAGCCCTTCCCAGGACAGCCAGGGATTTCGGCTCACCCCCATCTCCTTTGTTTTCACCCTTTCTTTCTGCTTTTGAATCTTTGTTTCGATATTTCTGTCTTTGTTACTTTTTCACTTCAGCAGGACTTTTCG
Organism: Sphenodon punctatus; assembly: GCA_003113815.1. Classification (NCBI taxonomy): domain Eukaryota; kingdom Metazoa; phylum Chordata; class Lepidosauria; order Sphenodontia; family Sphenodontidae; genus Sphenodon; species Sphenodon punctatus. The sequence goes on along the minus strand of QEPC01001982.1, from coordinate 662,392 downwards.
GCAGATTTTTTAGAACGTGAATATGATTCCTGCACTTGGACCAATTACATTCGCATTCAAAAAATTAAAAACAAAACACTGTAGTACCACTGAAGTAAATGAAGTAGTGAAGGCTGAAATGAAAACAGCACTAAATTCTGAAAATGCTAACATGATCAAAATACCAAAAAGAAGAAAAAAACTAATTTTGCAATGTCCACAAAGGTCTGTGTGCATACACCAAGTGAAAGCACAGCAAGGGCTGGATGTGTGCACACCAAGGGCATGGCATGTGCATACATTCTGCACCTGGTGTGCATGCAATGCGTGCTTGGTGTGCATGTGCAGACTTTGGATTGAGCCCAAAGATAATTTCAGATATTATTTATTTAGTAACAAGATTTGTATCCTGCTTTTCCCACCACAGGCGGCCCAGAGTGGCTAACAACAGTATATACAAATATAAAACAATTTTAAACATTGTAAAACATAGTCAGTCATAAAAGCGAAAACACCCCCTCTCCCCTCCCCAACCCTACCCCTCTCCCTCACGAAATGCCTGATGGAATAGCCAGTTTTTGCGGTTCTTGCGGAAGACCAGAAGGTCCGGGGCCAGACATGCCCCCACCTGGAGGGAATTCCAGAGGCATGGCGTGGCCCCCCAGGAAACCTCCAGCAAGGCGCCCCCAGATGACCACAGGGGCCAATCCAGAACCCGGGGAGTGAGGTGGTCTCGCAAATAAGTAGGGCCCAGGCCATGTAAGGCTTTATAGGTTAAAACCAACACTTTGAATCGGGCTCGGAAGACTATTGGCAGCCAGTGCAGAGATCGGAGCACTGGTGTAATGTGCTCTCGGAGGCCCAACCCCACCAGGAGCCGGGCCGCCGCATTCTGCACCAGCTGCAGCTTCCAAGCCGTCACCATAGGTAGCTCCACGTAGAGCGCGTTGCAGTAGTCTAACCGAGATACCGGCATATTAGTTTGTGGGAATGAATGTAAGAATTATCTTGACGAATAGAGAATGTCAGATTGGCTTCAGCCCCAGTCAAGATTCAGTTATTTGTTCAAAGTCCAAAGTGTTTTGACATTTAAGGTCTATAAACCGTTTTGAAAATATGAATAGAGTATAGAGATATATAACCTGGTATTTTCACCATGCTGTTCCAGTACCTAATTCTGTAATCCTTACTCAGGCAAACGTATTAAGGTTACCTGTATAAAGACTTCAAGACTGAGTGTCCTGCTGTACTCAGCAGTATGTGTAATTGTGACAGTCACATAAGTCCTTGCAGAACCAGACTCGTGGGTCTGAGGTAAGTCGCTGCAGGGGCAGTCCTGGGAGCAAGCTGGGCTCTTTGGCAAGTGACTGGCCTTTTAAGGGACCAAAGTAGAATCACCAATTAAAAGCAAATGAGTGGCTCCAGCTGGGGGAGCAGGGTAAGCCAGCAGAGCCTCAGTTTAAAAGGCTGAGCTGTGGAGCTCAGACGGACTGGCCAAAGAGAGGAGGATTGGGCCAGGCCAAGGGACCTGCATAACAAGTGCCCAGAGAACCAGAATTGTGAAGGAGAAGAACTGTGTACCCATGAGATGAGATGTAGATCTGGAGCAGGGCACTGTAAATAAAGTACACTGACGAGAAGAAAAGGCTGTGTGATGAGTTTGTGGGGAGAGTTTCTGCAGGGGCTCACCCTAACAGGGCCCTGCCCTGTTACAGTAACCAGTACAGTTATGGAGTTACGGTAGGAGGAGGATTAGTGTCAAGATAGCAGCAATTAAAATTTTAAAAAATATTACCATAAAATATTAGTTATATTTTTCCATCTTTGAATATTTTAAGACTGGATTTAGAGTTTGCAATCAGTCCTTGGAGTTTAAGAATCTTTGTGGCTAAAAGTTCCTACTGAGTGACCTTTAAAAATCCTAAAATGCGCTTTGGTGTTTTCGTATGTGCTTAACTCTGTGCTAACTGAGGAAGTGCTCAAAACCATACATGATAAGATAGACCAGTCACATTAAAAAGTAGTGACAGAAGTAGGCTTCATTATGCTTATACAGGCACAATACTTCCAGATGCACTGTGAGGCCATGCCGTTTACCATCAGTCCTTACCAAAGATAAAGCTTGTGCTCTCATAGCATTGGCACAGTGGTGATTAAGAGACATGCTGGTATTTTGCATGACTTAAATAAAACTGTGGGTGCCCATGCCCCCACCTTTTTTAAATTTTGAAGTCACCGTGATTTTTTGCCTACGCAGGAAGAACATAGCTGGGCCTAAAGCCCAGACCAGAGTTTATATTTTCATGCTGTTCCGTCTTTCAGATATTTATGCTGAATACATGAATGAAATATTGTTCTTAAGGAAAACAAAAGCTTTGAGTAGAGTCAAAAATTAATTTGTTTATCAGTGCAAACATTTAAGGTATTTGCATTTATTCTCTGAGTAATACAAGTGAAGTCATTAAACCTAATCTTAATTTTAAAACAAATATTGTCCAATTATGTGGAAAGGTGCATTAAACTCGCTCCTCTCAATGAATTAAACCTCATTTTCAAGCATTGTTTCCTTACTCATGAGACTTTTCGACATAAGTTCCGACTGTGGAATATTCTCTGAACTTTCTACAGTTGCTTTATGCACAATTAAAGGTACTATAGCATTTGGGGTGGGGTGGAGGGCGTTGTGAATAGGGGGTAAGATTGAAAATGTGAGCATGGAAATTAATTGCCGACTTCCTTTTGGGAAAAATCATACACTTGACCCAAGCTGAAGGCTGAAATATTAATACATTTCTATGGCAGAGATCAAACTCCATAGTCGCTTTTTATCCTTCTCACAATAGAAGCAACAGTTGTAAACCATAATGTTATAGTTCAAACAATACCCCCCCACCCCCCAAGACTTCAAATTTATTATAACATTCATCTCCAAGACAAAAGACCTGGTATAGGAAAAAGGTTCTTTTTAGCAAAAAGCATGGTTGTTATTTATGGCTCAGATGCGAAGAATGAGTTTGGGGAATTTATCAGAGATGAAGGTATGAAATGTTTTAGCTTGTTCTTCTCTCTCTAATCCATAAACCATTTTCTCAGCCACCCAAGTGAATTCTAATGGAACAGGAGTGATGAAATAATATTTTCCTAGCCCTTTAACACTTTGCCTACTGTGTGTGTGTGTGTGTGTGTGTGCGTGTCTGTTGTGTGACTTGCTCAGGGAAAACGCTGGAGCTCAGAATTGCAAATCTTCTAAATCAGGAAGTAAGACCATCTTGTTAATAAATTATGTAAAATGGCCTTGTGGGAAGTTTCAACATAACACTTAGTGTTCATATCCTTGATCAAACTGTACTAATAACTGGATTTATAAATGATTTTTAGGGCAATTTAGATTGATTGTAACACTAATTTCAGAATGCACAATGTTTCCTGTGGGTGGCCTTTGTCATTCTACCCAGTCACATGGCAAAAAAGGCATATACCCTGAATGATAGGAAGAGGTACAACCGTTACATTAATTCCTGGACACCCACAGCTTAAATGGCCCTCCTATCCTTCAGCTTATGCTCATCAGAAAAATGAGGAACAGTCCCCTCATTGCCTAGTTAACTTCACTACCTAAAATGGTGACAGCAAGAGTGTGGAACATAACAGGATAGGAACAAGGCACTGGATCCTCTGCTGAAAGACCGATCATGTAGGACTACCCACTGACCAACTTGTAGCCCAGCACAGAGTGCATCTACACAAGCTGCAGAGGGCCCGATTCCGACACTGCCCCATGGCAGGCAAGCACAGCTATCACACTGCGGGGCCAACACGGGGAGTTGGGCAGATGATTGCTCCCAACCCCCATGGGGCAGCCAAGTGGCTGGGCCAATATATGATCTTCCACCAAGGCTAGGGCAGGCAGAGGCACTGGACACACGAGTGGGCACCCGGCCCTGCCTCACCTCCCTCCCCTGGCCCAACCAAAATCCTGCCCCCAGATGTGACATGGCCATGGGCTATAGTGCCTGCCGCTCAAAGCCCCACCGCAGAACTCGCTGCGCAGCTCGGCAGAAGATGCCCCGATACATGGGCTGCCACAGTTTGGGACAAGGCTGCTACTTGATGCATTCTCAGCCTTTTTCCAAGGTTAAGTTCTAGGTTAAGGCTGCCAAAGGCAGTTCATGTGGCTGCACCTACTGTGTTACATGCTTGGATTCTTTGTCCCCTCCCACCAGCTGTTGGCTGGAAATTTTTCTTTAATGCAAGGGATCCCTTGCATCAAAGAAATATTTTCAGCTAACAGCTAGTGGGAGGGGACAAAACACACAGCAGCATAAACATATGTAAAACCAACCGTGGGCACTGGATGATAGCATCAATTTCAGCATGCAATTGATTTGGATGGGTTGTTTTTATGTCCATAACATCCATGGTCTCATTTCTCTCCGGGGGCTGATGTTATGCGTCCTTCCACTTCCTATACAATTATGTTCCTGGTTGATGCCATCTAAAATATCTGTGTCACACCCTGGAATGGTGAAGCACCATTCTGTGTCACTAGCTTCATATTGTCACAAATATTGCCATGAGACGTTCTTTCATAGACTCCCAGTCCTACTGTCCTATCTAGGAAAACACAATTTTCATGTGGATTAGGAAAAATAAATCAATGCTAAAACCTTAAGGGCTAGTAGAAGTTTGGCTGCAAGGAATCAAGGTTTCTAGCTCTCTCCATTCTTTACCGGACACTCTAGGAAATGTGTTTGTATGGAAGGGGTCCAGGTCTACACAAATGCCATGTATCCAGAAATTGGTCCTGTGGGGTCTCTCTTCTATGGAGCACTCTGGGACTGCAGTTTTTTAAAATAAGAAACTACTTTTTTAGCCTGGCATCAATGTAAGGGAATGGGTTATTTTAAATGTATATAAATGTACTTAAACAAATAAACATGTATATTTATGCAAATAATAATGGGTTACAAGGAGGACATACGTTCTTGGTCTGAGCACTAAGCAATTTTTGTATTCATAAACTAGGTGGCTCTTAAAACATCCAGATTTAATGCAACAGTGGGGGATTCTTCATCCATGGATAGAATGAATCAAATGTAAGAAATTCAGCTTGGAATCACTAAGTGCCCTAGGGCATTACTCAATACTCATGTTAATAAAGGCCATTTTAAAATGGGCACAGCTGGGGAGCAGGTCTATGTGCACTGTGTGGAGCACTGATGCACGTCCAGCGGGGGGCATTAAACAGGCCAGGATTGAGGTGTGCTGGTTGTACGCCCCTACCCACACACCGGTCACTCCTGTCCCCTCAAAAAGCATCCCAGATTTTTCCCCGATGCAACATGTGTGGGCATGAGTGGGTGGTGCATGGTTCATGGGAGTACACACCCACCCACGCCGCCTTCAGATGGGTGGGGGATGGGTGGATCTGCATGGACACATCCCATTTAAAAACAGCTAAAGTTACAGCGGATCTAGCCCCTTGTATCTTTCTGTATTCTGTATTCTGTTGTATCCAAACCTACAGTTTCACATATAATTTTTTTGTGATAGTGCCATAATCTTGTCATGTTGAAGTTAATGGGAGTTTTACTAGTGAGTTCAATGTGAGCAGGACTAGGCTCATATATATTTCACCCACCCTATAGTAATATAAACTTTCAGAGATACAGTTTCTCCTCTAGATCTTTTATTTCATTTTTATCATTAACCCCCTTTCTATTATTAATAAAGATGGGAGGAGAGTCTTTTCTCTACCTAAGTCACAATATAGTACTGTCCCCCTTTTATTACATATTAAATGGTATTTATTCATAAAGAAAAATGCTTTTCTGACTTTTCAGATTATTTCCTCTGCCAAGAGAAATTAAAATGAACTATACGTTCATTTTCAGCAGGGAAAAACCTCAGTAACACAACAATTTTGTTTTCTTTTAATAAATCATTTTAATGACTTTAAATAAATCATCTTGTACTCACATTCCTATCACTTTTAAAAACTGGTCAAACAAGATCTCTCATCGTTGAAGCATTCCTAGTTACACTGTAAGTAGTGCTTTATAAAAAAAATGTAAATCAAGTAGAAGAAAAAGGAGAAATTGAAATGTAGAGGCTCATGCAGTAAACTAAATCAAGCACATTCCAGACACAGCATTATTTCTTATTTGCATTACATGTAATGCACACAAGCATGCTAAAGACATATATATCTATCTCTACTATGTGCACAAACACAATATTCATATAGAATAATATATTTTTTGCAAGCTTACTAGCGTTTTTCAGTACACATGATTAAGTTGAGTTTCAGGTTGTTTGTGTTCATATCTACTCTGAGGCCTTTTACTCTGAAACATATCACATATTTTGCATTCCATGATGTTCTACTGGATTTTTGAAGATTCTGATGCTTTCTTTTTCTCTTCATTTCATCACTGTAATTCCTGAACTACAATTTACATCTGTATTACACTACTTTACTTTGACACAGAAATGAAAGTTAATTAGTTTCTATGACGACCCGATGCATAAAAGGACCACAGGTTCTTTCACATTTGTAAATACATAACCAACTTAGTATTCAGGGTGCAGTGTGTATCAGCATTAAGAACAAATAATATGAATTTGTTTTTAGTAAGACAGAAAAAGGGACTTAAGCCAGATGATATTATTCATTAGAGCATATATTTGTCAATGAACAGATGAGCTCCAAACTATGGCCCTTTTCACACAGACACTCTAACACCAATAAAATGGGTGATACATTTTATTATACATGTTGCAGGGCTGCAGGTGTGCTCTATGGGTGCCCTGCAACATGTATAATAAAATGTAACACCCATTTTATCGGTATTAGAGTGTGTGCATGTATGAAAAGGGCCTATTTTGCTTTTCTCCCCCCTGGCATTTAATGACAATTATAAAGTTCTGTTAGAAAACAGATTCAGATGTGACACGACATTATTATTTTTTTTAACTGTTTGTCAAAATGTCTGGATTGCATTCTCTTCTCAGGGTGTAGGAAATTAAACAAGTGTGTTTCCATGCTCTAAATGAATGCACACACTTAATGATATTACTCTTTCAAGTCATTCTGCAACAAACTTTCAGTATAAAGAGCAATACAGATGGTAGTGTCTACACAGCAGTCTTTGAGCTAACACTATGTTTTGAGTCACAGGACTGTATAATTTATGCTTTACTTAAATTGCTCAACAATCCCAAACACCATCTCCTAGAGTAAGCAAAAATCACATTTTTCAGACCCCACTGAATTTAGCCACAGTAAGTTTCAATTATATACAAGTCCTATTCCAAATTGGTTTATATGTAAAAAAAGGAAAGAGAAGAAAAATTGATGTCTGAATGATTTCCGAGACCTTTCTTGCACTAGTGGACAATTTTCAGAGACTACTAGTCTTATTGGACCAAATCATCACCTTGCATGTTAAAAGCTGTGGAAGGAAATTTCCACAACAATTCCACAAAAGATTACCTCTTCTCTTTCCACCGAGGCAGGCCCCCAAGGGGAGTATGAAGGCACTATCCCCCAATTTTTGCCCTCCTCCTCCTCCAACCTCCTGTTCAGGTTTTTACCTTCTGTTTCTTAGTCTGAAGAAAGTTTCCCTCTTGTCATGCAGTCTGCCATTTCCTCTGCCATCCCCACCCCTGTGCTAATTGTTCTAACTATGAGCCTGCCCTGATTTTGCACAGCTCTGCACTGGAGGACTGGGATTAGCTTCCTCTGCCTTCCTTATTGGTTCTACAGTCATGTAATTCCTGTAGAACTGTGCTACCTGAGGCACTCAAAAAACACATAAACACATAATGTTTTTTTTACATATAAACCAGGTTGGAATAGGACCTATACAGAAAAAGTATAGAAGCTTGAACTGTATCATCAGAAATACATGAAACCATAATATTATCATCTGTGCGACACCCATCAACATACCCACTTTCCCACCAAAACATTGGCCATTTTTACACGGACGCCCCACCCTCTGCTCGGTGTTCGGGCAGGTGTACAAGGGCCCGGGGCATCCGTGTATACGGCCGGCAGTGGGGTGGGGGGGAGAAGGGTGTCTGCTCGGTGTTCATCGGTGTGAACACCATGCGGGATGTGTGGGGGTGCGCGTACGATCCCGCAAAACACCCACTTCCACCCATCGCACACACAACTCCACCCACAGAGCCCTCTGGAAAACTGGAGGAGGCTCCGTGGGAGGAAGTGGGTGGAGATGGGGGGGTGTCTGTATAATGGACACACACACACACCTACACCTCCACCCACTGCGGCAAAACACCCATCCCTCCAACCTACCTCCATCCATGTAAAAAGGCCCATTGAGCTCTGTTTTCACACACACCTCTCCATCCATGCAAACCTGGATCACAGAAGGAGTATAGCAAATGAGTATAATGGTGGCAAGAAGGCAGTTAAACTCCCACTTCCCCACAGAAGTGGAAAGATTCGTGAGAGGAAGACCTTTCCAAGAGTGAATCAGCATGGTATGATTTGCACCGTATTTTAATCAAAGTAATCACACAACACTTTAAACTTTTCATTATTATTCTTACTTGTTGAGGTGTTTTTACAACAGGTTTTTACAACATTCTTACAGTGTTTACCATTTTCCTACACACTATGGATAGGAATAAAGGGTGTTTTCAGACGTGACGGGGCGGCTTCGCCCCGTCCCGAAAACAACCCAGAGATTCCCCGCTGGGATCACCCAGGCACGGCAAACAGACGTGCCGGGGATCCCGGCAGGGAATCAGGGAGGGGGCGGGGCCGCGCAGTGCAACATGCGGCCACACGGCCTTGCACCCTCCACGCTCCCTCGCCACCCACCCTCCGGGGAGACGGGCGGGCAGCGAGGACAATGCCACCGCAGCGTCTGGCTGAGTTCACCACGGCCCGGAATCCCGCCGGGGATTCTGGGCCGTGATAGCCGACCAGACGTTACTTTTTTTTTATGCCCACCTGGAATCACTTTCACCACGCTTCAGTCAATTTTTGCACCGGTAGCCCAGGAAGCATGGTTGAAATTGACCCCATGTGGGTATTCAGCGTGGCGAACATCTGGCGGCCGCCAAACAGACGTGCAGGGCACAGTGACCACATGTATGTATGCAGCGTGGTTCACTGTGATCTCGTTACGTCTAAAAACACCCAAAGTCTAGGTGCAGCCACATGGGCTGTGGAGGGTCTGATCCCCACATGACCTCATGGCAGACAATTGCTGCCACCACACTCAGGGCCAATGCGGAGAGCAGGGCAGATGGTCAATGTGAAGCTGGGCAGGCCTGTCACTGTTGGAGCTGCCGCCACAGCCAGGGCAGGCTTAGGCACCCGGCCCTCCCCTCTCCCTCCCCAGACCCAACTGAGATCCCACCCTGGCCGTGAGATGGCCACGCACAACGGCCAACAGTGCTGACTACTCAAAGTGGCCCTGGCACACAAGTTGCCCTGCCTTGGGCAGCCTTACCTCTTTCCAAGGACATATCATGTAGCAACGAGCTTTTTGCCCTGCCCAGGGACGGGGAGAACATCGAGCGACCACCAGGCACACAATGCACTGCAACGTATGGCCCAGCAGCCCAGAGTGAATTAAGGCTAGCCAAGTTGTGTAGCTTTTCCACAGAGTCGGGTGGGTGGGTAGGTGCATGCATAAATGCAAAGCAATAGGTGAGCATTACAGCTCTTTTTTAAAAAAAAAAAAAAAAAGGAAACTGATGCAGAGAGTTATCAACGTCTTGATGGAAACCACTAAACAAGTCAGAGCTGTACTTACTTACAATGAAGTAGTTTGCAGTTCACAGCTGAATGTTCACATCCTTGAATATCTTAGTAATACTCATATTCTGCTATGGTATCATGGTCTGGTTCCACTAAATCTATTGCCTCAAAAATAAAACAATGATATAAATGAAGGAAAAATTATTTACCAAGAGTCATATTTGAACACCTGATTAGGCAAGGTATTCTACAAAGGTGAGCCCCTACACCCACAGCCACTGAGTAGTCACCCACTCAGTGATTTCAACTTGTAGAACTGGGCTCAGGTTATGTATTATAACCATTACTTGAACTTAAAATTGTGTCTGTCTCATGCTAAAAAGCATGCCGTGTAGTACACTATGTTTCAGGATTCTAATCAGAAACCTATAAACAATGTATAACTTACAGATGCCCTTCAGTGTATTACAATACTTTTAGTACAGCTCTAAAATTCTACATCCATTCTGCTGTTCCATTCGTATTATTTATCTTCAAATTTCTCCATATTTTAAATGTCACTGTGTCATACTATGCAGTAAAAAGTTTAAAAGATTATAACCTGAACATGACTGATATTCACTGCCACAGCCAAGCCTGCATATTTTGACTGGATATTTATATTTTCAAAAGCAAAATACGGAATTCTACTGCACTTATTTATTTATTTTTACTCAACAGGTTTGGGTTGGTTTTGTTGTTGTTGTTGTTGTTGTTTCTTTCTTTTTTTGTTGTTGATTTCAGATGGGTGCATGTGATTAGATCAGCACACCAGCTTCTCAGACCAAATTCCAAGCACACTTTTACAGATTAGTAGGCTGTGCTATAACGTAACCTAAAAGAAAAAAATACTGCAATCAACTAAACTTTATTTCCACTACACTAATTAATCTTCAGGCATTTTCTCTTTCAAAAATTCACCAAAGTTTTATTGCTTACAAGAAAAGGTAAAATAATGGCCCAGAGTTTGTATTTTAAGACTGACCAATTTTATAACTAAGCAGTGTCATATTACAGGAAAATCCTAATGTGCCTGCTAAGATGAGTACAGCACGAACATGGGTAGAGTACTACCAGGCTTCATTACATTTTCTTACCACCAAAAATTAGCTTTTGGTCAGCTTCATCATCTAAAAGGCAATATGAATGCTTAACTTCCTAAAGAATAATAAAACCTACTTAAGTACTAGCAACTCAGGCCTGACATCTGTATAAAAACAAAAATAATCTGCTGTCAGCAGAATGTCCAAGTGCTTCTGTCACTCCACTCTAATATGAACCTTTGCTTGGCTACAAGGGTTTTGCTGTTATACTACTCATTAGAATGGAATTTGTGTTAGCTTCCATGTACCATGACTTACTAATAGGATTGCTAGCAATTATTATACTGAAATGAAATCAGCACAAACTATTAGATCTGTTTAAACAAGTTAAAAATAAACCTTGATTAAATGTTCTTTTTAAAGAAACTGCTCATTAGGGCTGCAGGGCCTTCCGATAAATTGGTGTTTCATTAACATCAAAGCATGAATCAAGTTTAAACTCACTTACCAAACAAGTTATGCTTAAAAACATCTTTAAAAAATAACCTGGATTACAACAATCACAAAAGATAATTTAGGCTCTGTTTATACTATAATACAAAGGTATAGAGGCTTAAAATTGGGAAACGCCTTTCATTACACAGGATGAAATGCAAACAGAAAAATAAATAAATCTAGGAGCATGGTCAAACTTTTCACGTTTATTCCCAGTACTTAGACATTCATACCGGTTTAAAAGTACCAAACTGGAAATGCACTCTGGGGATTGGGCTTGTAAATGAGGACACCAAACTTGCCACTTCTTTTCCAGAACACTTCAGTCTAGAGGATTGCAATAAACAGGTAGAGTGTGAACAGTATAACCATACATAATCCAGTGTATATTTATATACTGGAACAGACAGGTTTTTATCCCAGATGAAGATTGTTAAACTCTAACATCCTAGTCCATAGATGAAGCTGTGTAGACTGAACAATCCTAACATAATGAAGGCATGGAAGCTAACTGTAGTAAAAGCTACCCCAAAGTGTAGACAAGTCTGAAAGACGTTTATAGGATTTGCAAGCATCTCCCAATCTTTTGGATTATTTCCACATTACGAATTTTATCATAAGTGACAAAACGATGGTATTATGCTCCCCCATCAGCACACTGGTAGCGAGAAAAGAAGATGAAAAATAAGACTTTACAATTGTGATATTTATTTCTATTTCTTCTATATCGTCCCTGCCCGATGGCAGCCTGGGGCGGGGTACAACATATAAATATCATATAAAACACATTAAAACCAACAATAATAAAGGCCCAAAAGGACAAACCAATACCCTTAAAAACAAAAACCAGAAACCCCCCCATCCTCTACCCATCCCCCTCAACAAGAGGACCTGAGCAGAATCGAAGCTTCTCACCATTCAAAAGAGAACACAGCAGGGAGGGGGGGATGCCTGCCTCCCTAAACAGGGGGCTGGGCAGGGGATGGGCAATGGGCAAAGGGCTCCTTTGCCCCTCCTCTGATGCCCCGCAGGCACAGCGCCATGGCCCATAGGGGGGGGAGAAGATGCACCTGAGGGGTGGAGCCCGAACAGGTATATAAACCTGGAACAGCCAGGTGCTCTCCCTCTTCCCCCCCAACTCCGGGTCACTGGTAGGAACAACCTGTTTGCTTATTCGATCCCTCGTGGTCAGGTAAGGAGCAGGTCCCAAGAGGGGGAGGGATCCATGCAAATGCAGTGGCTCCGCCACACTGAGGGGGGTAACCGGCAGCGTCGCTGCCTGGATCAGTGTGGCGGCGCTTTAGAAATATTTTAAATGGCATTACAAGGAGCCCCAGGGGGGGGGGATGAGCCCCGGAGGGCAGGGGCACCCGCAGAGTGCCGCTGCGCTGAACCATGTGGCGGCGCTTCTGCAAAAATTAAAGGAGTCCCGGTGGGAGAGGAGCCCCGGGACTGCCCAAGGGTGGGACTATGGAGCGCCGCCACGCTGAAGGGGCGAACTGGCAGTGTTGCCTCCTGGATCAGCATGGCAGCGCTTCAGAAATATTTAAAAGGAGCCCCAGAGGGAGGGGAGCCCTGGGGGTGGGGGCATCCTTAGAGTGCCACCTCGCTGATCTATGTGGTGGCACTTTAACTGAAATTAGAAGAGCCCCAGGGGATGGGCGTAGCCGTGGAGCGCTGCCGCCCTGAGCCGTGTGGCGGTGCTTTAACAGAAATTAGAGGAGCCCTGGGGGTGGAGGTACCCGTGGAGTGCCACCATGCTGAGCCATGTGGCGGCGCTTCTACAAAAATTAAAGGAGCCCCGGGGGGAGAAGGGTAGGGGTGGGGGGCTCCACTGAACTGATCAATGCAGTGGTGCTTTGAACTAAAATTAGCCCCTGGGGGAGAAAGGAGCAGCATGGAATGCGGTGGCACTTTAAAAAAAAAAAATCAATCAATAAAAAAAATTATTAAAGTAGCCCTGGTGGGAGAGGAACCATGGGAGAATGAATGAGCCCATGAGGGGCACTGCCTGAACCGTCGCGCGGGGCGTTGTGGAGCGGGTGCACAGTTAGATGAACTATGGGGGGAGGTGGCCCAGTCACAAGGGCTACTACCTCACAGGTCGTCGCTCAAAGCACTGGACCATGCATGCCCCTAGCCCCCCCCCCCCAACCCTCCACCACTCATTTTACGCAATCGGATTTAACAGGACTTTTCTTTGTGTTTCCACTAAGCGCAGGTCAACATGCCATGTACGAGAGCTAATCGAGGTGGCAGGGGTTCTCAGGCCGCTGATCCTCCAGCCTCTAATGTGGGGAGGGGGCAAGCCATGCCGAGGGCCGCTGCCACCCCTTCTCCAAGGGGGGACTGGGAGCAGTTAGACAGCGCTCCTAGGTACACTCTGCAGGAGGTGACTACGATGCTAACCAATGTATTGAAGTCTGTCCATGCTCAGAGCTCGGCCAGGGCATCCGTAGCTCCCCCACTTCCCAAATGGGTGCGAGGGAGAGGCGGTCAGGCCCCTGTTCCCACCAGCACAGTGACTGAGGTTGGATTACCAGAGGAGGATGCCGGGACTATGACTGCATTGACGCAGACATCCTGGATGGATGCACCGGGGACAAGTGGGATGCAGGCGACGCTGGTGGAACAAGGTGAGGGGTCCACGGGTCCCGCAGTCACCTGTACTGTAGGCTCCATGGGGCCGGGGGGTGTTGGCCTGGTCTGCACCATGGGCGTTGCCGTGGGGACAAGGCCAGCGACCGAGGGTGAGGCCGAGCAGTGGTACAGGGAGAAATCAGCAGCGCTGGCAGTAGATGCCAATGCTGTGACCCTAGTTTGGGATACAACGGTTGTGGACACGGTGGCACAAGTCACTTACAGTCAGCCAGGTGTTACTCCGGCCTTGCACACCTATGCCATCCTCATCTCCTTGCCTGGCGATCATCTGTCCCTCATAACCAAACCAAGGAGAAGATATGGAAGGGCAAATTTATTGACATTTTAATGTTGTTGCACGGGGAGGATCCAGGCGAGGAGGGAAGTGAGTCCGACAAGGGGGGTAAGGACAAACAGAAAAGGTCCCTGGTACCTAGAACCTGGGGGAAATGGTCAGTCTGTTTTTACATCTACATGTGGGTTGTGGTGTACAGGTTCTCAGGTAGGGTAGGGTAGCTAATTCAATATGCTGCTATTATACAAAAGGCTTACTTAGATTTTGGGGGGATGGCCTGGCTCGACTACGATGAAATGTTTCATCATAGGGCTGCATCTAATCCCCACACATGGTGAGATATTATCGATTATAACCTGCACTCACAGACCATAGCCCCTCACCACACGGTGGTAGGCATCCGTACTGAGAGTGGGGTGGTGTTGCCAGAGCCTTCCAAACTGGTTTCAGGAAAGCCTGTATGTTAATGGGAACGGGTGTTTTCGTGCCCATTGTAAGTACGCCCACGCCTGTGCAAACTGCGGAGGTGGTCACCCTGCCCCTGCATGTTTTAAGGGGCGGGTCGATTCCAGAAAACAGAGATTTACAAATGGAGAGCCAAAACAGGAACAGCAAGGTGGTGGTGAGGGACAACAAGCTGGAGAGGGTCAGGGGTTTGGCCCCTACACCAATCAGGCTTGAGGTGCTAGGTCCCCTGCTGCAGTGTTACCCCAATACTATTTATTTATTTTTATTTATTTATTTTGATAGATTTATACCCCACCCCTCCTGCTATGCAGCCCGGGGCGGCTTCCAAAAACATTAAAATACAATAAAACCATAAAACCATAACTCTCATAAATACAACAAAATATTAAAACAGGCCTAAAAACCAACAGTAGGTGGGGGAGCTGAACCACTCACCCTACCCACCCTCCCTCCCAAAGGCCTGGGCGAACAGCCAGGTCTTACAATTTCACCTGAATGTTAACAGGCTAGGGGCCAGGCAAGCTTCCTCTGGAAGGGAGTTCCAAAGCCGCGGCCCAACTACCGAGAATGCCCTCTCCACTGTGGCCCCCCGCTTAACACCGGGGACCTCCAAGAAGGCACCCCCGGCAGACCGCAGGAGCCGCCCTGTACTATTGACACTGACTACTTATGGCGGGGATTTTCTGAGGGTTTTGAGATTCCTTACACGGGTGCTCGGTTTGACCAGATGGCTTCCAACTTGAAATCTGCGCGGGGGATGGAGGATTTGACTTGAAGCAAAATTAGTAAGGAGTTAGCAGCGGGGAGGGTGTCAGGTCCATTCGACTCTCCGTCATTTCATCCTTTTAGGTGCTCCCCATTGGAGATAGGTCCTAAGACCACCCTGGGTGAGTATCGATTGATACATCACTTGTCTTACCCCAGGGGCAGTTCTGTCAATGATGGGATTGACCCGGTGCTGTGCTCAGTTCAGTACACATCCTTTGATGCCATGGTGCATATTGTACACACATGTGGAAAGGGGGCACTGATGGTGAAGTGTGATATTCAGTCGGCTTTCCGCCTGCTGTCAGTCTCTCCTAGGGATTTCGACCACTTGGGTTTTTCCTTTAGAGGACAGTTCTTCTATGACAAGGCCACGCCCACAGGCAGAGCCATTCCTGCTCGGCTTTCGAGCGCTTTAGCATCATGCTTGAGTGGGCAGTCAGGGACAGATCAGGTTTGTCTTACATATCGCATTATCTCGACGATTACCTCTTCTCGGGGCGGGCTCTCAGGAGTGCACTCAGCTTATGTCTGTGTTCACTAGAGTAACAGCTGAACTGGGCATCCCATTAGTGAGGAAAAAGACTGAAGGGCCAGCGACCTGGCTCGCCTTCCTGGGCATAATAATCAACACAGTTTCTTGCACACATTGAGTCTCCCTCCTGACAAGCTCGCTTCCCTATGGGTGCTGCTAGAACGCATGGTGGGCGCCAGGAAAGTGACATTAGGAGCTACGCAAACTCTGCTTGGCCATTTAAACTTTGCCTGCAGGGTAAAGGCACCCAGGAGAGCTTTCTGCGTGTGGCTAGGCCGAGCCACGGCAGGTATGACATCCCCCCCTCACCGCATTAGGATATCCAAAGGCCTTCAGGAGGACCTGGGGGTATGGCTGACATTCCTCGATAGTTATAACAGGATTTCTCTGTGGAGGGAAGTCTGACTGCTGAAGGCAGACATTCAGGTGGTATCTGATGTGGTGTGGGGGATGGGTTTCGAGGTTTTCTTTCAGGGCAGGTGATGTACCCAGCGGTGGCCACCTGAATGGACAGCTACGGAGCTGCTCAGGGACATATCTTTTCTAGAGCTCTTCCCATTACTAGTGGCATTGGAGCTCTGGAGGCAGCAATTCCAGGACTCCCACATATGTTTTTGGCCTGACAATCAGGCAGTGGTACAGGTAATTAACCGGCAATCTAGTAAGTCCAACAGAGTTATGACCTTAGTACGTTGGTTTGTGCTGAAGTGCCTTTCCCTGAACATGTATTTCTCAGCCAAGCATGTGCCTGGGGTTCACAATGATATTGCTGATTTCCTCTCTCATTTTCAGATGGAGAGGTTTCGTTCACTGGTGCCTGGTGTCAACATCCACCCAGAGGTGATGCCGAAGGTCCTGTGGAAGCTTGGGAATGCAGATTAGATAGGGGGGTTAGAGCTGCTGTATCAAGATCAACCTGGCAAGCATATGCCAGCTATTTTCGTGACTTCGCAATTTTCTGTCCTCACATGGGTTTCAGGAGGAGTGGCCCATCCCTCCCCGTCACGTCGAGTGGTTTGCGGCACACTTGAGTTGCTGCGGGTTGGCCCCGCATACTATAAAGTGTTGCCTGGCAGCTATAGCCTTTTTTGCAAGGCGCAGGGTGCACGGGATACAGGCTCTGCAAGGCTGTCGAGGGATGGGCCAGGGAATGGGAGCCTAGAAGGGATACCTGTCAACCGATTCTTGTTGATGCATTGACCCATTTGGTTACCTCACTGACTCGGCTCTGTTCATCTCCCTATGAGGTGTTACTTTTCCAGGCAGCTTTCTCCACTACATTTTTTGCAGCATTATGGATCAGTGAGCTGGTACCATCTTCCCAGCGTGATCAGACTAACAGGGCTCTGGAGTTGCAGAACGTGGCCTGAGGGCCTGATAATATAGTGATCATGATTCACGATCCGTCGATCCAAAACGGATCAGGAGGGCCGAGGCCAGCGTTTAACATTGTGCCGATCCCAGGTCGAAGCAGTGTGCCCAGTCTCAGCAATGGAGATGTACTTGGGCAAGCCTCCAGGGTCCCCTCTTCATGCATTTGGATGGGACATTTTTGACCAAATTCCAATGTCAGGCTGTTTTTTAAAAGGGATTAGCCATTCTGGGCCTCCGAACGTCCGGCTATGGGTCTCACTCCTTCTGAATAGGGTGGAGGCATCCACGGCAGCAGTAGGGGGACTGCCGGTTTCTTGGATTATGGCAATTGGCAGATGGCGATCATGTGCTTATCACAATTACATACGGCCATTCTGCCCTGCTCAGTAGGATGTAACTAGTCAGTAACGATCTTATGTTTATCATCTGCAGCCACAGAACAACTACTCACCAACTGGATATGTGGGCACAGCATTGTGCATTGGGCCAAACGCCATGCTGCCAATTCCGACTTCGGGATCCAGTTGGGTTCTGGCCTGTGGGCCTGCCTTTACTGGTTCGGGTGCAGTGGAATGTGCTGGGAACACCTGATCCCTTCACGGTTTCGCAGGGTTGAACACTTGGTCTTCCTGACATCCTGGTCATTCACTTGGGCGAGAATGACCTTGGCTTGCACAGCGCATGGGAGCTTATGGGCGAGATGAAAACCAACATCTCTGAATTGGTAGCTACTTGGCCATAGTCCTCCATATGGTGGTCAGACTTGCTGGAGCAGCGCACTTGGCGGTTTGCCGCCAAGTCAGGCAAAACAGAGCGGGCAAAATGCAAGATCAATAGAGATATGTGGGACTTGAGGCCAGGTAGTGCACCATGAGTGGATCATGTGCCGGGATGCAGACCTTTTTCTGAAAGATGGAGTTCACTTGTCTGTGCAAGGGAATGCTATTTGGTTGGATGATTTGAGGGGATGTGTCATATCCATTTAGGTATACCTGTGTGGGGGAAAAGGGTGGAGTGAAGCTTTACTCACCCTTTTTGTGGCGGTTAACGGGTAGGAAACATGCTGTGGTAAGGCTCCCTAAGAGCTAAGTGGATGAGCCCATCACTACTTGAGGAGCGGGGGGGTCTTAAGGGTGGGGGCCCCAGTCCAGGCTCGGCATGGCTGGAATGGGGTGCCAACCTGCCCTGACCCAAGGGGAGGGTGAATTCGAAGGGTCGAATACCCGGGTTAGGTGGGCGAGAACTAACTCGGCCTCCTTTCCTGCTTTGTATAGCTTGGTTCCTCTCCGCTACACACACACAGGTTCTTATATATATGGTTAACATGATGTATACATTGTAATAAAGTTGCGGCGATGCCTCTTTAACCTGAAGCGTGTCCTGACTGTTCTTATGGGTAGGTGCGGGCACAAGAGAACACGCCCACCCCACCCCCAGAACTCAGCCGGGGGAGGGGGTGCTTACCTTCCCTGAAAAGGGGGATGGGCAGGGGATGGGCAAAGGGCTCCTTAGCCCCTCCCCTGCTGCCCCGGAGGCACGGCGCCATGGCCCAATGCGGGGGGAGGAGATGCACCTGAGGGGTGGAACCCAAACAGGTATATATACCTGGAATGGCCAGGTGCTCTCCCTCTTCCCCCCCAACTCTGGGCTACTGGTAGGAACATTCCCACCCAGCCCTCCCTTGATGTTACGGTTACCGACGGATGTTGTATCAACCAAGTGATGTGTTCCTTCACCTGCTGTGGGCTATGGCTGTTCGCTGTTTTCAGGGCTGAGGAGGAATTTTCTCATCAGCCTAATTGGCTCAGAGAGCTGCCGGGTGTTTCGCCTCCTCCACAGCAGTTATAATGTTCTCTATGTTCTGTTTTATGATTATGCTTCTGTTTAGTCGTGACTTGGACAGTTAACGGGGTAGGAACCATGCTGTGGTAAGGCTCCCTAAGAGCTAAGGGGATGTGCTTGCACCCATCATTACTTGGGGAGCAGGGGGGGTCTTAAGGGCGGGGGCCCCAGTCCAGGCTCAGCTCGGCTGGAATGGGGCGCCAACCTGCCCTGACCCAAGGGGAGGGTGAATTCGAAGGGTCAAATCGCCAAGGTTAGGTGGGCGAGAACTATCTCGGCCTCCTTTCCTGCTTTGTTTAGCTTGGTTCCTCTCTGCTACATACACACAGGTTCTTATATATATGGTTGTGTTGTTTCTGTTAACATTATGTACACAATGTAATAAGCTTGCGGCCGAGGCCTCTTTAACCCAAAGTGTGTCCTGACTGTTCTTATGGGTAGTGCGGGCACAATGCAGTGCAAAGTAGAAAAAATAATTGTAAAATGGTTAAGAAACTCATTACAAATTGTTGTGCTCACTACATTGTACCCCAAAGTAAATCAATTTGGGGTAAAAAATGGTTCCTGAATATCATGTATGCTAGTATTATTCTGAACAGATCATATGCAAATTAATAATGTAATTTAATCTGTTCATATCTTCTGATTTCCTCAACAGTATGCTTGCCACTTTACAAGCACCAGCAATATGAAAATGTTCTGGTATGTAAAAGGAACAAACCTTCCAGTTTAAGTAATTAATATTCTTTAATTAATGCACTAGGCCATACACAATGAATTCTTTATATAAAAAACTATGAGCATGCCTAAAGCAACAAAGTCACACTTTTGTTAAAGCATTTTTAGTGTGTATTTTGCACAAATTTTTAAAGTTTAACCTCTGTGGATCAATGTGCTTCCTTAAAAGACTTTAATAAATTAAAGTGCAGAGAGCTTTTTTTCACCAGGCAGAAAAAGCTGATGAGACAGGTTTAGTTTAATCTCAGGCAATAGAAGTCATTAACCATTCTCTCAGGGATTAAAATATAGCTTGCCCTTTTCTTCTCTCACTTATCATTAGCATCACTTTAATCTCCCAGCGTTTCACACTGCTATTTTAATCATTACTTACTGCCTTTTGACAAGTGCAGAACATGCTTTTTCTCATTGAGGCAATATCCTGGTTTTAGCTGACAAATGTAGGACATAATGTAAAAATATCAAAGTGACATCTCTTAAACACACCTTCATCATAAAAATCTCTAAAGTTACAATATTCCTTTGTCTAACGTTTCTATTGAAATTATCATTTGAAAGGTTTCTCTCTTTCACAAAGGCAAAAGTTTATTCTAAACAACACAACAACTAAATTCAAATGAGTGATGCTTGGTGCAGGCATCTAACAGTTTCAAAAAATAAACCTTAATGTTCTTGTGTCTATCTGAGATATATGTTGATGAGCTTCAAAGTATTTATTATAGAAAGAAACATCCTTCCAACATGAGTTGTAATAAGCAGATATATTACGATAAAATGTTGACCTGAAAAGCTGTTTTTTATCACTGTATTTGTATCCCATAGCACAAATCATGAAATAAAAATAAAGTATGACAAGTTCCATGTGTTTTTTAACTTAAAACTTTATTAGGTACTTTAAATTTTGAATTAATAAAACGAACGGTAATGTGGTGTTAACTAGTTAAAAAAAATACAAAAAGCTGTAATAAGCATTCCAGATTTTGCACTGCACATTTGAGCTAATCTCATCAGACACATTCTAACCTGTGTACTCACTGTTATTCCAGAAAACTGTATAAAGTATATTAATAAAGTCACATTTTTAATTTGAACACAGTACTAAAAAAATCAGTTTATATAATCTAAAGTACAAACCATAACAAAATTAAATAAATTTTCAGAGGTGCCAAGCATTAAGTTTGCTTACCTAGAAGGTTTTAAAATATCAACTCTTTGAAATTAAAACTGATTTTATAAGAAAACAAAAACAACCAAAAAATGGTGATTAAGAAACTTAAGAACATCCCCCCCAGGTAACCATTTCTAATGTTTGGCCCAAGCCCTTTAATCTAGTCCATCTGTAATGATCTCATAGTACTTTCAACCATTATTTAACTGTTAGAAGAAAAAAATATCTTGCACTATATGTTTCAACAATAAATTCCCTTCTTAAGCTTCACAAAGCAGAACAATTCATTATTTGATCTCTTTCCAGGTTCAAAGTCTGTCTTATTGTAATACTTCAAAGAAATCTGTAATCAAAGACAAACAGCTGTGAAAACAATCTTTTATTACTTTATTATCATCTAACATATATCTTTAGGGTAAACCAATGAAAATCTATACAAATACCAAAAAGTCTTTTTCTTTCTTTTTTTCCCCCCCTTAAATTTACTAAACTATAAATAGACACAGCTATCTTCCTAGGGCCCAATTCTGAAAAGTTTTGAACAATCCCAATTTCCTACCAAGGATTAAACTCCTAGCTAGTTAGGTCGTGAGTCTAAAAAAAGATGCTTTCAGACGTTATGTTTTTATCATCCCGTGATAATCTTTGTCGGAGGTTTCAATGGAGTTGTGACAACTAAAGCTTGTACCACATGGGAACCTCTTGATATGCTTGTTGAAAAGTTCCCTGGATATTAGCATGCGCTTCCTGGAAAACTAAATCAAGGCACCAACCATGCAAATCCGAGAAGATTTTCACAGAGATACTACATTGTATAAACTTTCAGCCATCACAATTTGGAGGGAAACCTCTCCTCCCAACCGAGGGTTACCATGAGTTATTTTCTTAGAATTCTCAAGGCACAAGAATACAACATCTGAAACTATACAGCACATGTGTTTTTATGAACGTACGTAATTCCACTGAACTCAAGAAGTTTGCTCACGTGTACAAAGTTAAGCACGTGCATAAAGTTTTGCTGGACTTGAGCTTTACTCTACCACAAACTATAGGATAGTACAAATCAGGTACCATGTATACTATTTTATTTTATTTTTTTAGTAGTTAGTCGCCCCGAGCCATCTGTTGACGGGAGGGGGTGGGATATAGATTTTAATATAAATAAAATTAATAAATTTTAGATTATTATTTTTATTCCACCCTATCATTAGGATATGTAGGATCATTAGGATATGATGTGATCACAACAAAATTAACTGAACACTAAATAAGTAATCACCTTGCTTTTTATCTTTCTCAATGTTTAGGAAGCTCACTGTGGCAGACATCGTTGTACTCCATAAAGCTACTGATAAAGCTTCTCCATAAGCTACTCCATAAAGCTTCCCTAACATTCATATGCTACTTAACGTCACCGAACATTTGAATGTTCAGTGTTAATTTAAGGGGAAGTAGAGAATGCAAAGTGTATACTAATGGATTAAAATATCTATATGGACCACACCACCATTATATCGAAGTCATTAGCATTTTTTGTCCTTCAATATACAGTTTACCTTCTCTACTTCCCCTTGAAGTATTCAAAAATATTAGAAAGAAAATGAACATGAAATGAAATATAGAGCACTCTCAAATATAAGAACATGAGGATTCTGAAGACTGATTTCTAAATTAGGAAAACATTTTAAGAGGGCGAACAAAATGAATGTTAATTTCAAAGTTTTGTTGTGATACAGAAGTATCTTTTACTTCCTCTACAAATCATGTAATGTGAGGTCTCTACAGCAAGTTAACAGTTGTAACAATTTTCCTTTTGCTTCCTAAGGTTATTTGATAGCTACTGTCAAAGGAACTCTGGAGGAGGATGGGAAAAGATTTTAATTTAACAAACTCCAGATTTCTCATTGCAGAGGTAGATTAAACTAGAAACTGCAAGATCATATTAGCATAAGTATTATTATGGTTGTATTTTAAATAACTGCACATAAATAAACAGACTCCTAAGGGATCTGTCAGCCCAAGTGTCAAAGTAACTGTTAAAACTACACACCTCTTTTGCAACCATGATATGTCAGTCCTGAGAATAAAACCAGATCCTGGCAAACCAGTTTGTTTTCTTACATGTTACAAAATGAACTATGGGGTAAGCACTGCATGTAATTCAGGCCTCTATACTTCTGTTGCAAGATGAAGTTCATTTCCTAATCTTTTTTCATTGCATCATGTCAGAAGTTGTAAGTACAAAAGAGAAAAATACCTGTCACTACTCCAAGTCTGAACAATCTAAACTCAAAGTTTTTTGTGAGTTTTTTTATCTTGAATATATTTTTTCAAAGTCTCTTTTGAGAAGCAAATGTTACCTTTAATGGAAAAGCTGTTTCTCTTTTTTAATGATACAACCTATAAGTAGTTCTGTAACACCATTCTAGAGTCACTGCTAACAATGAGCATTTTCAGACATTACGAGATCACGGTCAACCACAGTGAATCCCCTGTTGTGGCCGTGATCGTCATAACGTCTGATCGATGCCCGCCAGATGTTCACCATGGTGAATACCTGGCGGAGATCAAATCTAACCACAGTTCTGGACCTACAGCTGCCGGAGGTCCAGAACTGTGGTTGGATTGGCCACAATCCGGGATGGGCCAAAAGTAACGTCTGTTACCTTGGCCCATCACGGATTGTGGCCCGGACCGTGGGACGGGATCAGGCGCAGCAGCCAATTTGGCTGCTGCGCCCGCCCGTCTCTTGGAGGGCGGGTGGCCAGAGGAGCGCAGGGAGCAGGACTATGCGGCCGCACGTCGCACCCCGCCGCCCTGCCGCCCCCTCCCTGATCGGAATCAGGCCGGCACATCTAAAGGATGGACGGCCTGATTCCTGACCGGGATCCCGGTTCGTAGTTCAGCATGGCGGGCCTCCGGGCCCATCACGTCTGAAATTACCCAATGTGGTAGAAACACTATTTTGCTACATTTAAGAATTTCAGAATTTTCATAAATTCTTAATTAAAAGATGCTATAATTTGTAAATTAAAAATCACACAGGGCTATATATGGCCATCAAAAGTTAAGCTCTTTAGGGTATTATCAGACATTAAGAAGGACACGGGGAAAACACATCCTGTGTGGAATTTGCTGATACCATCCTGGGTGCATAGTGGTCACACAGATGTCTATGTGGCTCCATATTTGTGGCAGCCTATGTTTCCAGCTGGAGCGGAGCTTTGCCTGCCTGGGTAGAACTCATTCGTCAGCTGGTCCATCTGGTTTTGTGGCATCCTAAGTCTGACTTTCGCTGGGATGGGAAGGGAATGGGGCACAGATCTTCCTCCTCTGCCTGCTCCTCTGTGTCTTCTTCTGTCTTGCAGAGGACTGGGCTGCTCCTGGAAGTACAGAGAGCCAAGAGTCAAGAGAGATGTGCTCCAGTCTCTCTTCTCTCCTCCACAGCAAAAGCTGGACTTGGGATGCCCTGAAGCCAGATGGATTCTACAACCAGCTGATAGGAGTGTCCTGACGAGGTAAGCAGCACTGTGCCCTGGCTGGGAGCAGGTGTAAAGGGTAAGGTGCAATGAGCGGCATTACCAGATGTTATAATAGCTACACATAATTGCCTGCCCACAGGGCAAGTGCACTGCATAGCAGACACCTAGAGACAAACGGGCACATATAGCATATGCATGTTTGCAACCAAAACCAGTAACTAGCATAGCATCTAATAACACCCTTAGAAAGACACAAGAGCTCTCTATTGGACATCACTACTGGAGTGTGACATAAGCAAAATGCCACGGTACAGACCTAAAACGTGAAGTGGAAGGTCTGTGGCTGCTAAGCATTTTTTAAATGTAATTTTAAGCATTAAGTGTCTAGACATCATTGGCCCTTAGTAACATGAATTCCTGGGGTGGGGGGGGGGGGTTTTTAAACTCTTTACAGGCTGGTAGACTGACTCAGCAGAAACATTATAGATGCCATCAGCAAAGGTTTCTTCAAAGACTAATGCTTACAACTAGAAATTAAAACAAAGTACAAGAAAATAAGTAGCATGAAAACTTCCCCAGCCAAAGGCTGGGATTCCACCCAGCCTTATGTTTCTGGGTGTGACATCTTGTCTCTTCTTTGTGCCAAATTAAAGGTTTTTCCTCTGGTTACCTATGCAAAATGATTGGGGAACTGAGCTAGGGTTAACTGCTTCTTAACCCATTGATTCCAGCAGCGGGTGAAAACAGATGTAACAGTAGCCCGCCTTAGCCTGGGGCTCACCTGCATGTCTGGCCCACCAGATTTTCACCCTCTACCACCTGTATCTCTTCCCTGTAACTAGATTAAGCATGTGCACCTGCATTTTCTCAACCTCATGAATGTATCCTTGTCTCTCCTGATCTTCACTTCACCTCTTCCTTGGGTGATTTCAGATGTGACGGGGCGGCTTTGGTCCCATCATGGAATCACCCGTTTGATTCCCCACCGGAATTGAACCGTCATGGCCAGTAGAGGTGCCGGACAATCCTGACAGGGAATCGGGGGGGGCGGGGCTGCATGGCGCAACGTGTGGCCGCAAAGCCCCACCCCACCCCCACGCTCCTGAGGCTGCCCGCCCTCCAGGTGACAAGTGGGCACAGCGGCCAATCCGGCCGCGGTGCCCGCCCGCACCCCGGGGTATTGACCACGGCCCGAAATTGGTGGCAAGCATGGCCGCTGATTCCGGGCCATGGTCAGAGGCCAGACGAGACATTACCACGCTTAATCATGGTGAATCCCACCGTGGTTGAGAATGGTAACGTCACGTCTGCTGGGGCGCAAAGTGATTCCCGCCGGGTGTTCACCCCCGGCAGGAATCACTTTGACCACGCTTTTGGAGACGGTCCCTGGACCATCCTTGAAAGCGTGGTTATTTTGATTCCCGCCGGAGGTTTATTTATTTATTTATTTATTTATTGAATTTATACCCCGCCCCTCCTGAATCCAGCTCGGGGCAGCTGCCAACAATAAAATACAATTTAAAACAATCCAAAAACCACTTTAAAAATACCATATAAACATTTAAAATAACATATAAAACAGGGCCAGGGATATAAATCACTTGGGATAGGGGAATAAAAATCACTACCCACCCACAGGTTCACTGTGGTGAACATCTGGAGGGCATCAAACAGACATTACGGGACCATTCCCCACCACAGGGGATTGTCTGTGGTTCAGAGTGATCTCATAACGTCTGAAAATACCCCTTGTCTCCCCCTTCCTTGTCTCTCTCAGATTGTAGGCCCTTTGGGGCAGGGACTTGTCTAGGACTACTGATTATACAGTACCAGTTACACCGCTGGTGCTATATAAATAATAAATAATATTAAAACAATAAGAGTAATAATACTGCCCGGGGCGGGCTGCCAGCTACTACAGGATGCATGGGGCAACAGCAGTACAAGACACAGCCTGGGCCAAGGCCTGGCCACCCAGGCTAAACCGGGCTAACCATCTGCCTCCCATCTCTTATGGGTCCACCCAAGCCCGTGGCAAGGTCAAAGGATCAGATCCAGAGGAGCGTACTCACCCCAGCCTCACCAAACAGCTGATCAGGGGGGGCTGGAGGTGCATGCACTCCTCCAACCCCAGGTCTGCATGTTCCCCCAGGCCCCCCTGATCAGCTGTTTGGCAGGCAAACTGCACGCACCAAATAGCTGATGGAGGGTCCCAGAAACATGCCCTCACCTGGCTTAAATGCACATACCAAACAGCTGATGGGAGGCCCCTAAGGAGCACCCCGCCATCAGCTGTTGGCACATGCCCTCTGGCTGGGTGAGGGCACACCCTCTGCCTCCCCATCAGCTGTTTGGTGACAGCTCTTCCCAGGTGCCTGATCTGGAGAGCAGCAGGGCTCAAGACTCCTGTCCTGTGTGGACAGCTCCTAGGGCCGACCCAAGGTGTGGAGGGACCTGTGATGGCTGCCCCCCATGCCCGGGTTATAGAAGGGAGGACTGCTCATGTGAACAGCCCCTCTCTGCCAACCCAAGGAGAGGCAGCTGCAGTGGCCCACCCAGAGGTGGCCCAGGGAGATGCCTTACTGCCATCACGTCTATTTTCACCCAGTATTTTTACGCTTACAAGGTTCAGAAACATTTAAATATCATATCTTACTTAACAAAAATCATTACATTATTTTAAATTATAGCTGGTAGTTCATTCAAAAAAAGGAATAACTATTGGATATATATAATGACACCCTCACCCTCTAGTCACTAATTTGAACACTAGATAAAAATATTCAGGTTGTTCAACTGTGATTTAAAAAAAAAAAAAAAATCTCTGAACCTACCTAGAAGGGGGAGTGAATGAGAGGATTTCTCAGGTGTGGGAAATTAGGAAGACAAGGTATTAACAAACAAGATATTAGCTCACTATAGCCCCCCACAAGGTGGGTGTCCACCTGTCCATTTATTAGGTTTCACCCCCACCGGACATGGGACCACTAACCACCCGACCCGCAGCCCCCACTCGTGGCGTGGTCTCAGAGAATGTGGAGCCTGCCAAGTGGGCAAATGTGGACTAATGTGGGCTAACATGCTCCCATGTATACATCCTGTCAATTAAGTTGCAGGCAGCACTTCTATGCATGCAGGTCTGCCAGCACCACAGAGTCGTGGCCAGAAATCCTAGTGCGTCAGAAGAGCAACTGCTTCCTGCCTCTTTCTCCGCTTTCACTCTCGCTGATGTTCCCAGTGGAAGCTGCCTACAAATCACATGAAAGACATGCTGGGGGCTGCCCGTTTATTAGGCTGATGGGGAGGGGTGTCACAAAACATGTGAGTAGGGGCTACACGGACTAAACCCAGACTTCTGTGAGTTAATGTCTTGGTTCTTTTAACCCACAGTCATAAGACTGTCTTCTCTTGCAAGCGCTTATGTTATGAGACTAGGGGTATATTGGGAGCAGGACTGAAGCCCATAGCATTGAAGAGCTTCTGAAAAGTACTGCAGTGTGCAGGCAACTGGAGATGGGTTTCTGTCACTTAGACCATGCTATCTATGCTTAGGCAGTGCTCTCTGTATTATGCTTCTGTCCATGGAGCAGCAACTGTAAATAGGGAGTTTGGAAAGTTGCTGAAAAAAAGGACTACTCCTTTCCACTAATCTGTGAGTTGTCTATTGTATCTCTAAAGGATGCAGAACAGAACCTCATCTGTACAGTAGATTAGCTTTTCAAGATTTAAATTCTACAGAGTGTTTTATCACACACCCATAGATTTCCTAATTGTTTGTGGATGTCCACACACAACCAGGCCAGTGGAAATCAATCTGAACCCTTCCTTTTCTGTAATGTAGAATCATTAAATGGATCTGCCTCTGAGAAGGCTTGCCAGTTCTGCACTCTTCATAAGAAATTATCGGCTTTCATCCATTAGTTAGTCCTACATCCGAGACCGGATTTAAATTCATGTGCTGCTGGTTCAAGGTTCCCCTTCCAATTATCAACAGAGAATCTGCACTATTATCTAAGACTAACCCTAACTCAAAGTCAGGTGAACATCATGCAGTTTGGACAAATGTAATCTGGAGCATAACTGCACCTGGTCATAACAAGGAATTTGAAAGATTCCTCTACAGTAGAGACTTGCCATTCCAGATGCTACTGCAATTGCCCCTGCCCTGTCTGACCATGGTAGAATCAGCTCCAATCCCAGACTAGAGGAGAAACCTGCAATATTATCACTAACCAGCTAATCACTAGCTACTGCTGATCATTCAATAGCACTAAATAGCTGATGAGCAGTAACTATTGACCAACGTTTTAGTGGGTGTTTTCAGATGTGATGGGGCCAACTGGCCCTGTCACAAAATCAATGAAATGATCCCCTGCCGGGATGACCCGTAATGCCCTAATAGATGTTCCGAGGGATCCCGGCGGGGAATCGGGGAGGGGGCGGGGCCGCACGGTGCAACGTGCGGCCACACGGCCCCGCCCCTCCACGCTCCCCACCGCCCGCCCTCTGGGGAGACGGGCAGCCGCCACGGCCAATGCTGCCACAGCGCCCACCCGCTATGGTCACGGGCCGGAATCCCTGCGGGGATTCCGGCCCGTGTCTGCCATCCAGACGTGACGACGGGGGTCACCACGGGCTGGAATCAGATTCAACACGTGACGTCCCTGGTCCCGCCGCTTCAGCCGCTCGCGTGGTGAATCTGATCCCATGCCATGGTAACATCTGGGGGGGAACATTCGTTCCCCCCAACAGACGTTACGCAGTCCAAGCCACCACAGGGAATTGACTGTGGTGGACATTGACCACATAACGTCTGAAAATACCCAGTGTTAAACAGAAAGCCCAGCCTAGGACAGATTAAATCCAAATAGCCTGAACATTTCAGAATCTTTCCCTCATAATGTCCTATCAAATGAGGAACAGAGTGGGGATCCAGAATTCTGAAGGGTCTGGACTTGCAAACCTCTAATGCATATTCTCCTAGCCCAATGGCTCTCTTGATATTTTTTTTATCATAGTACAGGATGTTCAAAATTGTTGGATCAAAATGACAAAACCAAATTTGGGTGAAATCAAACATGAAGATGACAACAGCTGTCTAGAGTCTGTGTTTGGTCCATGCAGCCCCCACACAACCCCCAATCACTTATTTAGTCCATCCAACCTAATAAATGGGCAGCCCTCTGCCTGTATTTCATGTGCTTGTGGCAGCTTCCACCAGTGGTGCTAGCGATCTCCCTCCCCACAGCAGCCTCTCAGCTGAAAGGTGCACTAGAGATCTCCCTCCCCACCTCTCAGCTGAGAGGTGGCCACAGGAAAGGGGGGACTGCAGGGAGGGAGAACTCTAGCACAGCTCTCAGCTGAGAGGTGGCTGTGGGGGAGGGAGATTGTGGGGGGAGGGAGATCTCTAGCAAGATTCTCAGCTGAGAGGTGGAGAGGGAGACTGCTGGGGTAGAAGGAGATCTCTAGTGCGCCTCTCAGTTGAGAGACTGCGGGGGAGGGAGACTGTGGATATTAAAACAAGAATAGGGGTGATCAGAGAACACACTCTCCGGTTGTCTGACAGAGTGCATCCAAGCTACTTTGGCACAGCTCCTCCTCTCTCCACCCAGCTTGGGTTGCATCTGAACAGGGAGCAAGTCTCTTCCCTATGCAGCAGGCAATGCCCCTGGACCATTTTTAGCAGTGCTTGCAGACAGAATTCAAAGAGATAAAATCTGTTGCTTTGTAAATTTCTAATATAGAATATTTCACTTTAAGACCATGAAGCATAGACTGTTTGACCAGTATATACCCTACTTTGGATGTCTTACATTGTATCAACTTCTTTGGCAAACCTGAAGTTGCAGTTAAGTAACATTTCAGATACCTTCCCACTAAAGCCCTCCTTGGCTAGGCAGAGCCCCTCCAAGCTGAACTGGATCAAGACCAACCCAAACTCAGCACCAACAGAGTCAGGTTCTTTGAACCTAGACCTGATTAATGGTGGTCCTTCCACCCCTGCAGTCTGCGGTAACCACGGAATGTCATGATGTTATGGAACCTCCTGGACGTGGAACCATGTCAGGAAAGGGGTGGCAGGATTAAGCTATTCTTCATCTCTTTTCTGACCTGTCCCAGTCCCCACATATATATGTGCCATAGCATTACAGAGTTCTGTGAGGATGGGGCCTTCTGCCTATAAAAAATCCAAACCCAAACGCAAGTCAAGGGGGCTCGGTCCACGAAGACACCAAATTGACCAGTCAGGTCCCATTTATCTCAGTTTGGTTTGCAGGGCTCTACTTCATACCATGATCTCTATCCATAGACGGCTGACATGAAATTGGCACTTTTCTCCCTCTATTTGTAATGCTAAACAAAAAAAGACTAGGCAAGAGACTATGCTGCCATGCGGTTTTGGCTGATATTTTGGGCTAAATGGAGAAATGTGTAAAGAACCATTTTCTCTTTCCAGGTCATCAAAAAAGGGAGTTCACACAATCTAGCAAAAAATCTGTAGCTAGACTTTAAGGTGACTAGAAATAAAATGTCAATGAAAAATCAAAAAAATGCACTTAGATACCAGGAGCTTTTGAAGTGATTTGCATACATCTCTTGGGATTTAAACTAAAATCTAGGTGAGAATGATAGATTTTTAAGTTTCTGAATAGACAGTTTAGATCAATATCATTATTAAGAGATGAGCATCTTCTGTGCTGTCTTTATCTCCCCCTTCCTCTAATTTCCTGCCTGAAAATGTACTACTAAGGACAAAAATGCAAATTTCCAGAATGCTAAGAGTCTTTTTCAAAACATTGCTGTAAAATTTTAAATGTTTCCAAGACTTCCATATTTATACTGAAACAAAGAAAAAAGCAAACTTGTAATATTATTGACTTCTTAGACTTTAGCAAAGTGGCAGTAAATATTCCAGGAAATCGAATCATTTTAATCTCAGCCTCTCAACAGCCCAGATACCAGGCCATCAAGACTGACATTTCAGGACTGTTTATACCAGTTAAATAAGACACTACTGGAGGGAGAAAAGAGAGCTCTTTTTAACCAAGTTCTTTGAAACCAATAGAGAAACAGTAGAGCAGAACAGCCTTGTCCTTTTCTGCCTTATTGATTGAATAATAATACAGGATCTAGATGGCATGCCAAAGATCGACCTAGTTTCTATTGTACTACTGTCCCATACTAGGATGGTTTGCAAAACAAATAAATGAAGTAGGTAAAACTTCATGGGTCATATTTTTGGTACAGCTGGTCAAATATATAACATTGAAAATTTCAATTAATAATTTTGTTGTTTTTTAAATGTTTTGAAACAAAATATTGACCCAACTCTAATTATGGGGTATGAGATGAAATAAATTTCCACAAAATAAACCACAATTAAAAGTTTCAGAAGCCTTTCTAGAGTCACAGTATTTACAGTGAGACCTTTACATCTGTAGATGCCAGCGTGAACTCATCTACAGGGTTGAGGAGCACTTTCCCTCCCGGGGCCACTTTGAAAATTAGTATAAGTTCTGAGAGCCACAGAAGTTGAGGCATAGAGGAAAAAGGGTGTCCAGATCATGACTCTGTGCCACAGATATATCCTCTATCCTTGTGTACGTCCCCTCATCTCTG
Organism: Sphenodon punctatus; assembly: GCA_003113815.1. Taxonomy (NCBI): domain Eukaryota; kingdom Metazoa; phylum Chordata; class Lepidosauria; order Sphenodontia; family Sphenodontidae; genus Sphenodon; species Sphenodon punctatus. The sequence continues at coordinate 630,167 of QEPC01001982.1, read as the reverse complement.
CTCCATTCTACTGAGCTTAGTCATTCAGTGCTTCAGGGTAGGAACTGGATCCAGGGACCAGATCCAGAACTTCAAAGTGGCCAAATGAAAACTAGTCATAGGCCACATTTCACCTCTGGGCCTGAGGTTCTCACCCCTGCTTTATGAGAAGGATGACTCAGTTAATCTGTCTTTTCTGCAAAGCTACTGAAATAACTTTTCTTCACCTAAACTAACTTTCATTTAAACCAACTTCTGAGAAGAAATGTATGTCCTCAAAATATTATTTGGGGTCCCAAATTCAGTCCTGCAAAACCACAAGAGAAACTCAATTTGCCCCAGTTAAGGTTTAACTAAACAGCCAGATTCTGTCTGTTCTAAATAACAAATTCTGTCTTTGGTGAATTAATAACAAACTGAATTTCCGAGTGTCCCCAGAACAAAAATAAGTGTCCACATAACAAAAATATCCTCCCTTCAGCAAAGAAACATTAAAATCTCTTACAAAAGAGTCGTACAAAAAGGAGAGGCACAGTTTTCAAAGCAGGAAAACTTAACCTTCTAGGACAGATTCAGGTGGGACTAAACTGGTCTTAACTATGCTTAAATATTTACTAATAGCGTGCTTTAATTTTTGTATGAGATTTTCAAAGTGCAATTGACATGAGATATTTAAAAGCAATCAGACCTTAATTTTGTGCTAACTTGAAACATAACCTATAAAACACACAATAAAATGGGTCAGTTAATACAGCTCAAAACATTAGTAATAATTTTCTGTTTAGCAGTTATTCCTTGAAGTCTAATTTAGTGGCCCTATGGAACTCTGCACTCCATAAAATTTAGGATTTGGAATTTCAAGTGACATGTGATTCTTATAAAGTAGGTCACATAAAACTTGTAGAAAAGTCTCAAGAAAAAAAAAGTTAAGCCATTCTATTGTTTGTTCTGTTTACCTTGCATGGTAAATTGACAATACTATATATATATATATATATATATATATATATATATATATATATATATATATATATAAAGTCTTTTCTTCTTGGACCAAGGCATATTCTCTGTCACAGAGTAATAGAGCTTGAAAACTCCAGCATCAGCAGGGAAGGCAGGCACTCCTTAGCCAGCCACTGTGTGAGAGAGAAAATGCAATTAAGGCTCCCACCAGGGACAGAGAACTAAACAAAACCTGCGTCTTCACACAAGAGCCTTTTTCTTCAATGTGAAGTACAAGGCCTCAAATCTTGTTGGTGAGATGCTAGCATTTAGGACAACACACTTTCAGATTTTCTCACAGCAGATCAAAGTAAATAATGCAAGGGCAGCAAACAAAAGGGAAAACTCCAGTGCGCTTACATTAAAAAGAGATTACAGGGGGCTTACAAGTGATTGAAGGAATAGATGGCATTTTCAGAAACATATAAATAAGATCTTTAAGTACAGCTAGCACAATGATGCAAGCCTAGCTCACTGACACTTCAGCAGGAGTAGCATTTAAGCGAGTTACTTGTTCACCTATAGAATGCCAAAAATAATAATGCCTAACTCACTTACTTTAATATCTATGGAACCTGCTAACTGTCTCACTAAAGCAAGCAGGAATATGTGTGTTGTATCCATTCCAGTGAGGCCATATCCTGCTCTAGTTTTCCCACATTTCTCTGCATTCCTCTTCCCCAGTGTTTGAGTATTTGTGAATACATGTGGGTTGGGAGAGTGAAACATTAAAGTTGCAAGTCTCCTCAAAACAGTGCTATACTATATGCACATCAGCTATGTTACGTAGGTATTGCTCTGCTCACTATATAAGACTGAAAGACTTCCCCTCACCCCCACTTGTCCCAGAGAACTGTAATAGCTTAGGGAAGGAGTAGTAGTACTTTTTTTTAGGACTTGCCTTACTGCCCCTTCAAAAAAACTCTTCTGTGTTTCACCTTTAGGCACAGGCTGCTTATATTAACCCGCGCTAAAGGCTTTTTATATCCCTTTTCATATAGGCTGCTGGGGGGGGGGGGAAATAGGTGGGCGGCACGGCGGGTGGGTGGTGTGTAGGGGTGACTTTCATGGACCTCAACCCACCTCCATGCATGGAGCATCCTCCATTGGCGCCCATTGCTCCGTGCGTAGGTGATGTGGGTGGAGCACAGGAGCGCGCATGCACCCCCACCCACAGCGTTCCCATAGACATCTCCCCATCCCCAATGCATCTGCTGTGGCAATCGCATGGACCCCCCGCCTGCACTTGTGTGTGAGGGGGGGCATCCACGCAAAAAGGCCCTACATCTATACCTCCGTTTGGGTACAGTACAGAGGTGTCATTATAATGGGTGCATTAAAAATAACTGGATTTAAGAGCTAATTTTGAGTAGCTAATTAAAGGCCATACTCTATCTTCATTTTCACACCAGGAGTTTTAGGATTTTTGCATGTGATACCAGGATGTAATATGACCTTTGGCATTAAAATGTACTATCTGTTGAAAAAAAATAGTTACAAAAAAATATTAACTTTGCTCACATGCATCTTTAATCTCCCCAGCCTGCACTGGAGAAAATGTTTTAATTAGAGGAATTCACCAGCACACACATAACATTTTAATATAATTTTGGTGCAATTCTGTGGTTAAAGGCCACTGGATTAGAAACACTCAAAGGCTGCACCCAGTGGATATTTTGGGTCAATAAGAACTCTGGCATATTTTATCTCTATCTAGATTAAACTGAGAGCTTATTAAACTCATCCTTTCAGTGGCAATTGTTCATAATGGAGACAGAGTTAAGACCTTGCATGAAGACACAGAGCACAACCTCATCTGAACCCAGAAGATTAACAGAAAAACCTCTAGGAGATCAAGGCTCTGGATGGTGTGCTAGCACTCCCACAATCTTGCCTTCTATATTGTCGCCACACCCCAAAGAAGACGAGGAAACCACGTGTGGGTTTGCCCTGCACATCCTTTTTCCCTGCTCCGCGCCCAGCCGAATGAGGTCCACGAGCAGGGAGGCTAAAATGGCGCCCGGGAGTCCCGGTTCTCGCAAGAGTCCTGGGCACCTGCAGTTTGGTTGCTAGGCAACCTTTGGCTCCCACCCTGAACTCCCTTTTGCGGCCGTCCTCCCCTCCTCGCCTTCTTTGTCGGAAGGATGGGGGGCGCTGCCAAACCCCCGCAACGGCGAACGCGGAGGGAACTTTGCATAGTAACAAATAAAGACATGCTGTCATTGGCTCTCCAACAAACTCTGATTCCTACCTTGCAAATAACAGAAGTAAATGCTGCTGGGGCCATTAGCGCTTGTCTCTGCTTCCATACCTCTCAGTATCTTGTAGATATTGAATCAGCTGGCCTTTAGCTTTGCCCTGGTAACCTAAACTGCAGTGAGCTGGGTGATGGAAAATATGCTTCTTAGGTTCTAGCTTGCTTTCCTAAGTATTTGGAGACTTGTCCCTGCTTTTTCTCACATACTTCTCTCCCCTTCAAGCCCCATAGTGAGTAGAAATGTTTGGTCAGTAATGAATAAAGGACTGAAGTAGTTTAAAAAGTCTGGTTTCAAAATAATGTATTTATTTTATTTATTTACATTTATTAGCCGCCCCCTCATGCCCATGGCATCTCAGGGCGGCTTACAACACACAACAACAACAATAAGTTAAAATGACAATAAAACAAAATAAGAAGAGAATAGTTGTTTCTTACATTACACAATATGTTTATTTCATATATATTAATGTTACGAAAAAAAGTAATAAAAATGATGTTAATAAAGTGCCATCTTTAGATGATTGCAACAAAAAAAACATCAAAACTTTGGGAGGAGCAAATTATCAATAGAGAGTTATATATTATTTGTTTAAATTTATATCCTGTCCTATTCATAGGGCTCAGGACAGGTTAAAATATATAAAAGCATATCAAAGGATACAGATAAATCAATTTAAAAATCCCCACTTGCCAAATGCTTGGCCAAATAAAAAGGTCTTACATTAGCTGAGACTCATGCTTTCGTGAGTCCCCAGGATAAATGAGTTCCATAGTTATGGAGCAGCCACAAAGAATGAGTCTCTGAGAGCCCTTGCTGTACAGATGCAATGCACTGATTGGTTGCAAGAGGCCACTCCCAGCTGACCTCAGAGACCATGGGTGTTTTCAGATGTTACGCGATCATGGTCAACCACAGACAATCCTGTGGTGGCAGATGGTCGCATAATGTGTGTTTGCTCGCCGCCAGATGTTCACCACGGTGAACCACTGGTGGTGAGCAAATTAACCACACTTTCGAGGATGGTCCTGGCACCATCTCCGAAAGCGTAGTTAACTGAACCACGGCCCGGAATTGGCGGCTGGTAACGTCTGTTACCGCCGCCGATTCCGGGCCGTGGTCCAGACCTTGGGATGGAATCGGGCGCAGCGGCCCCATTGGCCGCTGCACCCGCCCGTCTCCTGGAGGCTGGCCTGGGGAGCGTGGGGGGGGGGGCAGGGCTGTGCGCCGCACGTTGCGGCGCACAGCCCCACCCCCTCCCCCGATTCCCCTCTGGGATCAGCCGGCTCATCTGTTTTGATTCCAGCGGGGAATCAAAAGGTGATTCCATGCCGGGGCCAATGGGTGCCCTGTCACGTCTGAAATCTCCCCACAATGGAATATAGAAAAGAAGGTGGTCTTGTATACATGCAATGAGTTGTAACAAATGTACAAGGTTCACAGCTTTTCTTAGGTAAAATCTTCTCATCATTGGAAGATACTTGAATACACATGGTTGTGTTTTAAATTTTACCTTCTACTGAAAGACTTCCTTTGTTGCTAACTTGTAAATGCTACTGTCAGCTACAGACCACTATTCCAGAAAACATTTCAAATATTGATTTCAAATGTTTATGTCTCAAATATTTCATTTCAGTCCAGTAAAACCTCACTCAGGAAAATTTATTTTCAAGGAATAAAATCAGTGTTGGAATATGTAAGCGAATGACATTAATTCCTGTCTACCTGCACTAATGAAAGAAAATAAGTATTAGATATTACTTATTAAAACTCGTGGTTTAGAAAACCAATGTAGAAGATAATCAGTAGGCATTCAATCAAACAGACATAATATTATCAGTTATAGTTACAGTAAATGAAGTTATGTTCTTATTCCTTCATACTTCCACTGGGGTTTTTTTCTCTCAGTTATTTTATCTTTTTCCTAAATGTATATGTTTAATGTATATGTTTAATCCATTTCAAGCATTATGCATTTTAAATTTAGGAAGAAACTAGAATGTATAATGGGAGAACTGTCAAATACAGAAATAGCATTAAACTGTCAGTAGTAGCTGTTATTGCTGAGGCTCATTATTTAAATGAATACAAGCATTACAACTTACTCTATTGTGTTTTTCAAATTTTAATATATATATATTGTCCCTGAAATAACCCTGAATGTTTATAACTATATTTACACTTGCTACAATACATGGGTATATCAAAAAGAAATGAGACTTGACTATCTGGTATACAACATTGCTAAGAAAAAAACAACAAATTTATTTGGCATTAATTTTCAGCATCTAAGAGAATGTGTTATAAAGCAAAGTTAAATTTGTATAAGAGCACATATTAGAGCATGGAGGTAAATGACATTTTATCCCATTACTTGAGCTCTCCTTGACATACAGTCTTGCCTGTATATGTGAGTGATTGCTTATGCAATAAGCCTGGAAAAATTTAAATTGTATTTCCTCATGGCAAATTGCAACTGAATTAGGCTACTGGGCAGACATAAACAATGCAATCAAATTCCCTGGCTTTTATTGAGCCTCTATTTGACTTAGTATACATTTGGAGAGAAAAAAATGTGTTTCTCAGGGTCTGTGACATTGCAGGCCATGAGAGATTCGATGTCAGTGCTGGCATACAAATTTATTAGTCTATAAAATTTGACATTCTCTTATTTATTCACAGAAAGGACAAATAAGATATTTTTTCATACTTACCAGAAATATTTGGGAGTGTTTATACGCTGCTCCATCTGGAGGATGCAAATAGTCAAAGCTGCTTTACAATTCAGCAGGCAAAGGCCTGCTGAAGGATAACAAATGACTTCATGGTGAAACAGCTATTGAAATTCTTTCAGTACGTGATATTAAAAACAACTGAACAAACAGAGATAAGGGGTAAATAGGATTTGAAACAGACTTCTTTTTAACAGTGGGGGGGAAAAAACAACAACTGGAGCTCCTGGTTGGAGCTATACCTTCCAGTCATTTTTGCTTTGGCGCTTATGATTCTTCACAAAATGATGAGTGGCTGGCCAAGGTTCAGCGGCTCAGATTTAGAAACAGTAACAGGGCTCTTTATGGAATGATATTGGATTTCTGATGGTGCAGCAGAAAGAGAACTTCACAACTCTCACAGGGTTGCAGTGTGGCATTTCTCTGGCTTTGAAGGAAAATGGGTTTTTATCCCCCAAATGTAGTAGGCAAAAGGAGAAATTAAATGTATGTGAAACAGCAAGAAAGGGAAATGGAACACAGATACGCAGTAAAGGGACTAAATGATAAGTGTTTTTGCCCAGATTCCAGAACATGGCTTAGAAATCGAAATCCTAACTCACTCACATTAAATGTCAACATTGTATTGGAAGAAATGTTTGTTTGCTGACCAAAGTAACACTAGAAAAGTGTTTGTTAGCTACCTAGCTGCTCGAACAGACAGACAGACTCCACACCATTTCAAGAAAGGTATGAGGCTGCTTTCCCACGAGCTGCTTTGGTGCCAGGGGAGCATACGCTATTCAAATCTAGCTCAGCTCCCATCTCATGAGAAAGTAGGAATTGCGGCTCTTCCGCCATCAAGCTCACATAATGGACAGGGTAGGATTTCATTATCCTGTCCGTTGCATGAGCTTGCCGGCCACGGGAGAGCTGCACTTCCTCCTTTCCCACAAGACAGGAGCTGCGCTAGATTTGAATAGTGCATGCTCCCGCAGCACCAAAGCAGCTTTTGGGAAAGCAGACTGATTCACAGTAAATGGGTGTATAATGCTCCGCATGGGAAAATTCTTCCATGAACCTCAGTCATTATCGCCTCATATGCTGAAGCATGTAAATGGATCAGCTTTCATATCTATGCATGAAAAAAAAGTTACTGATGTCCACAAGTTATCTAACCCTTCTTAAATCTCACACCATAGTATTTAAATTAGCCTATGTAAGGGATATCCACACACCATAACTGTTCATTGGAGGAAGTGCTCACCATTAAGTCAACCAGTAGATTTTCAAAATTGAGTTAACATAGAATTTCAAAGAGGAACTGGATACCTGACCTGTGGATTAACACAAGGTTTTGTTTTCAGTGCACCCAGGTCTTCACCATCCACAGGCTGGTCCACTTAGCAGGCAGAGTGTCATGTCCGGGTCTTGAACTCTTGGCTTTGGGGGGTTGGGGACGTCACTGTAGCATCTTGTACCACCTGGTACCTTCGTAGCCTGTGCCCTTGGTCCTCCTCACTATGTCTACTCCTGTATTTCCGCCTGGTGTGTGCCCCACCCCTGCTCACCTGGCAGTCATTTCTGATTGGCCACCAGGGAGTATTTAGGACCTTCTGGTGGCCTCAGGAAGCTGGTGGAGCAACTGCTCTTCCCAGGGTTTGGTTGTTTACCTCCTTTGATCCAGTGTAGCATTGCCCTGTCTCTTCCCCTGTGACTGTGTCTGTCTGTTGTGTTTGGTGTGTGAGTCTTTTGTCCTGTGCAACCCTCTGTCTCTTGTATGAGTGGCACCCCCTTCCTTGTTGTTGTGTGTGGACCCTGCACCCTTTGTGCATTGGGACCTTGTCTCACAAACCATCTCCCCCCTGTGTGTACCCCTCTCCAGCTCCCCATCGCTGATTACTCCCCTCCAACTCCCTGTCATTGATTACTCCCCTCCAGTTCCCCGTCGCTGGCTTCTCCCCTCTAGCCCTCTGATGCTGGCTCCTTCCCTCTAGCCCTCTGATGCTGGCTCCTTCCCTCTAGCCCTCTGATGCTGGCTCCTTCCCTCTAGCCCTCTGATGCTAGTTATCCCCTCTAGCCCTCTGATGCTGGTTACTTCCCTCTAGCTCCCCGTTGCTGGTTACTTCCCTCCGATGCCCAGGTTCGGGACCTCAATGATGAGCCGTATGCCTTCTTAGGCCAGCTTGCCTGGTTTTGATGCTGAGCATTCCCCCTCCTTGATACCGTGGGACGGCTGAGGGGTTCAGTGTGGACGTTCCCTTACGCCCTCCATCTTTTCCCTTCTTCCCTGCCCCTCCTTTCTCCCCCTTTCCCTGGCTCCTTGACCTGGAGCCTGACACAAAGCCCTGAAAGTGGCTGCAAAACTTAACCAATACTAAATACCACACAAAGAACCAGATCATCTACCATGTCTCTATCGGACAGAACAATATCTAAAGGGTGACACGGGTGACATGAATTCCACACATGTATGCCAGATTCAGATTTGGCATCAAAATTATTGTGATGCCATTCCTCTAATCTGCTTTGTCAACATATCAGTGGAGGCAGGTATGGGGAGCTAGTTTCCACTCTGTGACGGAGGATTCTACCCACAGTATTCATGGGATTGTGCCTAAAAAAGATTCAGATAACACATTCACAGCAATGGTGGATACCCATCACTGACTATCGCAGGACCATTTGCCACTTGGAATACGAAGCCATTACTTCTCAATCGCCCATAATTACCCCTTCACCAACCCCCCCAAAACCTAGAGTGGGGATGGCGATGAAGGGCACTTTGTTGGGCTCTAAATTAAAGGAGAGGCAAGGAGCTTCCTGTAGGAGAGGCTTGTGGGCTATGAAGGCTTTGTGTGCCAGATTGCCACATGCCAGGCTGGTCTGGGACAAGCCCCGCTCCATGTGGGCTACGTGGCCCAGGCCTTCCCAACCCTAGGCCTCCTGGCAGCAGGGCCTGTGCCAGCACTGGGGCTTGAGCCCACAACTCCAGGCACCCACGGGCATCTTCCTACAGCCCCAGGTCTCCCAGAAACATAGCCTCTGCCAAAACTGTCAGGCCAGCTAGCACCAGGGCCTCTGTCCACAGCCCCAGGCCTCCCAGCACTGCTGCATGGGCCAACATCAGCTGAGCCCAGCACTCTGAGGAACCCCAGGCAGGGCTTGTCCCATCTTCTCATTTTAGGGATGGAACCCAGCCCCCAGGATGCCAAGGGGGGACCCAGTAGACCCGAATGATCTAAGTGTTGAGGTGCTGCCCCAGAGAGTGGAGGCCCTTGAGTTGGATGTCTGAGGTGCAGCCATGGCAAACCAGCAGGTCCCACCAGCTATCCAGGTGCAGCAGGATCAAGAAGGATCCCCTTATAACCCAGGTGATGTTAATGGAAACCAAGCTCCTAGGGTCATGGCAGTACCTGCCTTGGGGGGAGACAGGGTGTGGTGTCCACCTCCTAAGTGTGTGGGCCAAGTGGCCCCACAATTCCCCCTGTGGCACACTGATGTGTTTCTTCATGGCTCCAGGTGAGGACACCATTCCTGTCTAGAGTGGCACAGCAGTTGTGTTGGAATGGGGAGTGGGTTCCATGGCCTAGGCAGAGGAGGGACAAACCAGCTCGGACAGCAACGGGTGAGGTAGCAACAGGGACCCCAACTTCCCTCCAGATTGTGGGAATGGGCGCCCAACTGGGCTAAGTCTGCTTTTAGACAAGCGCACAGTGTGCTCGCTCGTGGTTTCCAAAATCCCGCAAGACGGGATCAGACGAGATGCTGCCGCGAGTCACGTGCACGGAAAGGGGACACACATTCTTTTCAATCTGCAAATGACCTACCTCGATCAGACTCCCAGTCAGTTCACGGCTTGAAAAGAATGCGCGTCCCCCTCCCATGCGCATGACTTGCAGCAGCATCTCATCTGATCCCCTCTCGCGGGATTTTGGAAACCACGCACGAACGCATTGCACGCTCGTCTAAAAGCAGCCTAAGTTTGGATAGGCCCTCCCAGTCAGCAAAGTCAGAGTAAGGGTTGTGGGGCTGCCCAGAAGCAAGGTGGGGTGTACACCGATGTTTCTGCGCTCATCAGGGAGCACCTACTATAAGCAATGTGAGAAAGGATTTGGAGGGATGACTACATTGATACATTCACTCGCTTAGTCAGCAACCTGATACCTGAGCCTAATGTCAGAGATGAATCGAAAGAAAAAAAGAAGTTTAAATGCCCAAAAGCAGAATGCAACTGGTCCAATTGCACGGTCACTTATTCCACCTTCCAAGGCATGATGCTCCAGGCCTTCCCTGAGAGGGCCTTGGATCTCTTAAAATATGCCAATGTATTATTATTATTATTATTAACAAACATTTATATAGCGCCAGCAGTGTACATGGCACTTTACAAAGTAATAAAATAGACACGGTCCCTGCCCCTAGGGCTTACAATCTGAGCGACAGGAGCTGGGGGAGAGACATAGGAAGGGGAACAGAGGGAGAGACAAGGGGTCTAACATTCATGAAGATGCGAGGTCTCAAGTGCACGTACTTGGCTTGGTTACGATGAGAATGACAGCAGGCAGGTCCATGTGGCAAGGATAAGGGTAAACAGATCGTAGGTATAGGAATAGTGGCTCAGCAGGATAAAGAGTCAGACAGAGCAGAGCGAAAGAGGTGAGTTTTAAGGAGAGATTTGAAGGTATGAAGGGAGGGGGCAAGGCGGATGTGGACAGGGAGGGAGTTCCAGGCATGGGGGGCAGCAAGTGAGAAGGGACGAAGGCGCTTAGGGGAGCAGGGAAGGCGTGGAAGGGTGAGAGAAGGGACAGAGGAGGAGCGAAGTGCACGGGCTGGAGTATGGAGGGCGATAAGTGCAGAGAGGTAGGGGGGAGCAAGGTTGTGAAGAGCTTTATAGGTGAAGACTAGGAGCTTGTGCAGGATTCGTTCAGGAAGGGGAAGCCAGTGAAGCGAAGAGAGGAGGGGCTGCACATGGTCGAAGCGACTGGCGAGGTAGATGACCCTGGCAGCAGAGTTTTGGACAGAGATGAGGGGAGAAAGGTGAGACCGGGGAAGGCCAGTGAGAAGGAGGTTACAGTAATCGAGGCGAGAGATGACCAGAGCATGAACAAGAGTTTTGGCAGACGAGACAGAGAGAAAAGGGCGAATCTTAGCAATGTTATGGAGGGAGAAGCGACAGGATTTAGCAACAGAGTCAATGTAGGGTTTAAAAGAAAGGGGTGAGTCAAAGATGAAGCCTAGGCTACGGGCTTGGGGGACAGGCAGGATGGTGACTCCATCAATAGTTATTGACAGTGAGGAAGGAGAGGAAGGATGAGGGGGGAAGATAAGGAGTTCAGTTTTAGCCATGTTGAGTTTGAGTTGACGTTGAGACATCCAGGTAGAGATGTCAGAGAGACAGTTGATGAGACGAGCTTGAACAGAGGGAGAGAGAGAGGGAGTAGAGAGATAGAGTTGAGTGTCATCAGCATAGAGGTGGTATTGGAAGCCATGGGAGGCAATGAGTTTGCCTAAGGATGAGGTATAGATCGAGAAGAGGAGAGGGCCAAGAACAGAGCCTTGAGGAACACCAACTGAGAGGGGGAAGGAGGAGGAGGCGGAGTTGGAGAGAGACACATTAAAGGAGCGGTCAGAGAGGTAGGAGGAGAACCAGTTATGGACAGAGCCACAAAAGCCAAGGGAGTGAAGGGAATCCAGCAAGAGTGAGTGGTCAACAGTATCGAAGGCAGCAGAGAGATCAAGGAGGACAAGAATGGAATAGAGACGTTTAGATTTAGCCACCAGAAGATCGTTGGTGATCTTAGCGAGAGCAGTTTCAGTAGAATGAAGGGGGCGGAAGCCAGATTGGAGGGGGTCAAGGGAGGAGTTGGAGGATAGGAAGTCAAGGCAGCGGGAGTAGACAACACGTTCAAGCAGCTTGGAAGCAAAAGGAAGGAGTGAGACAGGACGATAGCTAGAAGGGTCAGAGGGGTCAAGAGTGGACTTTTTGAGAATAGGAGAGACTGTGGCATGTTTGAAGGCAGAAGGGAAAGAGCCAGTAGAGAGGGAGAGGTTGATGATGTGCAGGAAGGAAGGGGCGACAGTGGGAGTAATGGAGGTGAGGAGGCGGGAAGGAATGGGATCAAGGGGGCAAGTGGAAGGGTTGGAGGAGGAGAGCAGAGAGGAGATTTCCTTAAGGGAGGCAGGGGAGAAGGAGGACATGAGAGAAGGAGGGGGAGGAGGGAGAGGGGTGGGAGTGGGAAGAGAGGAGTGGGAAGCGATGTCGAGGCGGATCTTGTCTATCTTGGAGGTGAAGAAGGAGGCAAGATCCTGAGCAGAAAGGGAAGAAGGAGGGGGAGGACAGGGAGGCTTGAGGAGGGAGTCAAAGGTAGAGAACAGGCGGCGAGGGTCCCGAGAACAGGACTCAATGCGGGAGGCATAGTAGTGTTGTCTAGCAAGGGAGATAGCAGAAGTAAGGGTGGAGAGACAGAATTTGAAGTGAAGGAAGTCAGCGTGAGAATGGGATTTGCGCCAGAGTCGTTCAGCAGCACGAGTGCAAGAACGGAGGTGGCGGATACTAGGGGTGAGCCAAGGACGGGGGTTGTGGGAGAAGGCAGGGCGGGAAGAGAGAGGGGCATGGGAGTCAAGTGTGGAGGAGAGAGAGGCGTTGAGAGCAGAGACAGCGGAGTCAGGGGAGGAGGAAGAGAAGACTGTAGGAAGAAGGGGAGAGAGAGAGGAGGCAAAGTCCAGGGGATCAATAGCTTGAAGGTCACGGAAGGGGCGTAGAGAAGGGGAAGAGGAGGGGGGACAGTGGGAAATGTTGAAAGAGGCAAGGAAGTGGTCTGATATAGGATGAGGATCGAAGGAGAGATCAGCGACAGAGCAGTTTCTAGAGAGGACAAGATCAAGAGAATGGCCATTAGTATGGGTGGGGGAGTTGGTCCAAAGGTGGAGGTTGAAGGAGGAGGCTAGGGAGAGGAAGCGAGAGACTGAGGGCTGAGATGGGTCATCAACATGAATGTTGAAGTCACCAAGGATGAGAGTGGGGATATCAACAGAGAGGAAGAAAGTGAGCCAGGACTCAAAGTCAGAAAGAAAGGAAGAGAGAGGACCAGGGGGACGGTAGATGACAGCAACACGTAGATGGAGGGGGGAGTAGAGGCGCACGGAGTGAGCCTCAAAGGTATGGAAGGAGAGAGAGGGGGGAGGAGAAATTGGTTGGAACTGACAGGATTTAGCAAGAAGGAGGCCCACCCCACCACCCCGTCCTTCAGGGCGGGGTTGGTGAGAGAAGGAGAGACCCCCACAGGAGAGGGTAGCAGGCGTGACAGAGTCCGAGGGAGTGATCCAAGTTTCAGTAAGGGCAAGGAGCTGGAGGGAGCGAGAGAGGAAAAGATCATGGATATAGGGAGCTTTACTGATAGATGAGCGACAGTTCCAGAGGGAGCAGAAAAATGGTAGTTGATGAGGGGGGAGGCAAGGAATAGGGATAAGATTGGGAGAAGGGGAGCGTCGTGGTAGGCTAGAGACAGGAGGAATAGGGATAAGATTGGGAGAAGGGGAGCATCGAGGAAGGCTAGAGACAGGAGTGGAAGGGGAGCAATGAGAGAAAGTAGCCAAGGGAGCAAAGGATGTATGGGGGAGGTTAGAGAGTGGTGATCGGTTGGGGGGAGGAAGAAGCTGGGAGGAGAAAAGTAGAGGAAGAAAAAGATGGACAGGAAGAGGAGAAGGAGAGGAGGGAAAGAAAAGGCGAGAAAATAGGGCAGACATGTTAGTGAGTAAGATAGGAGGGGGAAGTACAGTAGAAAAGAAATGGAGAAAAGTACCTGTAAGGCGCGCGCCTTTAGGCCCGCTGGTCGGTGGAGCTTGGGGCGGCAGGAAGGCCAAGCCCCAGGAGAGTCGTGGTGTCCTCGAGCGATGACAGCCGAGGATGCTGGGAGCGTATGCAGACGAGCTGCAACCTCACCAGTTCTTGGCCCGCTGGTCGGTGGAGCTTGGGGTGGCAGGAAGGCCAGCCCCAGGAGAGTCGTGGTGTCCTCAAGCGATGACAGCCGAGGATGCTGGGAGCGTATGCAGACGAGCTGCAGCCTCACCAGTTCTTGGCCCGCTGGTCGGTGGAGCTTGGGGTGGCAGGAAGGCCAGCCCCAGGAGAGTCGTGGTGTCCTCAAGCGATGACAGCCGAGGATGCTGGGAGCGTATGCAGACGAGCTGCAACCTCACCAGTTCAATGTAGTGAGACAAGCTTATGACTCGGGTCCCCCAAAGGTTTGGCTGACGTACAAAGTATTCAGGCATCGAGCAGCCATCAAACTGCTCATGACTTATAGTTGTATTGTGTGAACAATGCCATGAACACCTCGAGATCCAGTAGTGGCCATGTTCTAACAAAGGGCAGGGTAGCGCTGTCAAATGACCCCTACCACAGTGATGGGCATAAGACCCTGGGTGGGGTCCAGCTGTGCTGGAAATGTAACCAGACTGGTAGGTGTTTTCATTCCCCCATGCAGATTTCACTGAGTGCAATGGTTCCCACACTGCCTCCAACAGTTTCTAATTTAAACTATTCGGGTCCAAGTCCAAACAAAATCCCCCAGGCTAGGGCCAGCCTTACCCGAAGCGGGACCCAGGGCAGGAAAGCAATGTGGGAACCCATATCTTCCACCAGTGGGCCTAGGAGTGCTCCTGGCTCAGGGATGGTGTGCAACCCGGGCCTGGGCTTGGGGATGGACAGAGGGGCACTCCCCTCTGCCCATCCCCAAGCCTCAGCGGCCATTTGGATTACAGCAATTGAATCAGATCACTTACCTGATCCACTGCCGCTGCCTCCGGCCTGGGCCCCACGCCAGGTTCGCCCCACCCCCCATCTGCTGCCTAGCATAGTCTCGGCCAGGGGAAATGAGGGAGAGAGAGGCAGAGGCGCCACCTCTCCCTCATTTCCCCTGGCCGAAACAGTCAGGCAGGCAGCGGAAGGGGCCAGAGGCATGAGGGAGAGGTGGAGTGAGGGAAGAAGCAGAGGCCCGCTTCTCCCCCTCACTCTGTGGGTGCCCCCCCGCCTGTCAGTCTCTTGGCCAGGGGAAATGAGGGCGAGGTGGGGCCTCTGCCTCTCTCACCCTCATTTCCCCTGGCCGAGACTGTGCCAGGCAGCAGGGAGGGGAGGCACTGAGTGTGGGAGAGACAGGGCCTCCCTCATGCCTGCTGCCCCCACCCCCACCCGCCTGGACCCATTTTTAATTTTTTGAAAAAAAAGCAAAGTCAAACCCAAACCCGTGGAGCCCCCCCAAGCGCAGGGCCCTGGGCGGCCACCCCTAGCCACCCCGCGGTAAGGCTGGCCCTGCCCCAGGCCAAGGGAAGTGCCCACACTTGAGTGCAGGAGGCACTGGGAAGGGCCCCAATGCCAGTTCGGTCTGATGTGTTAGAGTTAGCTTCAAGGCAACACCCAGTTCAGGAGGAAGTGGTTTATGTGGTCCAACGTATTCGAGAAGGGTCCCTTTTGGGGAGTCTGAATTTTGCCTGTCAAGTGGTTGTCCCAGGCAGGGTTTTTAATCTCCCAGCTGTATGCCAAAATGTCCTGTAACCTGGATCCCCACTACCATGTGAGACTAACTCAGAAGTTAAAAGATGATCTGGCAACATGGGCCACCTTTTTAACTAGCTATATTAGGTTTATTTTCAGGTATCAATACCTTTTGATGGAAGCAGAGCTCAGGCTCACTCAGACATGGATGGGTTTTTTTTGCCTTGGGGTGTATTTCAGAGACAGGTGGTATGCAGCACCATGACCAGCGGATTGGGTGGAGTTGGGTGTGACCTTACTTCCTAGGAATTCTTTCCAATAGTGTTAGCAGTCCACCTCTGGACAGAAGAATTAACCGATTGCTCAGTCCTGTTGTGGTGTGGTAATGTGGCAGTGGTGCACATCATCAACTCCCTGGGTTCAAAATCCCCTCAGGTCATAAAACCAGTTAGGGCGTTAGAACTAGCTTGTTTGAGTAATAACATTATTTTCATCATCAAGCATGTGGCAGGTGTTAACAACAGAGCAACCAATGCCCTTTCTCACTTCCAGATGGATCACTTTCGCCTCCTAGAACCGGGAGCCAGCAGAGTGCCAGAGACCATGCTACCAGCCTTATGGATCCTTGGATCGTAGACCTCTTCTCAGGGCTGATGTCCCTCAGGCTGCCCCGTTGCCCCTACACAGCACGTGGCTGCTCTAGACCCACTCCCCCAGCCTTCCTGCAGCACAAGCCCTGTGCGCTGTGTGGCAGGGAGGATCTTCTAACCAGCCCTCCCGTCAGCTCCTAGCTGCGCACCAGTACCAATCAGCTGATTGTCACTGTGGTACAGCCAGGAATCAACAGGGCAGGGCTGGTTAGAAGAGCTTCCCCACATGGCGCAAAGTACCTGTGCCACAGGGAGGCAGGGGACACCTCCTCCTCCTCTTCTCTTGGCGGCCAGAGGCAGGAAGGAGGGGGGACTCAAGAAGAGTCACCTCCCCAATCCTCCAGTAAGCATGCACCAGGCACTATCAAGGAGAATCAATGCTCTCTGGGGGGACTAGAAAGGAGATGGGGGATGTGCCAGGGGTTCCTTGGCTGGCTTCCTATGGAGGAACCCGGCCAATCAGAAATGCATTTAGGGCAATTCAGGGCGTCTTTTCAAGACACCCTTGCCACCCTGATGGGCATCTCAGGAGCTTACCACCACCACCACCCCTCACTCATTTCTTTCCTCCTCCCCTCTGGTAACGACGGGAGGGAAGAAAGAGAGAGAGACCTCTTCCCCCTACCCACTTAATGAGAAAGAAGGGGGGAATTGAGCAGAAGATTTGGCCCAGGTCACAGGCTGCTGCAGACGACAACTGGATCCCTCCTTTGGGTGAGTAATATTTTTTTAAATTACTTTTCTATTTTTTATTATTTTTTATGTTTTTGTTTATTTATTTTTATTTTTTATTTTTTTTTAATGAATTTTTTATTTTATTTTGGATTTACTTTTAGTGTTTGGGGTGATTTTGGTTGTCTGGGTATTTTAAATATGCTTTTGGATTTTTAAAATAATTTTGTATGGTTTGGGGCATTTTGTTTGTTTTGGAATTTTAAATATATTTTTTGTTTTTAATTTTTGGTTTGTGCATTGACAATAATTTTTTTTTAAATTATTTTTATCTTAGATTTTTAAAATACTTTGTGTTTTTATGTAGTTTAGATGTTAGATATTTGGAGTGGGTATATTGTGCGTAGACCGAGCGCAGCAGGGGAATGTCTTCCTTAGATTTTAAGTTCCCTATCTATTTTCAACTGTTTTAGATCACTAGGTAAATTGCTGGCATAAGAATAATAAATAATAATAAAATTAAAATAATAGATAAAATAAAATAATAATTAATAATAATAATGCAGTGTGAACATTTCAAATATACTTGCTTTTCACATTACCTTATGTTGTCTTATATGATATTTTCAGACATGACGGGAACGTTGCTAACCACATTGAACCACAGTGGATTCGGTGTGGTGGCAGTGATTCCATGCACTTCTATTAGCTCCTGACCAGATGTTCACCACAGTGAACATCTGGCCGGGATCAAAGTGACCACGGTTCTGGGTAACGACTGTTACCCAGCCCTGTCCCGGAATCATGTCCCAACCATGGGACGGGAACAGGCGCAGTGGCCTGATTGGCAGCTGCACCCGTCTGTCTCCCCGAGACCAGGCGGTCATGGGAGCGTGGGGGGGAGGGCAAGGCTGAGCGGTCACACATCATGCCACACAGCCCCGCCCCCTCCCTGATTCCCCACAGTGATCAGGCCGGCACGTCTAACAGACGGTTGGCCTGATCATGGGCCGGAATCCGGAACAGATCCTGCTCCGGGTTTCAGCGTGTTGGGCCTGAATACCCAGCATGTCTGAAATTACCCATAGTGTTGCGCTTTCTTATGACAGCCCCTTTGAATTTTGTCCCTCTTCCTGTGTAATTCGATGCTTGAGAAAGTTGAACTTTGAATCTTTACATTGGTTGATTGAGATATTTTGGTTGGCTCATAGTGCAAAAAATCAGACAAGATATAGGGCCTTTTTACATGGACGGAAGTGGGTGAGGGGATGGGTGTTTTACCGCGGTGGGTGGAGGTGGGTGTGTCCCCGTTTGCATGAATACACAACTACCTCCACCCATGGAGGCCCCTCCAGTTTTCTGGAGGGCTCCGTGGGTGGAGATGGGTGCGCGATGGGTGGAGGTGGGTGTTGCGCAGGAGCGTGCATGCACCCCCACCCATCCCACTTGGTGTTCACACAGGCGAACACCGAACAGACCCCCATCCCCATCCATCCACCACCAACCGTATACACCAATACGTCCCACCCCAACCCCCAAAACCGAATGGCACGGGGGGGCATCCGTGTAAAAGCAGCCATAGAAGCTTTTCCAAATAATTTATTTGGAGACAGTTGTTTGGTGACTAAGGACATTTAGAAAATACTTGCTGATTTTGCACACAGCCTTGTGTGGTTTTAGTGGTTTCACTTCAAATTCTGTCTCTCCACCCTTACTTCTGCTATCTCCCTTGCTAGACAACACTTCTATGCCTCCCGCATTGAGTCCTGTTCTCGGGACCCTCGCCGTCTGTTCTCTACTTTTGACTCCCTCCTCAAGCCTCCCTGTCCTCTCCCTCCTTCTTCCCTTTCTGCTCAGGATCTTGCCTCCTTCTTCACCTCCAAGATAGACAAGATCCACCTCGACATCGCTTCCCACTCCTCTCTTCCCACTCC